>VXAU01004991.1:3921-23642 GCA_013399695.1 Formicarius rufipectus | reverse complement strand
GATTTAAATGAACACTATTTTTGCCTTTTTTTCTATTACTGTCTCAGAAGTTTATATTGGACAGCTTAGACTGTTTAAAACTTTATTTAACTTTCCATAAAAGAATATTACAACATAGGAGACAAAGTACTGAGAGCAGCCACACTTAAAATCTGTTTCCAGCAAAGAGAATCTACAGTGTATGAACCATGACCAGGCAGCTTCCCTCTGTGGTGCATAATAAAGGTAAAGCTTAGTCAAGAGCCATCCTTGTATTGTTGCACTTACTATTTGAACAAAAGATTAATATAATATAGATTCAGGTATAGAAATATAAAATATTTTCATACTGTTAAACATTTCCTTATCATTCTTTACTGTTATTTCTTTTTAAAATTTTGTGTTAGTCAAGCATATTCCATTGGTAGACCCAATCATGAACATATTTCTTAATGAATTTCTTTAAGCAAATTACTATGCATATAAATCTATAAACTTTCTTTGGATTCAGGCTACATGATACCAACAAAAATATGCAATGGAAAAAAATCATTGCTCCTTACAAAACAAAACCTTTCCCAGTTTTTTAATTCTTTTTAATAATAAAAGTAGAGGTATTAAAAACTTCATGTATTGCCTTTCCAAGAAGAAGCCCAGACATGTGTCAGTTCAGCACAAATTAATGTGCCTTTTCAATTGTTTTTCAAATAAAAGCATATTTACAGGAAAAGTAACACATAACTATAAATGTATAGGATGAATGAAAAATATCACATATACTAAAAACGAAAAAAGGGCTTCTTCACTTTACTTCTGACAATAAACTAGCTGAGCATTTTCTATAAAACCATAGGTTATCTTTCTATGGCACTTGTTTGTGATTCTTATTTAATATAGTAAAGGATTAACTTTCTCATGAGCAGAATTACCTGGCAAAATGTGTTTCCTGGCCTACAGTAAGTGCAGGAAAAACTTTTCCACAGTAATTTTCACAGCTCTAGTTGTTTTATCAGACTTATGATTTGTATAATTTTGTATTAAAATTTCTTACACTTCTTTAACCAATAGAGGTACATATAGCACCATCTAGAGATACAAAAGAAAATTTTTTTTAATGAAGCACTACCAGGCAACCAACATACAAGATGACTTTGCAATTTGCAACTACTGTTCATACTATATTTTCATTGACAAGATGAAAGGAAATCACACCTTCCTAACAGGATACAAACACTTGTCTAATGTTGATTCCCTGCTTGACTTTTCCAGAAATGCACAGACTGAGCCGCTTCTGACTATAATATGTGTTCTATGGCAAACTATTATGATAATGAGTAGACTGCACAGTATTTAATGATATTCTTAAAAGCTCCTCATGCTGAGCAGAAATATTAAATATCCCTTAAATGATATGTAAGATAAACACAGAAAATAGACTGGCAATAATTAGTATGTAGTGTTATTCCACTTAAGAAAGCAATCACTTAAACTCTGCTAATATCTGTTAATATGCACCCAGGCACAGTGAAAAAAGATGTTGTGGCTGAAGACTAGCCAACTTACACTACAAACAAGGTTCACAGTCATCTAATTTTGTTCAGTGAAAGGAATTGATCTCTCGCATCTTTATAAAACATGCCTATAGTTACAGTAATGGTAATTTTTGCTCTGTTAGAAGTCTATTTGCTTTATCTTTTACTAAAGTCAATAGATTAAAGCAAAAGGTAAAGATGAGAATATCTTATTCAAGACTTATTTTTACGTTTATGAAGGAGTGAGGACAGATAATCAGTCTGTTACTTTCTATGCATCCCTTTAACTGTTAATTTTCTTATGTGATGAGTTACTTCAGACACGACATTGCAGAGCAAATCTTCACTCAAAAGTAGAATACCTTTTTTTCTTTAAAAAAAGGTACTACATATATATATATATAAAGTACAACATATATATAGCTATCAAACTTTGACTTTTGCCTTTAGGCTAAGGTAATATTTAAAATCCAACTGCTGTGTCAAGATGTTTTAGTGGTGTTAAATTGAAAAGAAAATCTAAAATAAATTTAATTTTAGTATCATATTACAATACTCTACAAGTCTTTTCATACTGGTATACAAAAAATCTAAATCTAATTAAATTAGTGACATTATATGACTGTAAAATGAACACACTGGAAGCAGCATTAGACTAGAGTATTTACAGGAAGAAAACATATTAAAATTTGAAGTATAATAAAAACTATTAAAATTATTCAATATATTGTAAGAATACTAGTATTCTTACTGTAACTACAGTATTTCTCTAAGACTAAAACTATGTCCTGTAAGTAAGAGATAGTAAAGGAAATTTTCCAGAAGAGCTGAAAAGTGATAGCTGAAGTGTATATGAAGGTCAGATACCGACTGGTGATATTTTAAAATTTATTAATTCAAGACTCTTTGTGAACATTTGTCTCAGTAATATGTTATTGACACAGAAATGCACAGAATAGCACTGGCAATCAGTGAAGAACAGTGCTTTGGAAGGAAAGTTTTTATTATCTTTACTTGGTTACATCCAATGTTATTTCAGACTACATTCCTGAAAGTAATTCACTTTCCAATATTTTAACCTTTGACTCTAATTTAATGAGATTACTGGGATTCCCAGGGATAGCTTTCAGTGTTTAATAGGATCATGGACCTGATTTAGAATAGATTGTGAAACAGTAGAGGTAAAATTTTATTTATCTAGAACTAGATATTCTGATTTTGGTTCAGGTAGTTTGGGGCATACCTTTGGGAAGAAAAAATACTAAAATTGATGTAAAAGAAAGCAACACAATCGGGTTTTAGAGGTAGGATGTTGGTTATTCACACAGGCTTTTGTCCTAGGAGAAAACTCCAAAGTGTGATTCATGTGTTCTTTTAAACTGGGTAGGATGAATAATCTTCTAGAAGAGTCACTTCCTGTGTCTTACATTTCTTCTGCTGTCCTCTCTATGTCAAGGAAGGTAGATCAACTATTTATATTACATACCTTGACTGAGATCAAGTCAATATTAGCAGGCTCATGATTTTTCATCACCTTGTGTTTTGTGAAGTCACTAAAACATGAAGTTGTACTAGATTAGCCTCCACTAAATCTAATGAACATTACCTGTGATCTGCATGAAGAAAAAAAATACAGACTCCTGAAGGATAGGGGTTGAAAACAAAGTGTCTTGAAACAAAAAAAACCCGTACTATTAACTATATAACTTTATAAGCAAATGAAATTAAAATATTAGTTTTACTAAATGATGAATAAAAGCATAGGAAAAACATCTTTAGCTTTTATGTTAATGTGAATTTTAAACAGAAGGAAAAAATCACCTACTATTTCTTTTTTTAAAAAGCAAGTTAAAGAACACTGAAGTATGGACTGTGTCTTTTTTGAGCTCTGTAGGTTGAGCACATGCAGCAAACATTAGCAAATCTAATTAAAAGGTGTAAAAACTGTTTTTTCTAATAATCTGTCTTATGATATTCAACAATCAATACAACAAAGAATATAAATAAAAGTTACTCTTTGACCTCCCTTTGGAATGCAAAAGTGTTGTGTACAGAACATATCAGTATGCAGCTACAGCAGGCCTCATTAGTTTGCCATCTGCCATGGTGGATAGATGCTAAAATGTTGTTATTGCAAGGTTCATTGAGCAGTAAAATTATAATATTAAAAAAAATGTATTTTAAGTAAAAATCCCTTGAAAGACAACAGCTGCCAAATGATGACTGAGGCTGTGATCTCATTAAAAAGAAAAGACATCAAGCAAACAGAAAAAATTTTAAAACAATCATATCAGCCTTAGCTCCTTGCTCCTATAAGATTGTTATAATCCTGTAAGTGGCTACAGATGAGTGAAAGAATCTTTTTTATATATTCTTCAAAGCAATATTTAAATGACATACAAGACAGCATGTTATTTCTGTTCTAGCACATCTCCATTACCCAAGAGTTAAACTACTGGAACAGTCAGAGAATTTGTGGTTGTGTTTTGTTAAAGAATCTTTTCTGGTCTACTTTATTTATTTTCAGTTTCAGGAGGTTTCACATGAAGAAAAGAAAGCTAATAACAGCAGGGATTTTTGTGAGTTTGGACAGTTGTCCAAAAACTGTTAGGGCAGTTCTGGAATTTTTCCCCAGTCTGTACACACATCCAGGGTTGTCCCATTCCTGGTGCAGAATTGAAACTTACCTTTGTTGAACTTCATATGGTTGGTGATTACTCAGCCCTCTGATTCATCAGGGTCTCTCTGCAGGGCCTCCTTGCCCTCAAGAGATTCAACAGCTCCTCCCAATTTTGTGTAATCAACAAACCTTGGAGTCCTACATACAACTGATTTATGAGGATGTTGAAAAAGAACTGGGCCTAAGATGGAGCCCTGTGGAACCTCACTAGTGACTGGTTGCCAGCCCAAAATTACCCCATTTTCTATAAACATTTACACCTGACCTATGAGCCAGCTGCTCAGCCATTACATGGTGTATTTGTCTAACTGAATGCTGGATATTTTGTCCAGAAAGATACTGTGAGACACAGTATCAAATGCTTTGCTGAAATCCAACTTTCTTCCCTTGGTCACATATGTGGGTTACCTCGTCATAAAAGGAAATTAAGTTTGTCAAGCAGGACTTTTAACTCATGAAGTCGTGCTGGCTGTAACGAATGACTGCCTTGTTTTTCAAATGTTTTTCAATAACTTCTAGAATAATCTTAATAATTTTACCAGGCCTTGTAGTAGACTGACAGTCCTGCAGTTTCCAGGGTCATCCTTCTTGCCCATCTGGAAAAGTGGAACCATACTTTCCAGCTTCCAGTCAACTGGGACCTCTCCAGACATCTCCAAGGTCTCAAAATGACATCATCCAGCTCTTTGAGTATTCTTGGATGAATCTAATCAGGCCACACAGATTTATAGTGATCCAGAAGAATTCCCACAGTATTTTATTTCTGTAGTATCATCTTGTCAGCACAAGGTAAAACTAGAGAAATAGTTTTAGAGTTCCACTAACTTTCCAAGATGCTTAATGTTTATGCTTGAAGATATTGTTGTACTATCAGAATATGGTAGAAGCTATTCTAACACTGTGAAGATTTTTTACGTAGCTTTTTGTAAATCTCATTAATAATATATGGGATATGGATATGATCATAGACATGAAATATAAAGTTTGATGGTGACTACTATAAATTTATTCACATGAAGTGGATTATACTGGAGTTCAGCCACATTATTGTCTGATACATTTGAATTACTTTATTTGCTAATTATTTATTTGAAAATGCTACTTTATATGTTAAATATTTTGCATTATGGTTAACTAATCTCTGGATATTAATATATAAAAGTGACATATAAAGAGCAGTAGGGAATAATTTCAGATTTTAGAAATTCTTTTAAGAAAGCAAAACTCAGACAAACATAGGTTCCCATTCTCTTGTCTCCTTCCTTTTAGAAAGGTTGCTCATGACATAGACATTTCATCTGGAATTAAACTCATTTAATTTCAGATATAATTAATATCTAGAAATCCCTCCTTCTTTCAGGTATTGAAAGAATATGGAATACATTTTTAGGCAGGAAGCACTGATTAATACTAACAGCAAAAAATCCACTCTTTAATTGTGATTGGTATAGCTGAAAATTGAAAAATTGCTTCAAACATTTCAGAAAAAATAAACTGAAATAAATGTGCCTGAAAAATAAAGTGGACAGTATATATGTCAAGGTATGTACCACATCAAGATACAGTGTATTGGTAGGCAGAGACATTTTAATGTAGGAAGTGCAACAGAAAGACCATTAAGAAGAATAATTATACTGTACAGTATTCAGTATTATCTTCCTGAAAACAAACACAGCTCAACAATTCAGGTTTGTTACATTTTTAGACCATAGCTTTGCATTAAGGAAATATCTATACCCATAATGATAACTATGGCTGGGTAGCAATGAGAGGCAGGATCAAATTTAAAGGGTTCATAATATAACAGCAACTTGCGCTCCCAACTATAAACTTGAAAAAAAACTACAACACATTTTCTGCACTCAGGGAGCTGATTTTCCACATTAACAGTAATGAACCACTTAGTCTGGAAAACACTTTATTTAAGAGTGAAAAGATTAAAAATAGAACTTAAAGAAGAGAAACCAAGGAGCAAATAATTTCTAAAATAAAAACCTTATAGTTTTATACTATCAAGCAATGCCTAGGTCAGTTATTCCATTCCCCTCCTGCACTCACATGTCATTCACAGTCTGGGAATGGCAGTTCTTTCTATATAACAATGCTGAGAGAAAGCTTATGCCGGTTTTGTGAAGCAAGCTGCTTCCCTGTTGCTAGACATTGCTGCTAGCCATTCTTCACTGTTCTGTCAACTATTTTTCATTCCTCTTCCATCCACAAAGTCCTGATACCATTCTCCACTAACAACATAATTGCTTTGCAAGGCATTTCTCACATGTTGCTATTGCTAGAAGCCTTACTAGGATGTCATACTCTATTGCCTACTCTGACCAACATCTCCAATATTGTTCAGAGCCCCTGTGGAATGGCCATCATTTGCAATATCACAATTTCTTGAACCAATGAAGGTGAATTGGTTTTTGACTGCCTTAAGAGGCTCAGACATCTGAAAACTGAAACGGGAACTGTAAATTAATACAAAGTTACAGATTCACTCCTCTAGGGGCTGAGCGGGCCCTTTGCAAGGAATGGGTGAGTAGGTAAATTACTTTGGAAATTTCTCTTTGCTCAAGAAACCTATTGTGGCTAAAGAAACATACATTGAGAGAATGTGTGAGAACAAGCAATCTGTCTTTCCCTCAGAGCTGTTTCCTTGTTAGATAAAACAGGTAAACCTTTATCTGAGAAGGTGCAAGGGAAACATTCCTTTCTCACAAGTGACGGAAGGGAAGAGAAGGAGGGAAAAAGAAACAGCTCAGAAGGAAGCACTGCACGTGCCTAAGCCCCTTTGATACATATATGGCCAAGAAGACCTGGAGCCTGTGTGTCTGTTTTTGCCACCTGGCTGTCAGTTCTTGCAGCTGTGTAGGGTTCCCAAAGTAAACTTCCTTTATTGCTTGAAAGTCCATGGCTTAGGTCCTTGGTTACCTACGGGCACATTTGGAGCTTGCAACTTCTAATTTTAAGAACAGAGTTCTTAAAGTTGAACAAAATATAATAGTCTTTATTCACTTTCATGGAACAGACTACATCTCATTCTTGTAAAGAGAGGCTGTCCCTGCAAACAACTGATGGAGAATGCAGAATATTGCTATTGACTTCTGTTAGACTAGTTCTTATCTACCACTCATGTATTAGCTAAAAGACTAATGCATTCGACTAGACACTCATCACTGCAAGATGGGCTTAGGGTTACTAACGGAACTTATCAGTACTAAGAAAGAAAATTGAACATGAGTATGATGTGACCTGTGAGTTGATATATTCATAATTTTCCAGATACTCTATTTCATTTTTATCATCTGGAAATGGATGATTTGGTAGTTTTTTATTATTACTTATATGGAAACTACTAACTATAGTTTTGTGTTGACATAATTGTTATTTATTAGCTAGATAATTTACAGGACAATGCAATCTTAGTAGCATAAATCTTATGACTTATTGTGACAATGTGTCATTATTTACAGCAGAAGCAGTGACTTGATCTACTTGCACTTGCTGTAACTGCTCATGGATAATAGCATAGGATCTTTTAGAAAAGAATAAATAATAAGATGTGTCAAAGTGTAATTCATACTTTTAATGCAGCAATACCTTGGGAATTTAACTATTTCAGTTAAAAGATGCATGTAATATAAACCTGAAATTAAATACATAGCAAGTTTAAATATGCAATAACTTAATTGAAAGCTATAATGTCATAAAGCACAACCTTGATTACAATGACAAAGTCACCATAATGTTACCTGTCACCATAAGATTCAAAGAAAACAAATGTATATCCTAAATGTTATAATGTGATAAATTAAGAATAGAAAATGTTTTAGTAATTATATGATAAGTGATTGTGGTACTTTCTAAAAAAGTATGACACTGTTGATCTAGGCACTTTAAAAAACCTTAAGAAATACAAAACAAACTATGGTAACTGTTTAACTGTCACAAAGAGCTTACTTTGTAATTTAAAATTAATATTTAAGTAGCATGTTGAAGAGATGAAAGACTGAGAAGGAAAAATGACAGAGCTAAAGCAGAGCAACTGCTGATTGACAGTCATTAGTTCCATGAATTCCCATTAAGTTTGGAATAGAAGCAATATGTGATGAAAGTATGGTTGCTGTCATGTCAATCTGTACCTTTTTTGTTTTCATCTATTCTCAGATATTCTTCAAGGTAAAGTTCTTTTGTCATCATACTGAAATTTTGTTGCCAGCACAATCTGTCCATAGTCATCTAGTGTTGCTCAGGAGGAGTAGGACCAGACAAGGCTAGTAAAGTATTGAGGATTCGGATTCATCTTGTAAAGGGCCAGAATCTATGAAATGCAATTTTTGTCTAAAGTATCACTGCAGTTTTGTAAACAATGTATGTTCTTGAAGGCAGCGTGGATTTACAGCATTAATCCCTATATTGTGCAGATCACTTGCCACAGTCAGGTCTTCACAAAGGAGCAATCTCTATTTTCACAGTGTCCCAGAAGTTAGCCCTTATCACTAAGATACACAATGTAAACACATTTGTGCATGAAAAGCAAATCTTCTCTTTGCCATCCATCATTGCATCATACTGACTGAAACTAGACAAAATATTGCACTCAACAAATAGAAGATATACTATGAACTCTCCATACTTCCAAAGACATGAAGAATAATATATATATCGCTGTGCTTGAACAAACCAATACTCTTCATAAAATTATTTTGTCAATAATGATGAAGTAACAGAATAACACCTATAGAAAAATGATTTCTTACAACAACATGTAATTTTGATCAGCTTCGTTTCTGCATAAGTGTCCACAGGAACTTTAATCTTAGATTGTCCTATTCCCTTGTTAAACCTTGATACCTGATTTGACATCTTTCTGCATCACTGGAAGAAGGGTTTCAGATGGGTCTAGTTTCGTCATAGTTTCAAGCTTGAAAGAGAGCCTTTACAATTGACTCTATTACTGTAAGGTAAATAAACATTCTTTTGTGGAGTGGCAGGGGTGTGCAAGAGAAATAGGAGAAGGGATGGGCTGGAAGCTTCTTAATTGCAAACTCCACCAACATATATTTTTTCTTTGACTGAAAGGTAAATGTATAATAGTAGCAAGGCAAGGCTTGACAGAAAAGGTCATATCTTCCATTAGTCTAAACAATATAGATTCCAAAATCCAGCTAGGCTTCCAAGCCTACTAGCCCTTCCAAGTTCTGATAAACTGGCCACAGTCTTTAAACTAAATACTAGGGGGAAAACAACCTGTGTAGTATTATTGTCTTTCTGATTCATGGGGCTATATGAAATTTACTTTTATGCTTCAGTAGTTTTTAATTCTGCTCTTTCAATTTCCTAAATTGTATTTAATATCACTATGCTACATGCTGTTTACTGTGAATATTCCCTCTATTAACTATTTGGGGGGTTAATTTTTTTTTTTTTTCAGTATTTGGTTTGTGGCAACCTCAGAAAAATCATAGCACTTACTGACATTCTGTCACTGTCAGTAAAGGGTTGAATTTGTCATTATCACTACTGAAATTTAGAAATTACACTGAAATACATGATGCTGTGTTTCTGTTGCATATTTTAATGGAGATATGCTACATATCTGTATCACTCTCTATACATATATCGTGTCTTTGTCATATTCTTTACTGAAAATCTAATTTTTTAGGAGGTATATTCCAAAAATTACAATAGTTGCAGATAATAATTCAAATCTAGAAGCAGCCCATAAAATTCATGAGTTGAATCTGTTGCAAAATACTATGGTATTACCAGACCATATTCCTTCACTTTTAAATTCTAGAAATAATTTTTCTTCTGAATGTGTTTAATATTCTCATTTTACAACTCTGTTCTTTATCTTTTTTTTTAAACATAACTAAGGTTTGGAGCTTTTTTTATGTTTATAAAAGGAAATATGTTCTTTGTAAAAGACCAAAAAAAAAAAATCTGATAGCTATATAGTCCATTAAATCATACATGTGCCACATGAGATTAAAACAAAGAGCTCCCAGAATAAAATTCAGATTTTGATCTAAACATAAAGAAGAAGAGTAGATAGGGTAATCTGTGTTTCTAACACCAGTTGATCAAACTAACTCTTTGGAGTCCTGGTGGGCTAATAAGAAATTTTTTTGTCAGTATTGATCCCTAAACAACAGAAATGCTGTACTTACAGGCAAGTAAGACAATCTAAATTAACAAAACTGATCTATAAATTGTACAAAGAAAAAAAATATCTCAGATATTTCTGTCCATTTGTTTTACTGGTGTCCACAGTAGAGACATAATTGGGTAAATCACAGCTAGTGAGTTAACACACAGAATTGCACTGCAGCAGAAAATAAGTACTTCTATATAGTTTATAATTGAAATAGAGAAAACAAAACAAAACAAAAACAAACAAATAAACAAACAAAACAAACAAAAAACCCCAACCAAAAAGAAAAAAAAAACCAAAACAACAAAACAAAACAAAAACCCAAGATGCTCAAACTGAAAAATGCCACCAAATAAATCATTTCAGTCAAATTAGAAGCTGAAACAACTAAGAACTGTGAATTAAGTAACCAGGATTTAATGAGTAGCAGTTGACCTTGAAAGCATATGAAAGCATACTAAAACACTATAACCACCAAAAGTACAGAAATATTTTGTAAAACAGTGAATGGCATAGGAGACACAATCCAAACATATTTTACATGAATGGTTTGGTAATCAAATTTTAAAATACCATATTTTGTCTCTGTTTATGTAACTAAAACCTTCAGGTTCCATTCCAAAGAAGATATGGTTTTTCTCAAGTACTAACAGTTTAAAGAACGCATCCATATATAATGATAGTCCTACTAAGTGGCATTGAAGTTTTGTCCTCTTATGTCAGAATGCTTTTACAGAGCTGCCTAGAAAGCTGAGATGCAAAGACAGAATTTAACTCACTTCATGAGGCTGAACATCATGATTTTCAAGAAAGCTAGGGAGACATTTATGCTATAGGAAATCTTCCAGATACTGTCTATAAGTTGCAAAGAATTTCTATATTTTTCTCCCCTGCTTCTTTCTGGAGAAGACCATTTGCTCCTGAGCTCTGTGAGGCACACATATAAAACATGCAATTTCCTGAAGCCCTACATTTAAAGAAATTTATTTTATGCATAGTTTTGTTTATGTAAACCATCAGATAGATAGAATTAAAAATGAAACATTAAAATGAATATATCAATTTGTGAATTAAAATTATGACCACAGCATAATACATAAATGATAGCCGCATCATTATTAAAAAATCTGATTATTATAATGGGATTCAAAAGTAACAAATATAATTATTAATGTTTGATTATTAGATTGTTTCATTTCAGTTTGTGTTTAGAATCAATGAATGATATATAGAAGGAGCAATTGATAGTAAATATATTTATAGTTATGCATCATGTTTCAGCCACAAAACCAGTCACTTGTATCCTACTGAATGAATTACCAATCTAATGTGTTACACAGGTAAAACTATTGACTCAGACACTAAAACAAATCAGTATCTCAGTTAATAAATGATAGCACATATTTGAATTATGCCACAAGCAATTCAAGCCTTTTTATCTGCAAAGTATCCAGTTATATTGCTCCATTTTGAAGTAATTATAGTATAAACTAGCACCTGGTTTATTTGACTGAGTGTAATTGAACTCAATTGATATACCTTTTTTGTTTGTTTGTTTGTTTTATTTTAATGAACTGTATAAATTACTTTTTCAAAATTGTATTGCTCTCTGCTAAGCAAATTTATTAATATGATATCAAGATGCTCCCTAATAGTCAAAGGGAGCTGCAATTTCAAGAATTCATTTCTCAGTCTGAAATTTAATATTAATTTCTATGTCAATGATTAATAAGCTTTGTTCTTAAGTGCCAAACATAATGTGACTGTTAAGAAACATCACTCAACTTCCAACTATCTTGTCCATTTTTGCTCTCTGAAGTATTATGCTTTTACAGCTGTGTCCTCTGTTACCTATAAAAATAGCTGTGTTTTTGAATAATCAAAAGAAGCAGAAATAAAAATGCTTGCACAGTTTGTGTTCTACTGAATTAGAGTTCAGAACAAGATATTCATTTAACAAAGACTAACAATCTCCTTTTTTCTATGACACTCAAAGATTTAATCCATAAACAGAACAAATGTCACATTTAGCAGTACTGTTTACGAGAGAGGGTTCTGTAAAATGTGGGTTTTTAAAATTCTTTGCTCATTGACAATTTACTCTTCTTGTGTCAATTAAGGGAAACTAAGACGGGTTTAAAATAATAGCTATTCATTCTATCAAAGCATGAATTATTTTAAAGAAAATCTAAAAAGCCCACTCAGTGATGGAACACAGCACTTTCATGTATGCTGTGTAGAAAAGAGAGTATCTCACCTTTCAAAAAATGAAATAAATATTTAAATCAGATAAATATTCAGAGGAAAGCAATCTCTTCAGTCATTATCTTAACCAAATATTACATTTGAAGAAGTGTACTTTTTCTGCTTTTCATATGAATTGGTACATCTTACCTGCTAACACTCCTTGTGTCGTTTTAATCTGTATTCTTTTTCTTGCTTTTCCTAGCTTGGAAAGTCCAGGGACTACTGCTATATATGCTCAGACATTTTAAAATGTGAAACTTTATCGGTTTTCCTTTATTATTGCTACTTACCCATACTGAATTGTGTCTTAGGTGTCTCTTGTATGACATAACCATGCATTTTCTATCTGTCCTAAAACTATAGAGTTGGCAGCAGACTGAATAATTCATTGATCTTGAAGCCTGTATCTCCTCCTGTTCACTCTTTTTGTCATAATTGCTCCAAATCCATGCCAAAGCAACTTCCTCACGTTACATTCAGTCCACTGTTTTTTTTTCCCTCATAACTTCATGAAATTTCCTGAAGCAGCACTTAGTTAGCAATTAGTAGCAAGTGGCTTAAGGACCTTCAATATTTTCTCTTCCAATACCTGAAATTTGTCTGTATGTCACTTGATTCACATTAAGTGAATATTCTACAAATTAAACAAATGGAAAATGAGAAATGAATCTGTGCTGGAGGCTGAAGTTCTAAAACATGCAGAGATGAGAATTTGTTGCAACTGCAACCTTTTACTGCAAGGACAAGCAAAGTCAGGATAAGAAATTATAAAAAAATAATTTGGATAAGCAAACTTCACAAGTAATATACTTTTTATGATAGATAAAGAAACAAAAACAATTATTTGATACTTCAGAGAAAAAGAGAAGATAAAAGGAAAGGTAAAGACTCTAATTATCAGAAAAGAAATGCACTGGAGGGCATAAAAAGTAGAATTTTTAAGTACTTGCTCTGCTTCAGTTCACTCAAAAGGACTCTTGTGTAAAATGATTAATTATGCTGGGAGTAGATGAACAACATAAGAGAACAGACAGCAATACTCTTAAAGAGCAAATGAGCAAATACCTGGACCAAATTAATGTTTTGAATCTGTAGGGTCAGATTAAACCCATCAGAGAGTGCTAAAGGAATTAGTCAATGAACTTTTATAGCCAATGGCAAGTGCTTTTACAAAACTCCAAGGAGATCCTAGAACTGCAGATTAGAAACTTCACATCAATTATAGGAAAAATATCAGCTAAATAAAGATGTAACATGAACAAAAGTAACTATTGTGTTAAAATGATGTTTATGGCACAGAGCAAAACAAATGATAGAGTTTAAAATGAGTTTATAAATAAGACAGAAGAAGAGTCATAGACATTATTTCTCTAGCCTAATGAACTTATTTTCTAGGAATGTACATACAATCTAGATTGCTTTTATCTGCCTTTTTTTTTTCTTCGTTATTTATCACTTACCATTTTACTCTCATCAGCATTTAGCCAATCTGTGTTTATCATCATTATAAAATTTATTGCATGGTCACAGAAACAATGCAGAAAAAGAAAAAACTAAAGGACTTACACGGCCTTAAGGATGAATGGAGAGACAAAAGCCAGGTTTTATTTGCTTCTCAACTGTATTAGATGTTCTGAGAAGATATGAGCATCCAAAGTCCACAGTTGAATTACTGAATCACTGAGAACAGAAACAGTAAAGAATTTTCAGCTTATAATGGCATGTATTGTGAAAGCCAAATACTACTTTTCTCTGGCCAACAAGATCCAACCTCTGAAGGTTAGTACTTATGGCAACAATTTTGTTTTGTCACTGCATATGCTTATTTCATAGTCAAGAACAAGCCAGCTTCTAGAATAAAGAATACATTGATCAAATTCAGGGATTTTTCAGGGATTTCATGTTTAAAACCGTTTATTTATTGGGAAATTGATTTTACCACATGCATGGGACACTTGCTTGAAGGGCATAGACAACCTGTAGGAGTCTGTCAAAGAACAAAGGCAGAAGGCTGAAAGAGCAGGTAGCAATATTTGAATGCAAATAAGAAGGCTGGAAGATTGCCTATCAAAAAACGTGTTGCACTGGTTATTTAGACCAATAGTAGAGAGCAGATGGATTTTGAAAAAGGAGCAGATGGATTTTTGGTTGACATGAGAGGAGAGCTGTCAAAGTACCAGCTGCGGTTGAGAAGGAAGGACAACCAATTAATTGTCTGTGCCCTTTTTTTGGCTGATGTCAAGTTCTGCTATCCATTATCTGAATACCTAGAGAATCCACGGAGGAAGGTAATCTTCAAAAAAAGTTGGGGTATTCTACATCTGGTACAAGAAGAAGGCAGTTGTCTTACCCAAATAGGTGGAGACAAATAGAGAATGAATGGTGTGCTGGACTATATGAATCTTTACTGTTTCCCACAGGACATTAGATAATTAAGCTGCAGTTTAATTAAGCTCCATTATTTATATCTTGCCTTTCTTTCTGAATTTGCAAGGTGTGCACGTTTTTTAGTAAACCATGAGACAAAATACTAGTAGAAACTTTTCTAAGACAACACACACACTATGTCAGAATGGTCTGAAAGCTAGAATATAAACTGTCAATATGCTAGAACCATCATCGTTAAGGCAGCAAGTTATTTCAGTGTGATAATTCCCCACACAATGTAGTTCAGAACAATAGACACCTGTCTATTTCTTGGTTAGGTGGTGGTTATGAGTGGAGAAGTTGAATGGAATAACATGGAGTGTGAAGTGGAATAGAATTATATCACAATTTCTGCTTTCGAGAGACAATTATGTAGTTCAGTGAAGTAACAATTAAATCATTAAGAATCTATGCAGGAAGTCAAAAGAGCAGAAAGGATTTTTAAGTTCCATTCTAATTTATTTGTTTTAAATATCACTTTCAACTCTTTGTGTTAAACATAACACAAAACAAAGAGCACAACACACTAAAGATCACTCAAAAAACAAAACACAAACACAGAGAAAAATATTCTCCTCCCTCCAAATCCAAACAAACCAACTAACCAAACAAAGAGAAGAAAACAAATTAAACAAACCCCAGCAAAATATACCAGGACTGGCTGCTAGGGTGAAAACCAAAATACCAGTTGGGTTGTTCGGTTGCGTTGAAGGGGGGTTTGTTTTTGGTTTTGTGTTTTGTTTGTTATTTAGACTATATTACCTGAATTAGTAAGAGACACCACATTTTGTCCAAAGTTTACAAGAACTTTCACAATATTCATATTATTGTGAGGAAAAGGGAGATGTATTTATTTTTTTAGTTCACTTCACATTCTCACGGGACTGCAGGAGAGGGCTGCTCCAGAAAGTCCAGGGACCCAGGAGCCAAGTGAGACAGCAAAGCAAGCAGGACAGTGCCTTCAGCAGCAAAAACATAGACCCACAGGACTGAACAAGATCAGAGTGAGCCTGGTGATGAGAAGCAGGATCAACCAATAGCTCTTTGATTGCCTTACAAAACTACAGCAATGAGGTCCAAGATCAAAACAGGTAATTATGTCAACATGTCAAGATCACCATTCAAACTCAAATGCAATTCCAAAGTGTAGGAGAGAAAGGGGACCTGATCCATACAAGGCTTCTCATAGCTCATTCTCACACAGACCTTTAAATGTATATCTCATCCAAAGTTACTCCACAGGACTGTCATATTGCTGGTCTGGAGCAAAAGCAGCTAAATCCCTGTGGGAAAGGAGCCTGCAATAGAGAATGTTATTGCACTCAAGGCCATGACAGACGTTTTGGAGAGAAAATAAGATTAAATGGAATATCAGCATCCACCCAGAAGCTGTCATAAAGGGAAATACAATCCCAAGGAAACCTAAGAACTCATAATTTCTGCTCTCCTGAAATTCTGGGGATCAGTTACTGGTGTGATACAGCAATGTCATTAAAACTGTTGTTGATATGAAATCTTCTTCAGGTTCCTTTACAAATACTAAAATAATTCATTTGCATTGGAAAGAAATCAAAGGGCCTCTAGAGATCTCTTGGATGACTGCAATGAGAGTTGCACTCACTGGGAGTTTCAATCAAAATATTGTTGCTTATTTCCCTAGATCCACTAAGGAAATCTTTCCTTTACAACAAAATGATTTGGAGATAGAAGAGAAGCTTCTGTGAAGATGGGAATGATGGATGATGAACTGTATTTTATTACTGCATTTCTCTTGTTAACTTCATCAGTAAGAATTAAACAAAACAAAACAAAAACCAACCAAAAACCCCCCACAAAAACAAACAAAAAACACCAAAAACAAAAAAAGCAAACAAACAAACAAAAAAACCCCTGATCTTTTATTTTGGTATTTTCACTATGAGATCACTGTGTTTGAGTCCAGCTAACTTGAAGAATGTGTATCTTTGAAGTAATAGTTCTGATTAATCAGAATATTTGTCCATCATCTGATTCACATTTATGGAAATGAGGGTCTGAGTTGTCAGGAGTACTGTGAAGCCTTGGGCTCATGAAGTGGTGTGTTCTTGGAGAATTATTTAACATGTTGCATGTTTTCTTACATACTGATCAAGAACAAACTGTTCGTTAAGTGCTCTGGGGGAAGGAATCAAAGAGACAACTCACATCTCTGAACAATCCCCAAAACTTTTTTCAGACACTATTTATTATATGTAGAAAAGAGAAACTTCATCATTTATGGTTAATTCCTTTATGTTTAAGCCAATTATTTTAAAAAGTATACTGAAACCAGTAATACATATATATTATGTATTATATATTATTACATATATAATCATTTATCATATATCTGAAAAGAAAAAACACCTGATTGAAAATAAAAGCTATTCATGAAATCTTTATTTACTTTCTTAAGCCAAATTTAATTCACATCTTGCTTTATTTAATCTGATGAATCAATCTTATTTATTTATTAGAGGGAAAATATTATGAATGGAACTTTGCCTACAAATGAACAAATGTCTTGTTGTGGTAATGGCCAATTTAACTCAGTTCTAGCTGTTTTGCTGTTAATATGTCTCATGATTTTTTTAATATCAATAAAATTGTATTTTTAAAGTTTTTAAACTCTACAATGAATAACGTACTTATGCTGAGATTGCCTCAGTATTTAATGACATCTAGCACAAACTTCAACAAGCTAACAAAAGTCCTAGAACTAGAAGAGCTTTGAAGGCATGGTTATTGTCTTGATTCATACTTTCCAGTATATATACAAAAACATTTCAATTAATTTTATCATGTTGTTGCAGTCCAACTATGACTGTCAAATAAATACACACATAAGTTAATAAATGTTATAAACTCTCTGAATATATAATCAATCCTTTAAATTCACTAATATAATTTTGCTATAAACATAATAATCTGTTAAAAAAATTCCATATTTGAGCCTCTGATATGAACTATAAATCTAAACAGAAATACAAATATGATGAGAGAATGATTTTGCTCATTAGGTCTGTTCTTTTTCCTTTTAAGAAAATACAGGGAACTTTCCATGAGACTTTTTATGTTCAGTCTTGATAGCCTTAAAGTACTGATCACAAGATTTAGTGAAGAGATGCATTTTCATTGAAGAATATTATGGTCTAACTTTCAGCGTGCCAATGAAGATATATCTGTGAACACGGAGCTGTAATTTTTCATAGTGTATGTTATGTGCATGTTGAAAATTTATATGCATAATTAAATAAACCTTTCAAAGTACATAATGGGAAAATTTTCAGCAACCTTGTGCCTGAATGGTGTATAAATAGTATTACTATAATCTTTTATGTTCTCACATGTGTTTGAAGTGGATACACAGTCTTTATGCTCCTTCACAAGACGCATCATCTTGGGAAGAAAGATTTTCATTGCTTAGTGAAGTACCATTGTCAGAAAAGGGTGAACAGCAAATAGTATAGTGATTTGTGGATTACTCAGGTTCTGTTTTAGCAAGTGTCAGTAATTGAACAGCTGTTTCCTATGCATACTAAAGTTCAGCCAAAAGGATTTGTCAAGCAAATCAGCTAACAGAATATTTCAGTAGCTGATTTTCAAGGCAAGAAAAACACAAGTGAACTGTGCTGGATGCTAAGTGTTGAGGAAAATACTGGAATATCTAATCTTTTTATGCAAATTGGAGGGGAAAAAAACCTGATACCTTAATAGCCAAGTTGGGAATGAAGGTCGAATCACTGGGTTTTTTTGTTTGTTTGGTTGGTTGGTTGGTTTTTTCCATCAAGCCTTTTCACCATGGATTTTATGGCTTTCAGGAAAAGGTAGATATAATGTTAATGTACAGCAAAAGGTATTTTTAAGCTGCTGAAGAGCCATTAATATCAATTCTTGAAAATATTTACCTTGCAAAATATTGTTGTGTTCATAGTTCTATGTGCAATAAATAAGACAAACTTCTGCAACAGCAGGAACAAAATATCCTCAGTATGTGACTGGATTCATAATGCAGTAACTTTTTTGAAAGTCTGTGAATATTCAAAAAAGATGTATCTCAAGTATAATTATCAACCAAGCAAAAGAAACACAATCAATTTAAAATACGCTATTAATTAAAGGTCAAATCCCAAAGTACTTCCAGCATCAAAAATCATAGTGGACCATAGATAGAAGGAATTTAACAATGTTAAAGACAGCAGAATCAATAGTCTAATAAAATGAACATGAAAGTGAAGACATAGATTCAACCCAGACTTCTAAAATGTGTGGTAAAACTGTGGGGTGGTAAAATAACTGCCACCCTGAGAATTTTATATAGTATAGTCACACAAAGATGTTTGACTATGAAACTGAGGAAATTAACTGCAAGTGAAATTGCTGTCAAACTATGCAACAACGAAAAACAGAGATGGAATTTGTTAGAGAAGGTGCTTGTAATTAACATTTATGTGACACCACATGGATTCAGTAGTTACACAGATGCCAGATTAAGTCCCCAGATCAAATGTGGGAACTAATTTGTAATCCAAGTTTTACTTACAGTAATAAGTTGCAGCAAAAAAATCTTCAGTTTTACCAGAAGGTCAAGGGAGTAATAAACTTTATTGCCTATGGGTGGTTTTTTTTTGTTTGTTTCCTCTTAGTATTTTGTCTTCTGATTCCTGTTTGCTTTATTCTGAGG
>VXAU01004990.1:716652-758719 GCA_013399695.1 Formicarius rufipectus | reverse complement strand
AAAAAAAAAAAAAGAAAAGCAGGTTAACAGTCTATTGAGCTATAAGTCTCTTCATCTTTAATACAGAGGAAAAACCTCCAAGGACTTCAGAGACAACAGGTGCCATCACATAGCATTTCATCTTGATCTAAACAGCGTGAAATTGTATATTTGTACCTGTGACTCCTGCCATCTGCCCCTGAGATCAGGCTGAAACATTATATGCTGGGACTGCATATTACATTATGAAACATTACATGCAGTGACCTTTAGTCTCCAGGGGCCACACTTCACTTATTAAAGATGAAAGAGACAGCAATTTTCACCATTCAATTTCTGGCATGACCTTCTTTCTATGCAAGGGATTAGTAGCATTTTTAAAAATTATTTTCTATAGCTATTATGTATGTATTACGTCAGCTTAGTCATCATTAGGAATGATTTTCTTAAGAAATAACAGAACCATCCATCCAAACCAAATTTGAAAGTTACTTTAAAATTAATGAAAGCTTTTTATGCTAGAGTGAGTAAATAATAACTCTATGAAGAAGACTTTCTTGGGAATCTATAAAAATATGTAACGGCCATTACAGTGCTGCCTCCTCCACATTTGAGTGAAGAACTTCTCTGTGCCCCTTAGTCAACTCATCATGTTTCATCTAAGAAAGGATTTTTTTTCCTTGTGAAGTGGGAAAGTAAGATTACAAATAAGAACATATTGTATTTTATAGATATCCCCTTTATATTAAATGCTCTCTGCAAATATTAGTGGAAGAAAAGTCCTTCCACCAGTAAGACCAGCAGGGAATTGGACAACTGAGATACCTTGCTCTGCCTAAGCTCCCTCAGACCAGCCATAGAATCACGGAATCATTTAGGTTGGAAAAGATATTTAAGATCATCAAATCCAACCCTTTTGTAAGTATAGAAAAATTTTCCAGAACATTTATTACAAGGAGATGAGGATTTATGTTGCTTAAGAAAAGTTTCCTACCTGAAAAGAGGCATCTTTCCCAGCGACAGTTTTAGGGGTTTTGTCCTCCTGCATTCCAGAGGAGTTGACTACCCGGTATAAGAGAAGATGAGTTCTTAGAGACATGTTCGAAGGTCTCCACAACGGGGGGCCAGGGGATGCTAAAAGCTCTGAGAAGTACAGGAGCGGGGGGCGTGTCTTTCCCAGACTCAGTGCAGCTTCTGCTGAAATGTTGTGTTCTCAGCTTGCAGAAAAAAACTCTCCCAAATCCTTCCACTGCCTAGTATTTTGGGAGTACCTGTGCAGAATCTTCCCTCACGCCTTTACCCAGCACTGCCAAGTCCATTTCCTGAAGTGCCACATCTAAATGTCTTTTAAATACCTCCTGGGATGGTGACTCAACTACTTCCCAGGACAGCCTATTCCAGGGCTTGAAAATGCTTTCAGTTAAATAATTTTTTCCTAATATCTAATCTAAACTTCTTCCCCTTGTGCACCATGGGGCCATTTGCTCTTGTTCTGTTGCTTGTTACCTAGGAGAGGAGGCTGACCCTCACCTTGCTAAAACCTCCTTTTGGGTAGTTGTAGAGAGCACTGAGGTCATCCCTCCTTTTCTCCAGGTTAAACAACCCCAGCTACCTCAGCCACTTCTCACATGACTTGTGCTCCAGCCCTTTCAACAGCTTTGTGCCCTTCTCTGGACACAATCCAGCATCTCAATGTAGTTCTTGTAGTGAGGGGCCCAGAACTGGACATGTGGCCTCACCAATCCTTAAATTCCTCTGGATATATCTATATGGCAGAACTCAATACTGCAATAAGATAGTCAAGCTAGATAACATATAAGAGATATGATTAAACATAAATTTTTACAGTATTGTGCATGAGCTCAATGCCCTGTACTAAGTGCTCATTAGCAACAGGATGTATCTGCTCGGGAGAAGAACCAGGGTAGCATAGCTACATACTTCTGCTCTCCAGGGTAGCGTAGATGGCTACAATGCTTTGTGCTGCACAGTTTTATCCTGAGAACTCCAGTCAACAGAAGAGGGAAAAAATAGTCCTCTTTGGGAGCTGGTTAGAAGTTAGAAATCCAACCCTTCTTAATGAAGAAATGTGTATCATTCATAGCCCAGTATGCTTGCGAAATGTGAGATAGTCTTTTCTCATGTGACTTGACAGATGTCACAAAAGCGCAAAATGGGAATTGGCCTTAATGATCCTGCAAACTGCCACAGAATTTATAAAGTGTGATCTAGACCCAAAAGGACACAATTTACCAATTCCAAAGACACTATCATAGCTAGACACATATTCTAGTTTGCACTCTCTTTAAATGTTTTAACTTCCTCCTCCCATAAGAATTAGTTTTTCTCTTCTTTAGGATCTGGTAGAATCTTAAAGAAATTAAAAAAGGCCACAGAAAAGTTTCAGAGTTTAATGCCCATTAAGTAATTTATATGTCTCCTATATTGGGTTTAGAAATGAGAGTTGAGGCTGAAAGATCAAATTTATCACATGTTAAACTCTCACTGTGTTGTGAGGTTGCCTGTTCTTTTCATTTCACTGGCAAAAAGGAGAGCAAGTCCCCTGGGACTCCTAAAGCAGACCTGGACTAGTAAACAACCTCAGAGAGGTGAAATGAAATGAATGTAAAAGTGAATTCCGTTCAAAAGTGTTCCATCTTCACCCACATACTCTGTAGTCAGAAAGCCTGGCCACTGGGAGCAAGGCAGAGAGCTATTATTTTAAGACATGCTGGAAATTTTCTTCCTATTATTTTCTCTTCCACCCAACACATGAGCAGAGGAGCAGTGTCCTTGATGCACAATGCCTCCAAGGGCTGTTTTTGTGGTGCTTCAGCCAGTGTCCTTTGTCTTGCACAGGGTTGCGCCTAGAGACACAGACTAGCCAGAAGGGCTAGCAACAAACACCAGCATTGTAATCAGGCATAAGAAATATTAAACTAACAGAAAGAATCATGCTGCACTGTCTGAGATGAAGGAAATATGAACTATACATAAAAAGAATTTCGTTTGCAAAAATTATTTTAATGTCACAAGATCTTGTTAGACAGTGCATGGTGTTGGTCACGTAGGGAAAGCTTTTGAAATATGACTTTCAACTTCATCCTTTTAAACCCTCTTTATAGACTCCACTTACACTGCTTCTAATCACAAAAATATGACTGTAAATAAGGCATAGGAACAATCAATTTCCAACAGGCTTAAAACAATTTTCCTCTGTGGCCTCCCCACCCCAAATCTGTTCAGGTTGTGTAGTACAAATGGAATGCATAGTGTCTTCTGGTATGGATTCTTATTCGATTTTAAAAAAATGACATCTGCATATTTTGTCCAATAAAATAAAAAGAATGCAAAAAGTTGTAGGGTTTTTTGGTGGCATGTGGTCTTTTTTGAGATACATATAAACTTCTCTTATCCTGAAGCTGTATGTGCCTGTTTCCACTATTGACTATAGTTAGATGAGGATCAGTTACACTAGTTGCTAACTGAATGTGAAAAGATAAAACTGGGGAAAAGTTCAGTGCAAAACACACTGGAGCATTAAAACATTGCATTGAATAGCAACCAACCACTGTTTTCTTGATATGGTTGAATCTGCCCATCTGCCCAGTATGTACGTTTTAAACAATTTACCTCACCTCTTGCACTCTTTAAGAAGGGAAAGAAAAGAGAGACTTTACCAAAGACATTCTGCATTTTTATTTCCTATCACTGCAACAGGTTCTAACATAACTGGCATCACACTGAAACAGTGATACAGGAGGCAACCTGTTACATAATGAGGATATCTCCCTTTTGTTTCCAATCTTTTTCAGAATGCCATGAGGCAGATGCGTGTCCAGCACATGCACAGGCTGTGTGGCACGCCAACAAACAAACAATTTCTGTACAATTTGTGTTTTCATCATTGAAGCAGTTATTTTGGTTTTCATTTTTGAATGTATTTCTTCCTCCATCTACGCCAGTCACCATCACAACTAACAGGTACATGTACTATATGCCAGCGTTTGCCTAAACTCTCTCTTCATAAGCACTCTGCTTTTGCCAAAGTATTTATCTCTTCACATCCTTCCTGGGACAGATGTAGAGCCTCCAGTAGTATTTGATTGTTTTGGATATGTGTGAGCATGAATCATTTAAAGTTTAGAGATTCCTTTAATTAGAATGAGATAATTAGATGCACCTAAGAAATCAGAGTACAATAGGACTACAGGTGGTAAAAGAGATAAAGAGGCTATGACGGACATGAATGGTGTGACAGGCTGAGTTCTTTGAAGGTTCAAATGGGAGAATGGAGAATGTGCTCTTGTGCCCTTTATAAATTTGAGGGAACTAATTCAACATTTGCCTCCCTATTTTAGCTTCTGCTGCACGTAAATGACTATATATTATTCATAATATTTCCTTCATTATGATTTGATCTTCCCACTCGACTCTTAATAAATCTTGGTTTTGATTAGGCCATCTGCAATTTGTAATGTAATGGAGGCAGAACTTTAAAACTATGAACTCCAAACAGTTAGTGCAGTTTCATATGAAGAAACATATCATGAAAAATAATTTGACATTGCTGTCTGAAGCTTTGCATTTCTGTAATGTGATAAGTGAAAATAATTTCCTCTTGCTGTAATGCTTATAGGACAGAATGTTCATTTAATAGAGAATTTAATAGAACAGAGTGTGCTCATGTAATGGGAAAAGATTAGAAAAAGTTATGCACCATGCATTTCAATGAAACTTTTCCCACACATTTATTTTTGGTATCCCTGACCACTTGTTAACTAAAAGCTTCATGTGACTGGACAAGAGTATCATGCATCTGTTGTGGATGTATCTCTTTGGATACTAAGGAAGAATGACACTTCTCATTCACATCATTGACTTGACAGAAGATAGCAATCCAATTTCCTGATAGCTGGTATGAATCACTAGGAAAGGGTTTACTGCTGAATTGTCATTTGTCATATAAAGGCACAATAGTTATTACATTTCCTGTTATAAAGTATTTGAGGGGTACCCTAATGATGTGTGAATAAATCCTAAGCAACACACTGAGACTCATAATTATTCACCACAAACAAGTATGCTTCTAATAAGTAATTTATTTGCAAAGACACTCCAAACAAACTAAGGTTAGTGAGCTCAGTTCACATCCTCAGGTAATCTTGTTTCATTTGAATAAACAAGGATCTAGACATGAATAACAAGAATTCATTAATAATAATGATTAATAAACTGCATTAGTTAGCTGTTCATCAACAAGTTGATAAAATGTAGCTAGATCTCTAAATGGCAATTTATATTTCTGAAAATCACAGAATCACAGAATAGTTAGGGTTGGAAGGGACCTCTGGAGATCATCTAGTCCAAATGCCCTGCCAAGGCAGGATCACCAAGAGCAGGTTACACAGCAACATGTTCAGGTGGGTTTGGAATGTCTCTAGCCTATTCCAATACTCTGCCACCATCAATGTACATGTTGAGGTGGAATTTCATGTGTTTTAGTTTATGGCCATTGATCCTCATCCTGTTGCTGGGCTCTTTTCAGTCAACAGGTTGAAAACTGTCCTCATGACACCCACCTTTGAGATATTCATATGCATTAATGAGATCCCCTCTCAGTTGTCTCTTCTCCAAACTAAACAGACCCACCTTCTGCAATCTCTCCTCATAAAAGAGATGCTCCTGACCCCTTAATCATCTTATTCTTCTGTTTGACCTCCTCCAGTAGCTCCTTGTCTTTCTTGTAGTGAGGAGCCCAGAACTGAACATAGCACTGGAGATGTGGCCTCACTAGGGCCAAAAAGAGGGGCAGTATCATCTCTGTCGACCTGCTGACCACACACTTCCTGATGCACTCCAGGATATCATTGGCCCTTGCCTCATAATTTGACCAAAAAAAATTGGCAAAAACAATGATCCACTAGAGTTTGAATTTTGAATCTTCTTCTAAATGGCCAAGTACTTAAAATTCCCTGGTTTGCTCACAAAAGACTTATCTTTAAAAAATAATGAGAACATGCTATGTACTGAATGCTTTTTTTATTGTTTATTTAATAACTTTTTTTAATATAAGAGTTAAATTTGGGAGTGTGCAAAAATGAAACAGGACATAATTATGTGATAATATCAGGTTTTGTGAGGTCATGCTAACTGAATTAAACAAGCAGAAATGTTTTATCTGAGATAAACCTGTTTCAGTATAACTTTACATTGCTGAAAGATTTAATTCAGTTTCCAAAGCTGTTTCCTACTTTCAAGTCACATCATTGCATGAAACAGTGTCAAGTAATTTTGGAATTTTCCTTCTGCCATTTTCAATTATATGAAACAAAACTATCAATATGCTACCTATCACTCACTACTCAGAACCGTTAACATTTTAAAGTTTGCTTGTGAAATAACTGTATGACAATTTCTCACTCTAACAGGAGAATGTAGATATGTTCTACTGTGAGTCTGCAGGAGGTCAGAAACTTTGACACAATATTGTGTTGCTATTGCAAGGTTTGAAAGTGCAATAGTTTACCTCTGCACTTGAAAATTGTTACCACAGTTAAGATTTTAGCTGACCATTGCAAGATTTCTTTCCCACTCATGCCTTTCCCCAGTCCAGAATCACTACATATCCCAACTGTCCCTCCTTTAATCTATTATAAATTCAATAAAAATCTGTCAGACTGAAGTGGGTTGACCATGGCTGGATGCCAGGTACCCACCAAAGCTGCTCTACCACTTCTCCCTGAAACTGGACAGAGGAGAGAAAATACAAAAAAGGGTTCATAAACTGAGATAAGGACAGGAAGAGATCGCTAACCAAATATCACGAGCAAAACAGACTCAAACTGAGGATATTAACTGAATTGATTACTAATAAAATCAGAGAAGGATAACATGAAGTAAATATGTACCTTAAAAACACCTTCCCCCCACCCTTCCCTCCTTCCTGAGAACTACCTCCTCCCCCTCAGCAGCACCAGGAGACAGGGAATGTGGGTTATGGTATGGCCAGTTCATCACAGGTTGTTTCTGCCACTGCTCAGGGAGAGAAGTCCTCCCCCTGCTCCATCATGGAGTCCCTCCCATGGGAGACAGTTCTCCATGAACTTCACCAATGTGAGTCTATTCCACAGGCTGCAGTCCTTCAGGCACAGGCTGCTCCAGAGTAGGTTCCCCAAAGGGCCATAAGTCCTACCAGGAAACCTGCTCCAGCATGGGACTCTCTATCCACAGGTCTGCAGGCCCTTGCCAAGTACCTGCTCCAGCATGGGTTTCCCGTGGGGTCAGAACTCTCTCTCGGGCATCCACCTGCTCTGGCCTGGGCTCCTCCACAGGCTGCAGTTGGATCTCTGCACCCTTGTGGTCCTCTGTGGGCTGCAGGGGCACAGCTGTCTCATCACAGTCTGCACCACAGGCTGCAGGACAACCTCAGCTCCGTGCCTGAAGCACCTCCTGCCCCTCCTTCTCCACTGACCTTGGTGTCTCCAGAGTTGATTCTGTCACATATTATCACTTTGCTCTTCTCTGGATGTACTTACATTTGCACTATTACATGGTTTATTTTCTTTTTAAATGTCAACATGGAGGCATTACCACCATTCCTGACTGACCCAATCTTGGCCAGCAGCACATCTTGAAGCCCTCTGGCACTGACTCTGCTGGACATGGGGGAAGCTTCTGGCAACTTCTCACAGAAGCCATCCCAGTACTACCAAAATCTAGCCATGCAAATGCAATATGAGACATTTCTTCAAGCCCTTAAAATATGTTTCAAAATATGCCAAGGTTTGACTAGATTTGGCAAGTCAGAACATATTTACACCTTCATAAATTGAAAATCCTGGTTCAAAAGTCCC
Organism: Formicarius rufipectus; assembly: GCA_013399695.1. NCBI lineage: Eukaryota > Metazoa > Chordata > Aves > Passeriformes > Formicariidae > Formicarius > Formicarius rufipectus. The sequence continues at coordinate 750,884 of VXAU01004990.1, read as the reverse complement.
CCAAAGACCTATTATCTGTGGATTACTAACACGATAAACTAGAACAGCTTTCAAGGAACCATTTGGGTCAGCCAGGTTGCTTTGTACACAGTACCTGGGGAATCTTTAATCTATTACTCATTGACATATTTCAGAACCATTTCAGACTACTCAGGCTGTGCTAAGGGAGCATAAAGGTAATAAATCTGTATGTACTACCAGGCTCTTCCTCCTAAAAATCTTTTTTGAAGTTTTTAGCTATAATTATTGATGAGTCTGTGAATGACTAGTTTTCTGTGTAAAATAACTTTTTTTAAAACATGAGCTTTCCACAACATAACCCTAAACACCATTCTGGCACCACCTGGAGACCAAGACCTGTGTCATCTTTCAGGAGCAATTAAAAGATACCCAAGGATTTTGTGTGCCTTATTTGTTATCCAGAACAATAAGGATACTGCCCTAAATAACCTGCTGTGGCTTAGGAGCACCAACTTGCTATCAGTGATTTGACAAATCTCTAATTGTCTTTTTTCTTAGTTTCTCTGTAGTTTTATATTCAACTTGTGCTCAGATTTTGGCTCATGCCAAGGCTTGCTGTACGTGCCCTGCAGTGGCACTGGAAGGAGTGCCATTGGGTTAAAGTGATGGCAACACATAGGCAGGACCTAGTTGCTAGAAAGGGCTAAAGTCACTATAAAGCCACTATAACCAGCTGCTTGCTGTCTCCTGCAGGTACAATCCTTGCACATTGATTTATTAGCACTTTTCTTTGGAACCTGCTAGCTCAGAGAAATGGGACAGATCAAATTTTCAAGCTTGAAGGTGTAAATACTTCAGCTTACACAAGGAGTTTTTGATGCAGATTTAACAGCAGCTGGACAGCTGGGGCTTTCATGCTTCCTGGTGTGACACAGGGGATGATCACACTGTGATGAAGCAGGAAGGATGAGCACTTTGACTGTTGGCTAGATTACTGTTTTGATTAGAGGTGTGCAGGTTACAAGTTATGAGTTGCAAGTAATGAATTAGAGAATCTGTAAAGGAGAAACTTAAAGAGTTAAGTGAGAAATTAGTGAATTCACTTTAGACTAGTCTGTAAAAAGGGGATTGAGCCCATGTATGTTGCATTTCTTTTCTAGTGAGCTGATAAACTAAAGTTTAATTTATAGAACACCTTGCCCTGTAAATTTAAGAGATCAGAGATTTAAATTTAAATTTAAGAGATCAGACCATGACAGTTGTCCTTCCCCAGGCCTTAACTGCCCATGCTGCACCTGATCTGGTGGAGCCAATAACCTGGGATCTGACTTCACAGAAAATACCCAAGTTGTGAAAAATATCCTCGGGTTAGGCAGGAGCTTTGTCAGGAGGGACATGACTCCTCCCATTGTCCCTTTCCCAGTGATGTCAGGCAAAGGCAGCACCTTCCCCTTGTCGTATGCTAATCTGTTGTGAAGGGGTTGTGACATAGTATGAGAGCCTCAGGAAAGGTCTAAACACAGGTGAAAGAGCTAATCCTGTGTTTAAGAGAGTATATCAGAGAGAGGGCATGATGAGTTGGTTTGCTAAATACCCTAAATGTCCATGTATCTTTACCAGACTTGTGAAGCTAAGTAAGAAGAGCTGGAAATTATAGTACATGATTAAGGAGGGAATTATAACACGTGTTTGGTGGAAATTTTCACATTACTCACTTGTCAGTATTAAAAAGTATAGTTTTTTCACTAAGAATGGGCAAATAAAGAGATGTTACCCTGTACACTTGGCACCAAGTTAGCAGCTTGGAGACACAGAATATTAATAAAGTCAAGCCAATTGAAGGAAGGTTTATTCAAGGTTAAGAAAATAAAAAGGCATAGGTACAGTCATAGGGAGCAGTTGATTACAGACAAGGAAAATTACACTAAGGGAGTTTTTTATCTGCAGGAGGGAGAAGTTGGTACGTGACCTTTAGGTAATGGGAAATGTCAGCCTGCAGAATGTCCAGGGAAAGCAATCTAGCAGGACAGAGTTGTCATACACAAGTTAGGGAAACACGGTCTTGCTTGATCTCCTACTGCTTGATACAAAACTGGTTGGAGACCTGGAGCAACTGGCAGTAGGTACACGGCAAAAACAGAGGGTTGTTTAGAAGTTGCACTGTAGCCTGTCCTGGCTCTAGTATTAACCAACATTTTCATCAAGAGTCAGAAGACTAAATAGAAAGGTTTCCTATGCTCTTTTTATTCTGTTATTACAACAATTGTATTTGTGAAAGACAAAACTAAAAGGAGCTGCAAATATCTTGGCTAACATCATCTGAGTTCAAATACTCTTAATAAGTAAGAAATGCTCTACTGAAGAACAGGAAACAATTCACCATAAATAAATGCTGGTTTCTATTCTTAGCAATAATTGGCTGCACAAATGCAGAATGTACAGCATTTGATTTTGGTAGCGGTTCTTAAAAAATTGATTTTAGGGATTACAATGTATCACAAAATGAACATGAGTGAATAATGTCCTCCTCACAAAATAAAAACACCCAGCCATGCTACAATTTATAATTAGGAATATGTGAAGACAAGCAAAACGGTCTCTTTGCTTGGCCTAGCACAGATTAAGTTTCAGCTGGAATATGGGATATAGGCCATAGAATTTCAAGAAAGTTCTAGCAATCTAAGCATAAAACATAAAAGATTTAAAAAAAAAGGAAAACTGGTTATTTAAGCAAAGAAGATACAACTAATTTGGACATATTATAATGGTCTTCATGTACACTGACAGATGCTGCAAAAATTAAATACTCTGTTCTCTGTCTATGATGCACAGCATAAGATTAAATAAATGTCTTATTTTGAAGAAATAAATATTCATGGTAAAAACTGGGAAAACCTTACTAACAGTGGAGGAGAAAAGCCCTTGAACAGGTTGCATGGGGATGTTCTGAAGTCCTCTGTACTGGAAGCATATTAAAAATGATTATAGACATGCCGTTGTCAGAAAAGATACCGTATATATTACAGGACCCACACTGGATGTGGCAGGTCATTCTACCCTTTTCCAATTGTTCAAAATAAAGTACCACAATGCTATGAGGAAAAATTATATTTTTTATTTTTCTTGACATTGTAACTCTTTATTTGTATTACAAAAGCAGCATTCATCATGATGATGTTTGCTCACTTTTCATCCATTTCTGATCCTCTTCCAAAGTCTATTCTTCCCTTAATGAAACAAGATTTTTGAAAAAATCATTACACAGTCTAAAGATTATCAGACATAACATACCTGATAGTTAAGTAAGCTATATCTTTACATGCAGCTGGAAGATTTTCCAAAAGAAATCTACAAACATGTATCAGATTGAGTATTTAATCTCTCAACAAAAGAACAAGTATATTTTATGTTCTTGTAGTCTTAAAGCTGTATATCAACATTATTAGGCTATATATTGTGTATATTCTCAGTATGGTTTCCTCAGCAACTATATTTTGGGTAGCTTTGCTATGGCAACCAAAGATGATTGCTTATTTTACTGTTTCAATTAATAATCCATGGCCTGAACCATAACAACAATAGTTAGATAATACATCTATGAAAGGGTAAATAAACATATGTTACACAAGTGCAAGCTTTCTGTAAAAGTTATTACTCTGGTGTAGGATTATACATAAGTACATCACTAATTAGATTCTGTATTTCAGTGCTTAAAATAGAAACCCTGTGCTTAATTCTAGCCTTATACAGAGGAGGGCACAATAGTGGGTTTTGCAACATACGTGACAATCATCTATTATTCGAGAATCACATTATGTCAGAATCAATTCCTTATTTACAAAGGCAGGAGAATTAATTTCCCAGCATGCCCTTCTGCCCCAGTCTTGCCCTCAACTGCATGGAAACAAATCTATTAAGTCAAAGGAGTCTCTCTTTAAACAGAAATTGAATTTCTGAATTGAAATTCAGAAAGCTGGAAGAAAATTGGGCCTTTGTCAGTTTTGTATATAGAATTTCTAACCACACTTAGCTTACTGTTATGTAATGGGCAAGGTATGTTTCTGTAATACTTCATAAAGCCAATGACAAAACACTCTCAATCAAAAGCATTTCAGATTTCAGGATGGTAAGCACAAAAGCTGAACTCATTTCTAAGCAAACATGTTTTTCTGTCTTTACTTTGGACAAATATAAAGATTATCTAGACAATCTTAACCCTTTTGCATTTCCACTTATATAAGAATTTTTCTTTTTTTCAGTTCTCCACATTTCAGCACTTTGTCATCTGACTATGAAGCAGCTCCCAAATTTAATTATAAACAGAAGCCTAGAAGTCTGGTTTATGTTATCAGTCTGGATTTGAACAGTGCTTTCAGAAGCCAGGTCTACACAACAAATATACATCAGCAATGCCCTTACATTGCATGCAGGTCTTAGAAACACATGGTCAATCTATGTAACGTAACTTATGCATGGTCTGAAAATTCCAACATGATAAATTTGGGAACTTCCACAAGTCTAAATATCTGGTCTTACCATAATAGCTCTATCATCCTTTGACATATACCTCGGGAAGTCCTGAGGTAACAGAGGTCAAGAGGGAAATCCCAAGGAAATATCTCAAAGGAATTAAGTTCTAGGAAGGTGACATGTCTGACTGCCCAGCTAAGGTGCCTTTACACAAATGCATGCATCAAGGGCAACAAACAGGAGGAGTTAGAAGCCCCATGCTGCTAGACAGCTATGACCTGGCTGCCATTACTGAAGTTAGGTGGGAAGAATCCCGTGACTGGAGTGCTAATAACGATGATTATGGGCTGTTCAGAACAGACAGGAGGAAGGAGTGGTGGAGGGGTTGCCTTCTACATCAAGAGGTGGATTAAGTGTGAAGAGCTGTCTCTGAAGAACAGTCATGAGTGGGTTGAAAGCCTGTGGGTAAGAATCAGAGAATGAGGTAACAAAGGGAACCTCGTGGTCAGTGAATACTACAGGCCCCTGATCCAGAGAAGCCTACTGACAAAGCCTTCTTGTGCCAGATACAGGAGGCATCGTGCTATCAAGCTCTTGTTCTGCTGGGGGGCTTCAACCACCCTGACATCTGCTGGGAAATTAGCATGGCAAGCAGTAGGCAATCCAGGAGACTCCTGGAATGCATGGAGGATAACTTCTTGAGCCAGGTAACAGACAGACCTACCAGAGGAGATGCAATACTGGATCTGATGATCACAAACATCAGTAAGATAGGGGGGAACATCAAGTCTGGGGACAGCCTGGGCTTCAGTGATCATGGATTGGTGGAGTTTGCAGTCCTGAGGGATGGATCAGGTAAGGAGCAAATTCAGGCCCCAAACTTTAAGCAAGCAAATTTCCAGCTCTTCAAGGTGATAGTCAATAGGATCCACAAGGAGACTGCCCTGAGCGGCAAGGGAGTAGATCAGAGTTGTGAGATCTTTAGGGAAGTCTTCGGTAGGACACAAGAGTTAGCAATCCTCAGGAGCAAGAGATTGGGCAAGGAAGGCAACAGATTGGCTTGGCTGAGTAGGGACTTCCTGGTCAAGCTAAAGGCAAAGAAGCAAAGGTACAGGCAGTGAAAAAAAGGATGGATAACCTGTGAAGAGAATAGAAAAGTTTGATGTAGGAATGGATGAGGCAGGCTAAGGTGAAGCCCAGAGAGGCTGTGGATGCCCCATCCCTGGAAGTGTTCAGGGCCAGGCTGGATAGAGCTCTGAGTAACCTGGTCTAATGGAAGGTGTTCCAACCCATGGCAGGGGTAATGAAATTAGATAATTTTTAACTGGCAGAAAAGGTCCCTTCCAACCATTCTATGATTCTATGATCTATTTATGATATATTATGATATTTATGATATATTCTATGATATATTTATGTCATAACTTGGTGAAGAGATAGCAAATGCATACAATGCATAATGTCACTGCATGTAGAGAACTAGGTTCTGAAGGCAATACCCCCATGGAAAAATAATGAAAAAGCCCCCCAAGAATCCATGTAACCACACAAACTTTTTTTTGTTTTAAACTTGGCTCCACTGTCTTGTGCCTCAATCTATCTGCATAAATCTCTTTCCTACCTCAAAACCCTTGAGCTATACTATGTGGTACAGTAGTATCTGAAGGTGTGATGTGGTTCCATAAATAGCTCTATTATTCTCCATGTCATTCAGTATTTGACAATTCAACTCTGACAACTCAATGAGATGAGAATCCATGATCAACAAAATCACCCCTCTCCACATAAACCAGGGTTTCATGGTTTTAATGATCTTTGACGCAATAATCCTAATGGAAGTACTTCAGTTATTCCATTTATTTGGAAAACTGAATAATCCTAAAATAGCCACTCTCACCTAATCTTGTCTCTTTTTAATAGCAATTCTGCTATTTGATGTTTTCTACAATTACTCTGTCTGTTTTAAAGAAGATCAAACCTGAACTATCATTTTCTGATATCATTAGCTTCTGAGTAATAAAGGGGAAATACAGAAAAAAACCCTTATGTACAAATGCAAAAGTACTCACTGAGTTTCAAAATACAACACCCATGTACACATTTTATGAAAGAATACAAAAGTTTTCACTGGTTCACAGCACCATTACATTAAATGTCAAGATGACCTTATTGTTTATCATCAAATTTGCCAAGTGCTCTAAAATCCATATGCTGACCTAGATTGCCTTGAAAATTTCCAGACTTTAAGATATTAAGAATGTCTGAACAAGCCACAATGCAAATAAATACCATCTAAAAACAAAACAAAACACCAAAACAAAAAACAAACCAAAACAAAGCACAAAACACAAAACAAAACACAAACCAAAACAAAACCAAACAAAAACAAACAAACCAAACCAAACAAAAACAAAAACCTAAAACAAAAACCAAAACCAAACAAAACAAAAAACCAAAACCAAAACAAACAAAAAACCAACATTTCCATAGTTTTTTCCTCCATACCACCAGAAACTGTCTCTGTCTCAAACCAGGATATTGAGCTTTTTCTGGGAAAACAATTCTTAATTTTTTTTTCCATGGTGAAAGTCTGAATACCTACAAACTCCAGGTAAAGCTGATAAAAAAGCATTTTCCACCAGTGGGTCTGGTGATGCTATAGCTGTGTGACCCCCAAAAATGTGCATCAATCACAGAGCATCTGTCCAATCCTGAGTTTGAATCCTCAAAAGTCTGTTTACTAGGAGAATGTTATTCTTCATTTGTACAGCAGTAAGTTTCTTCCAAGACTAAAACTTCTTATTTAAAAGATGGTGGGTAAGAATCATTTGTTATAACTTTAGACATTTAAAAATGTGGATATCAGAGTACAAGTTACTTACCCAATGACCAGTGGATAGAAAAAGACATTTATAAAATGTGCTTTCTCTTATCTCAAGGAAAATGTCTAAACTTCTAGAGATGCTCATTTTCTCACTTGTGAGAAACTGATGACAGTCAAGCTGATGCAGGATTTCAGCACTGGTGGGGTGAAGAGGAGGAAGACACAGGTCAGAGGAAGATTGAGGAAACCAGGAGCTGGCACAGTTCTTACCGAGGAAGTTGTGGCCAGCTGGATAAAATGGAAGTGTTGTCAAGTGAGGTACAGTTGCAATAGATCCAGAGAAAGAATCAATATCAACCAGTAAATTTTCTTGTTCAGACCTCATTCTCTGTAGAATGTTGCTCCAAAATAAGAACTTCTCCTGGGTGCCAGTGTTACATCCTGCTTTTTGCAGATAACAACATAACAGTAGACACTTAAACAGTTTAATTTTATTTTCATTTCATTTTCCTTGGTATTTTACCAAGAAATTATTCCTTCTATTTTAAAATGAAAATGCTTCCACTTTAACTTTGTAAATGCATTTCATCTTTCTTAATTAAAAACACTTACTAAATTGTAAATGGTTGGTTTCACTGAAATATCTGGATAGAATTACAATTAAAACTCTAAATTAAAAAAAAAATTAAACTCTCTAAAATATACCATAAAAGGATCATTAAAGAGAAATGAAAGGGATAAGAGGCATTTTAGCAACACATGTTGCTGATGAAGACCTCCTACACATATTGGTTGCCTTATTTTGAAATTAATTTCAACACTTTTAGATATTTCTACATTAATTCTTACCAATTCTAATTTTATTTTTCACATTAAATAGCATAACTCTGACTTCTGGAATCAATTCCAAGAGGAACACATAACAGCACACACAGTTTAAGACTGAGTTCCCTGCATAACGTATGTATTTGTGTTAGTTTTCACACTCTAGCAATTATCAAGCAACTTGCCAATGTTAACCTTGCTTCTTGCCAAAGCTGTTCTTGTAGTAATCAATCAACACTTGCTCAACAGTAGATGAAGTCCCACAGAAACATTCAAAATACACCACAAATTATAGAAATATAATTGTGAGAAAATTACAGACATGTTTTCATACTTAGCTGCATGATTCTTTTCCTGTTATGATCTCAGTAAATATGATAATAGTAAAACCACTCCTTTGCAAAAAAAAAAAAGTGTAATAGGTCATAAGCAGACAATTAAGCCTTTAAATCAATTCCCTCACAGTGAGGAGATAAAAGAAAGGGTCAAAATCAGTAAATACTTGCCAGGCAACAAAAGAAAAGTTGCCAGCTGAACAATGACCTCCTTAGGGCTATAGAGGTTTGGACTTACCAAAGGTAAAATATCTACCTGCCTTAGAGAGAAAAAGTTGAGAAAGAAGCTGCAAAAAATGGAGTCAGACTTCCAAATTAGTTACTGGATAAAAAAATCACTGAGCTGAACATTGAAAAGTGTAGTTTCAAATGGAGATCCTATACTAAGAAGCCTGGACTAAGACACTTATGGGCTTGATACAAAATGACAGTCTATTTTGAATACTGGGCATTTCTTCCTGATTATATATATACAAACAATCAGTTAAAGGTTTGTATTTCAACTGTTATGATCCTGGGAAATAAATAAATATAAGAAATAAATATAGACTAGGAGAGCTGTGCGTTTTTTTCTGGTCTTATTTCCAGCTAATGAACCACCACTAGGAAATTCAGAAAAAGTGATATAACCTGTACAGTAACTTATTTAAATGTGTTGATGACTCTATGCAGAGAAGTAACTGCTTACCAGTATTCAGGATTGACTCAGCTCAATAAGCAAAGCTTAAATTAAGCAAAAAGAATGAACAAAGTAGTTGCCATATGATTTACTTGGCAACATGAAACATGAGAAGTATAACGGAGAAGTTTTCAAACAAATACTAAAACACAGAGTAAACATGAAAATTCAAAATTATACATATAAAAATTTCAGCAAATGAAGAACAACAAAGGATATGCAGAAAATTCTAGCAAGTTTGAGAGTTATCTCAAGCTAGTTTGAAATGGACAGTTCCTCAAGACACTATGAGAAAAGAAACTGTAAAACTTTTTCAGTTTCTAACAGAGCACATCAGTAGTAGTATCTATGTCAGAATTGTACAGCTGAGACCCACAGCTTCAGCAGTTGTAAATTACTCTGAAAAACGGCCCTATTATTGCCTCTTTATGTGTTCTGAATTTAACAGCAACAATGAACAAGACTGAAAGAAGATTTCTCTAATGCTGTGATTGTTGGAATGAAACCTTAAGCTATTACAAGCACAGTGGGAGGAAATCAAGCTGTTCCATTGAGAAAATTAGCATTGAGGATCTGGGATCCCTTCAGTGGGTACAATGACTCCTGTTGAAGAATGAGGTGGCTCCTGGCCAAGAAAGCCTCAACTTTTGCCGCCAAAACATATTTCTGAGAGCAGATTGTCACTCTTATAATCTGCAGCCAAAGTGTGTGTTTAAGACCCTGAGTGACAAGTACGGACATACTGACTTTTCCTAAAACATCTGCAGACTGTGACTTTCTTTGGCTGGACATTCAACATGTGAATGCCTACAGGTATGTCCACGTCTGACAGAGTGATGATGCTCTTGGTGTGCCTTGCTGCTGCTCCTTCTAATACCCTATCCAAGCAGACATGCAGCAGTCCTCATAACACATAAGAACCCATACCACTTAGTACAAAACTCCACTGCAAAGCCAGCATTGCATACAGGTGTAAACAACTGTGCCAGAATTTCTCAAAGATTCACTGTCCTGTGTGAACTAAGAGGAAATATTTTCTTTCTCATAAAAGACATTTCAAAAGGAAATAAAACATTTATCCATCTTACTGCAACAGTGTTATATGTTCTTACTGCATCACTCAGGAAGTTAAAGGACAGCATAATACCTTAAAACACATCAGGTCAGGAGGGAAACTATCTGGTCTTTGCTTCCTTTTTTTTTTTTTTTTTCAAAGGAAGAAACTTTCCTAATACTTCTGTACTCCATCTCTGTCCTCACAGTTAGATATGCCCACAACCATAGTAAATGTTCCCAGAGCAGGGAGTTTTATGAGGGCTGCTTACACACATCTGTCTTCATGATTATGAAGACTATCTTCAGATGGCTCTTACTTGACCATTACTCTACCATACAGTATTTACTGTGATTGAAGAAAAATGTGCCTGCACAGCTTTGCTTTCTCCAATATGTCTACATTGATCCTCAGCAAGGCACTGATGTGAAGACCTCCAACTGCCTGGAAAACCCAGGGAAAGTTTTACATGTCCTCTTCCCTAACATGGGGACTTAGGCACTGACACTTTCTGTCACCAGCCTCTACTGACCCAGCCCCCAGCCCTACCTGGTATGACTTGAGGAACACGGGCAGGGATCCCAGGAAGTCAGTCTCTTCACCAGGCAGAAGAAGAAAGGGTAATTTTCTTTACTGAAATTACCACATTAGCAAGGGCAAAGCCAACAAAAAAAAAGAGGTGTATCAGGCCTAGATTTGTCTTTATACACTTGTCTAAAGATATACATTAGAAAATGGTTTTATGGCACTTTGAGAATAGCAAATACAAGCTTTTACAGAAGTACAAAATATTATTATTTCATTATTATAGTGTTCTTTGAAAAATGACATGAAAAATGTCATTTCTAATATCCTCCAAGAAGCCTGTCTTCTTAGAAAAAAATCTTATTTAAGGTAGCTTAAGAATAAGAATAGCAACTATGAAAACATGCTCAGAGCATCCCTTCCGGGACAGACCTGCTAATGGACTTGCAAAAGAAGTAATGTTGCTCTTGCAGAAAGATAGCCATGACAGAAAGCCAGGTTGGATAAAGCCTTGAGCAACCTGGTCTAGTGGGAGGTGTCCCTGCCCATGGTGGGGGGTGTCTGGAACTATATGATTTATGAGGTCCATTCTAACCACTTAACATTCTATGATTCTAAGATTAGCTTTGCCTCTGCAGTTGCTGATGCAAGAGACTTACCTGCAAACCATCTAACAAGAAAATATACAGCGAGTGCAAATCCAATTCATTTTGTGCATTTTTTTTACCAGAAACAAATTAGAACAGAGGTAAAAGTATGCTGCCACCACATAGATATCTAGTGTGCAGTGATACCTCTGACATGCAATTTGTCTTTCAAGTGGGGGAAAGATTATTCAGACTGACATACCTTTGTGTTTCCTCTCTGATCTGACGTAGTGGAGTCGACAGCAATGTTCCTTGGTGTCACAGTCCGGCTGCAATCATCAAGCTGCCCACTTCCAGAGGTAAAAATTTACCATGTTGACATATCCTTACTGGCAGTTAGCTGTTTCATCTCACGCAGAAGGAACATACTGCCATGTGAGGTTTTGACAAGTCTCCAGGAAAAAAAATTTACTTAGCTGGCAACTTCTCTGCAGATACACTGTGATATCTAACCCATTTTCATGAAAACCAACAGAAACATTTTCATTATTATTGACAATATAATCAGCATTATATGGATTTTCATTATAGCACTTTCTTGTTAGTAGGTTTTCAGAGAAGCTCTAAGATTAAAAATATTGTTTTAATAGTATCTAATCTCTAACAAGAAATTAAGGCCATAAATTTCAAGTTCTAATGACTAACATTTTCTCACAGCCATTAGTTCCTTCCTCTATGCCAGAAGCTAACTAAAAGAAGTTTTGTCTTTGTTGCTAACTCTGCAGAAGACACTACCATTTGAAACCTTAAGTCTAGGGTGTTGCAGTATATGACCCGTTGTTTACCTGAGAGTAGTTAAATAAATTCAACCTCCTTTGTTTTCATGCTGGCATCTGATCAGAATTGCTGCACTGTTAAAAAGCAACAATTATTTATTCTTAACATAAAGTTATTCATTCTTGGAAAAGAAATTCATTCTAGTTCAGCATGGGTTTACAGTCACCAAAATAAACAGGATGTTGCTATAATTGGGGGATAAATATTCTGCCCTGCTGCATGCCCTTTTCTCACTTGGTTGTTTTTCATGATATTTTTCTCTGGATCCTGAGCCAATTGTTTGTCCTGAGTTATCCTTGGTGTGATCTCTAAGGTACTTACTCCACACTTTATTGTACTGCCTGTGCTCTGGTTTTAGTTACAGAAAAGTCTGATTCTTTGGGATTGTAGATGAAAGAATACACTGGTTATAAAGAATCATAATATGTGTACTATGTTAAAAATGGTGAGCAAACATTACTAATTAACTATCTAAAGCAATTGCAAGGGCTTATAGGTAAATATTTTTAATATTACCTAGGCATAATTATCATTTTATGGTACCAAAGTAAGAACAGCACTGGGGATATAGGGACTGTCATAGCATATCAAAACACTTGGAGGTAGTGTCAGAATCAGAATTGCGCCAGAGGCAGCCTGCAAGGCAAGAATGAGGTATGTTTTTGAAGCCACTGAGCAATATTGGACCACTCAAAGATCTCAACACAATGAGGTGAAATGGGACTCATGGAAATAACACTGTTAGGCTGGTAGCACCCAAATACCTTTTTTTCTGACATTAAAAATCACCATTTGTTCAAATATTAGTGGTTGAAATAATTTCCATCAATAATGTTTTCTACTTGATGCTGCTCCTACCATGCAGGCTTGTAATTCCAGTAGGATAGAACTCAATCTGTGGTACTTTTGCAAATTTACACACAAAGACAATCCTCATTTTTAGAACTGCCCTACCAAGGAGAAACACTATGTCTACATTATACTGCCATCTACAGCAGTTAGGCCTTGGCATACTTACCATGAGTTAAAGAACTCAGGACAGGTTTACGATACCCTGGATTGGAAGCAGAAATTGGCAAGACAGAAATAAAGCACATCGGTTTGCTTCATATCCAGCAGAGAGGAACAGAGATCTAACGAGAAAAGAAAAATCTTATTAACCCCTCTGGGCCCTGCACTAACATAAACCTTCAAGTCATTCTAATAAAGCAGCGAATACAAGGGAATTTAATTATCTGTGATTCTAAGTTCCAGTTTCTTATCTTGTAAATGCTGCCTGGCATGCTATAGAATCATAGAATTATTTAGTTTGGAAAAGACCTTTAAGATCACCAAGTCCAACCATTAACCCAGCCCTGCCATGTCCATCACTAAACCATTTCCTTAAGTGCCACATCCACATACTTCTTAAATATCTCCAGAGATGGGGACTTCTTCCCCACCAGTTCATCTTTCAGTACATGGGGACACCCTGTTTCTCTGCCTTGAAGATTTTCTTCTGGAAGAATGCCCAACCTTCTTGGACTTCTTTGCCCTTCAGGACTGCCTCCCAAGGTACTCTTTCAATCAATCTCCTAAACAGGCCAAAGTCTGCCCTCCAACTTCTAAAAGAATTGAAAATTATCAAGATCACTGTGCCCAAGATGACCTCCAACCATCACATCACCCACAAGTCCTTCACAGGAACCAATGAAAGTCAGATCAAAAAAACCAAAACAAAACAAACAAAACAAAACAAAACAAACAAACAATCAAAAACAAACAAAAACCAACGAAACAAAAAAAAACAAAACCAAAAGCTTTTCAGCCCAGAGCCCTGCATTGTTTTTCTTAACAACTTGGAATCCAAACTCCTGAATCAAACCACTAGGTTTCCTCTGAAGTATGTAGGGAGTCCTGCAGGCCAAGGACAGGACTTCTCATAGGCAACTGGCTGAGGAAGATCTAGCCTTGTGCCAGCCCTTCAGAAAAATCTGCAGACAGGCACGTATCACCCCATGCTTCTGGCTGACTTAGGCACTTCTATGCTACAGGGAAGCACTTCCTTACACATCTTCTTTACGCAGTTCTGCAGTCCTGCCCCTTTTCACACAACCTGAGTTTAATTTGTTTAACCCAGGTGTAACATGACACATGTTCTTGTGTCATTGGCATGTCTCTACCCACTTCAGAGCGAACGCTGGCCAAGAGCAGTGAAGGCAACTTTGCCATCCCTGTGCCAGGACTGGAGCGTGGCATGGGCTGGGTGGTTCACTACACACATTTCAGCCTTCCTTTACAAACTAAATGCAGGGGAAAGCCAAGTATGGGCAAAAGTAAATTTGATAAATTACTACCTTAACACAAATCAAATATAACCCCTCACTGAATGACACTTCATGTCCTAGGACTGTCGTACATGCTTTGAAAAAAATAGTCTGCAGCAAATTTAAATTGCAAATGAAGTCACTCTAACCTTACCAGCTTTAAATGCCTTACTACATGGATCCTTCAGGGAGACAGATTGCTAGATTTAGATTTCTTTCAATTTAGTCTCATGATAACCATTTGTGAGATAATATAATCTCTATTTTTCTGCAGTTCTGAGGTAGGCTTTGGCTGTTTGATACACACTGAGGACTTTGGTTTCAGTTCCTTGGTACCCTGTCCAAAGGAAAGCTCAGCTACCCCTTCATTCTTAATCCAGAGTCTGTGTAAGTCTTTGCCTATCAACAATAACAAAAAACCACTTCTAATCACCACCATGATGCAAACTACTGCTGAGCATATAGCACCTGGACAATTACACCATTTCTAGGGTCTGAAACTTATAGGCAAAGTGACTGAGATTTCTAAGGAAAGGAAAATACTGTCTAAAACTAAAATATATTGCATGCTATTTATTGGTTAATCAGCAAACAGCAATGTTCTTGGGACAATTTCTCAGTAAAACTATATTAAACACAATCGAAGCAATTTAGGGAAAGAGATAATGCTCTGTGCTCTACTAGTATTTTATTTAAGTGTTTACTATTGCTAAATGCAGACATGTAATTTCGAGTGACATATTTCAAGCCCACAAATCTCATGCCAACATTGCTAGGAAAAAAATGTCCTCTATTATTCCAAATCTTGGTAGCTGCACTGGGATTAAATCAAGAAGCAGAGCTCTAAATGGAACCATTACTATTGTCATTGATGTAAATAATACAGTACTTCAGAACTACACCCACACAAGGAAAAGTCAAAACCTGACTGTTTTCAGTTTTGCTAGATAATATCATAAAAAATTCCTACCTCAAAGACAACATCTAGTCATTGATCTTTTTCTTTTAAAATATTTTCAGTTTAAATAGTCTGACAGAGAAACTGATATTCATATTCTTAAAGTGGAATTAATGACCTATGCACAAACCCCAGTGTTGTTTCCATACATAAGAAATAAATCTAAACTAATGAGTACCTTCAAATAAAATATATACAGCTATGCTATCACAAGGGACATTTCTAAGAGGACATGAGACTGCTGCCTTAGGATGATTGCAATAAGACTAAATTACCTTTATACCATTTCCTACTCCACTTACGGGTTTGTTAGGAAACAATATATCTTACACTGCATTTTGTACTTGCTATAGTCTGTCACAGGAATGAATTATCACCAAATTTTAATGCTTCAATACCATGCATTTTTATTCTCATTATATTCTCCCTTTTTTCCTCAATCTTGTGAGAAAAATTAAAATAATAAAGAGAAAATAGAAGAACATTTATCCATTTATCCATTCCCTTGACATCCTTAAGATTGTAACCAGAACAGAAAATTATATGAAAATGATTTGTTCTTACACTAAATATAGACACGAGAAATAAGTTTAAAATTAATCAGTTCCCTGAAGAATATGAATCCTTAGTCTATCTTCAGTGCTCTAAAATGTACTTCTACATCAAGCATTGTCATCAATTAAAGCTATAGGCAGTATTAAACACTGACATCTCCTACCATGATGTGGACTGCCATGAAGTAGTCTGCAATTGAATGTGATACCATTTTGGTGCAATGAGGCAAAGAGAAAAGCAAGGCAGATTACTAGATCTCAGAAATGTTTTATAAAAGCAGAGGTGCTAGCAAACCTGAACACTGCAAGTCTTGTCTCAAAACTGAAGAGGGACATATTTCTGCTAAATATGCAGAACATGTTATATGTGATGTTATTTGGTTATCTGTTCTTCTATAACAGAATGAGATTCACATGCATAAATTGTCATTTTCTCAGTATGTAACATTTTCTCACCAAGAAAGAAAATAAACCCATCAAACATCTGTTTATTAGTGTATCATTTTTTAAGTACGATATATCTTTAAATCTGCGTATTTATTTAAATATGCATATATCCATTACTATGTCTATACACACATATATATAAAGAAAAATGATATTCCAAGTGAAAATAGCCAAACAACTTTTTGCAGGTGAGCTTAGGATAAGCACACAGCTAAGCAAGCTGTCATAACTGCCTCTCTGCATGCCTTACCCATGGATAAATATAAAGAAAATTATCTTGGATGTCTGCAGAGTATGTGTATACTCAATATCAGTGACCATGCTCACGTTCATATTGCATCTTTTCCTGACATGAGTAGTTCACCTGATAGTCCCAATGTCAGGTCTGTCTTGTAAGGCACTCTACCATCATGTAGTCAATGGCACTTCCTCAGAACCTGTGGGAGATGCTGGAGGGATGCTACAGCCTATTTTCAGGCCCTGCTAAATGTATATATCCAACCTGCCCCTGTACCCTGTTGGTAATTTGGCACTGTACTTCCAAGGACTGTTAGTTACTAATAACGTATTGTTTTGCCCAAGGGATATTTCAATGGATTCTAAGAACATGGAAATATGAAAGAATAGCTAGCCAACTAGTTCCAGTCATTGTGTTAATAAACTCATGAGTTTCCACTAAAACAAATGCATTCCTCATTTTAAGGTAGCACAATACAACACAAACATGCTGGTTTATCATTCAATTTGATCAGGTAAACCACTAGCCTTGTGGAATAATCAAAATAAATCTTTGGTTTAAATCTTAGTAAGCGTAAGCATTTAACATATATCATATTTGGCCTTATCCCTACCTCCAACGCTTAATTTTTGATTAAAAAGAAATTTTTCTTATTGAACTTAGTATATAAAGAGAAGTCCCTTCCAGGTACTAAATTATATCATCTAATCCAGACTCTGAGTTAAGGGAAGTCACAATAAATGCACTCATTATTAGTCTGAAATGCACTTTTGTGGATATACACAAAAAATCCTCTTGTTGACAAGAAGCAATTAACTGCAAGCCTTAGCAGAGTCTTGGGGTAGTTAAAAGTTCACATTATCTGGAAAACTAATAACGAAGTCTGTTAGCCATGTATCTGGATTGCAGGTAAGCTTTAATAATTTAAAAATCAAATAAGATCTCCATTATCCCTGAAAAGCAAGTGAATTACTTTCATATTAATAATACAGTGGTATTATTATAGTACTGCAGTCAAGGTCTTTTTCTGATTATGCGCTCAATAATAAACAAAAAGGAAGTAGAAATCTACCAGTATTCAGAAAGAAAATGGAAAAGTATTGTTAAACTCCATGGAGAAGATGTTAAATCTTGTAGACAAGGAAAACACAGTTATCTTCAAAGATCATAAATTATGGAAACAAGGGTCATATGGCCTAAAATCATAGAGAAAGAAATCACAGTTAAAAGCTTCTGATTCTCTTATTTGAATGTCATGAGCAAACTGCAAATGAATTCTTTCAGGAGTCCTTTTCTGTGTCAAAACTTTGGCACGGCTATTTCTGCCACAGAAACGTCTGAAATTTCAAGAAATTTTACGTATCTGATGTGTTGGTAATGCATGAGCACAGCGACTCTTGGAAATGTGAAAATGAAGGACAATATACACATGAATGAAATTGAATGGCTGATTTAAAAACATAAATGTAGGGATGTAAGATTTTTTAAAATGTAGGAACTTAACGAAGAATCCAAGAGCAATGTAAAGAAACACCTTTGCATTCACCAGAGAAAGTAAAAAGGTATCTTAACTCCATCTTCACTCATAGAAAATGACAGGAGACTTGAAAGAAGTGGCAAGAATAACAAGACGTCATATCAACGAAGATAAAAACAGATTGGAGCTTGCAAATTGACAAAAATAACTAGCAGAAGTTTATGTAATAGTCAATAACCAGGGATATCAATGTAAGCATTTTAAATACCTAGCAACATTAATTATTAGTAGTTATTGAATTCAGAAGAATAGTAAGACACGAGAATTAAATTTCTGTCCTCTCAGCTACTGATTAATTTTAATAACCACCAGGAAGAACCAATTTTAAGACAGCTATGCAAATCTCCTACAGGAGAGCCTCTAGATGTACGATTAACCTTCACAAGAAGTAACTAAATGAGCACTGGAATGAATTTTGGGGTCAGTAAGAAAGCAAGATTAAGAAAAAATTTAATAAAGTCTGGAAAGCCTCAGAGAAAACATCTGTAGCAAACACAGTGAAATTCTGTCAGTCTTCATGCATTACCAGTATGACAAGTGAAGAAAACACAATGTATATTTCTTAAGAATATGAATTTTCCCGTTAGGACTTTGCAAACTGTTTAACTGCCTACTTTTTCTATACCCTTTGGAGACCCTCTGCAGTTACTACCATGTTGTCTGAGACAGGTCAGGATCTCTTGGAAGCACTTCCCTCTGTTTTTTTTTGCTGTGAAACCACTAAAAATTATCTTACAATGTATTCTTAGTATTCACAAGAAATATGCACTTAGAGAAAAATGATACAGTGAAGTTACGAGAGCAGAGAGGGATCTTTCAAGTGCACAGTTTAAGCATGCCATGCTAAACACCCAGTTCTAATATAGAGGGAGTTTTGGTATGACTCCTCACTACCTCCACTCTGGGTGACAGTAGAAAACTGCTGGTGTCTCCTTTCTTTCAGTTGTCCTCCTGGCTAAACCACCCACAAAGTAGGTCTTCCCGCTTTTCCATAGCCTGATGCCTAGAAAATTTACAACAGTATGTCATCAGATTTACACAATTATTTTCCTGTCCTCCAGTTTTTGAGCTCTTGGCTGTTACAGCCTGTTTTGGGGGCAGTTTACCTGGGCACCTTCAGTTAGGCATTGTCTTTGCCAGTAGTTATATATAATGACTAGCTATTGGGCATTAGTATGCTCTCAAGCCCAAAAAAGTCTTTGCAGGCTGGCAAGGCTCACCCTCTGCAGCTGAATGCAAAGGTTCCCAGGTGTTGCAGAGTTGCCGTCCCCCATCAACTCCATTGGGACTGATAAAAATGATGACTCAGCTTAAGACTAACCCTTGACCAACCTTCTTGTTTTTTTTTTCCTTTAGGATTTTACACCTTTTCCTGTTGTGTTTTCCTCTTTGCTTCAGCTGCTAACAATCCTGTTTCAACAACCCCACTTTTATCTACAAGTATACATTTTTGGCATTTTTGCAGAATTTCTGACAGGTCTTTATCAGCAGTATGAGCAAAGGTTGTGTAGTGGGCCTGTATGAGAACCAGGACTTGGAGCGTGGGACAGAGGTGTGTCCCTGGGTTCATCTGTGTGCACAGGTTGCATAGACCTTGCTATTCTTTGCCAACCTTTGGATCCACATTCCCAGGAAAAGACTGTCTCCAAGAGTTGACACAATAACCCCATGCAGACTAAAGAGACTGTAGCTCCCCACCCATTCTCAGGTCCAGCTCTGGGTCGATCATCTGACTCACTGAAGTCCTAACATAATGGGAATTTTTAAAACAAATTGAGATCTCCTGCTAGTTCTGGGACTGGGATTGTGTCTTTAAAGGCCCAGATTCTTGGCTAGCGAGCTTTGATGTGATATTCAAAGCTTTTTTTTATTTTGTTCACAGCCCACTGTACTAAGGGACTAAAGTGCAGCCATAGAGCTAACACAGTATAGAACACATGGCAAGCTTTTAGCACTATGGCACTTCACAGCTGGTGTTTAATACAGCCGTTCACTCGATCAGTTGTGACAGAGCATGTCACTGACCAGATGCTGCCTTCTTCTGCAGAACAGTTAGGAAATGACTGCTAAGCTTTCTCTCTATCCTAACAGAGATTTATACAATCCAGGGGTCTTAAAACGCATGATTGACTATGCATTCTCTTCAGTGGTCATAGAAGCTTCCTTTTTTTCATGCCTGACCAGGAGAGGAGAGTCTGCACATTAATCATGGACTCAAGCTTTATTTCAGGTAGACATACTGGAGGTTTATAATGTATAATGTAGCAAAGCTGCATTCACCAGGCTTGGGTACAGTGCTGAAGAGGCTTGAAACAAAGGAAGCACCTAGGCACTTCACTCCTATTATAACCATATTGAGAGAGAGGGAGTGAGCACTTATTGATTATAATGGTTGCTTTTTGCTCAAGCACATAAACAGCGCACAGCCTTTTGACTACAAGCTGTGATAAAATCAGGCCACATAATTTGGCATCACCACTACCTACAGTATATAGTATCAAGGAACAGGATTCATATTTAGTCAAATTTATCAAATATTTTCTCTAAGGCATTTGCAACTTTAGAAATCTAGCAAATTACATTAGAAATATCAAATCTTTTTGCACAAGTGTTAAAACATCTTAGGAAGATGTTTGGTTGAAGACTGACACCTGAGGTTTTTCACCAGAAAATAAAAAGTACTTTTTATGATGTGCCCTGTATAAAGGACATTTTCATCTGAAGAAAATTGCAAAAACAGTTTAAAACACTAAATAAAGGCAAAATATAATCTTAATTCTGTGTTTTGGAAAGAAAGAAGTTAATGATACAGAAAGCAAGGGTATTTCAGAGTAATCTAAGGCTTTACCACTGTGCCTGCTTCAACAGACAAGGAGATTCACAAAAATTTCATTCAAAAACCACTAATGTTTCTTTTCTGGATGTCCATACTGGTAAGATGAAAGTGCAACTACAAGAAAATGCACACAATAGATACAATATAGTGGTATTAATAAAAAGTTTGAGAAATTTATACAAGTTACCAAAAAGAATCATCGGTCTGGAAGTATACAATGAAAATATTAATAGCATTAAATAGTCTGTGAACTTATCCAGAGGGAACACTGGAAGAAGACTTGTTACCACGAAATGATAAAAATGAAGGGCCAGTGTTAATGTCATGATATCTAACTAGTTCAGGCTTCTAGAATGTTGACACTGATTGGCAAAAATTAGTTATTCCTACTACATTTCCCCAAGATAGTTAAAACTACAGTTTAGTGAGACATTTTTTTGCTGACAAATTTACCTTTGCCAGACATTCTATATCTGACAACAGTCTGACAATGGGTTTATAGTTTGAAGGACATTATTTTAAGCATTTTAAAATTATATATGTGATATTAGTCCATACTAATTCCCAATCCAGAATAAAAAATGGTAAAACAATAAACAAATACCCAAGTGGTTGGTCTATCTGTCTTGGGTGATACAGAAGATGACGGATGCCAACTACTTAGTCCTCATCATGTCTTCTGTGGTCTTCCTAGATTGGTGATGACATGCTGGTTTTGGACGTGCTTTCCTGTACTCCTTAGAAAGGGAATGTAATTCAAACTCCTTCTCCAACAAGTCTTAGGACTTAGTACCTCTTAATTTCTGATCCAGGTATCCTGAGAAGCTGTACACGGACACACAAAAATCCTGAAGACCTGCTGATATAGGTGTCATCAATATATGCCATTTTTCTGTTGTTTTTTTCTGGTGCTTCTCCATTTCCATTCACTATGCACTCATATTCATCTTCATGGTTCTTTATAACTCCTTGCACAGATAATATAATCACAAAATTATATCAATGAATCGTGTGCTGACAGCTCCTGACACTTTGCTAAACAAAAACAAAACACCTGCACAGTTAGAAAACAATGTCAGAGTCAGTAAAGAACTTCAGGATGAGAAAGAGATCACTTGGTTTAAAAACAGACCTATCAGTAATGTAGGAGCTGCCAGTACCTCAAGAAAACAACACTTTTCATCTCTGGGATGAGAAACTACAGTCACAAATGTCTGTTTCTCAGGAGACTGATCCATGGCTTATGCAAGATTTGTTCGCAGCAGACTAATATGAGAGATGGACAAAAGTGTTCACAAGACTGAGGACAAGGAAGCATAATGTTAAATGTGCCAGAGACGGCCACAGATAGGGACTAATCACATCAAACCGGCCATGGCACAAACTGGGATCTGGACCTCCCACCCCCAAAAGCAGTCATGCTAAAAGATCAAAGACTCATTCATCCAAGAGCAATTCAAAGATTAAATGCACATGGTCGGCACAGTATTTATTTTGCTGGGTTTTAATTTATTTATAATGGCATGACATAGAAAAAGGAAAGGATAATACTGGTTGATAGTGCTTACAAAGACAGAGCTTCCCAGGCAGAATGCCTGTGTGCAGCACAGCAGAGCCCTTGAAGTTCCACACTGCTGACTGGAGTCAAATACAGAGTAAGCCTAATCCCTGGCAGGATCCCCAGCACTACACAGCCACAAGTGGAGGATACTACACGTTTTGTCGACAGTGCCTAACTCTGGGACATTCTTGGTCATGCCTGGAAGCTCATTACCAGACATCTAAGCTCTCTACTACTAGTGCTGGGTCACACTGGTGCATAATTCTACCCTGACACAGCACAGTCTCTGGCCTCTCCTTGTTCCCGCACTGTGCAGGGTGAGAAGAGGCCAGAGACCTGCTCTACAAGATCCATGCAAGACAATTGCACAGAAAAAAGGTTTGGTCTCAAGCAAAGCAGTTAACCTCTCCAAGGACACCCACTCATTTCTGCCTGAAACACCAAATTGTACAGTTTTCTGTATCTAAGGAACACTTTGGCTTCCTAACAGACAGAGTAGATTGGCAGCCAGGATGCTCCTGCCTTATGTTGAAAATGCAAGTTTGAGTTCCTTCTTTAAATCAGACCCAAGTGAAGATTTGAAGGTGAATCTTTTGGGCACAAGGTGCTGCTCCACACAGCACACCATGCTGGCATTTACATCCCTGGGTCCTGGGCTGTGGTAAAAACTACATCCAGCTGATACACACCTTGAGCTCAGACAGTCTGGGGCTGCACTGCCATAGTAGAGCTGCACTGAGGATCCCTTTTCTGGAGCTGTCAGTTAACATCTTTCTTGAATAATTAATGCTCAGCTTGTTAACCACAGAGCAGTGTCAACTCACAGATGGTTCTGTACATGCCTGGTGGTAAGATTATAGACACCAGTTAAGAGATTGATGACAGTGGTATCACATGGAGATACAGGTGGACCTAAGTCCACTTGATGACTTTGACCTATATTTGCCAGGGGTTATGGCTGCAGTGCTTTCAAGGTTTGACACACTGAATTGTCTACTGCTTTTCCACTAATAAATTGCTACTGCTATTGATAAAGCCATCAATACTTCGACTTCGATTCAGGTACTCATCATCTGATGTCACAACTGAAACACTGAAAACAACACTGAGTTCAGTTCACTAATTCATAGAAAGAGTAAGATTAAAGGGAAAGGAAAAAAAAAAAAAAAGGTGCTATGCCAAATTTCCTTAAATGATAACAGGGAGAACTAAACATCATTAATTCTCTCATTACTTATCTCATCATAAGGCCAACTGCATCTAAAGGCTAAGTAATATGCTTTTCTGTGATACTGCTTCTTCAGGGAAATATGACTTGTTGCATCTTATCAGCTTGGAAATGTCAATTGGAGGAAGTGAACCAAACAAATCAAGTGTTTCTTCCGCTTCAGAATTATCCTAATCTTAGAACAGATACTTAGAAAACTGTTAGAAAGAAAAGTAGTAATAAATATATTCCACTTCCAGGAATAAGTTACAGTGCTAGTATCAGCTAAATAGGGTGAAAGACTTTGTACTGAATTTCAACACATTAATTCCAGATGGAGCCAAAGCATTGATCTCTCTATTAGTCATTCACTAGGGTTTATAATGCTAACAGGTACACTTTTCCTACCTCAAAATGACATCAAGGGCTTATCATTCATCCTTCATGTAGACAGCATTACAATTGACACTCCACAGAGACATTATGAATAAAGCCAAACACCATAGGATTATTAAATAGTCCAGGTAACTTTCCTCATCTTCCAAAGAGATTATTTTGCACACTGTAACTTTCTATAAATGTATTACTGTCAAAATGACTAGCTATTGAAGTTTTAGGTCCAAGCAGAGAGAAAAAAGTGATCCTGTGCAAAATGAGGGACTACAGTGTGAAAAACTTTCAGTAGTAGTCACTCACCTTTCACTGTAGAAAACTGTTAGAGCAGTGAACCTAGGAATTAGGATTTCTCAGTGGCTGCTAAGGTGTTATGCAGCTTTTCATCGGTGTACTAATTCAAATCTTGCCTGGACCAGTATCCTGCTTTCAGCCATACTCAGCTAACAATTATCCTGCTAAAGTTAAAGACTGCCATCAGCCTGGGGAGTGGGGAGAGGGGGAACAAGTTAACTTTTACTCTTCTTTGTATTATCCAATATAATCCCAGTTCTGCATGACTTCCCAAGATAGACTCAGCATCATAGCACAAGGCACCAGGTCCAGGGGCAATGAACGTTACAGAACTGCTCAGAAATTACTGCTTTACACCAATAAATTTATGGATGTCATATGGATGGGATCCATCTGACTTCACATCTTAACACCCATCAAAATTAATCTTCTGTGTTCTTTCCCATTGTATGAAGAATACAACCACTATCTGCAGCTCCAGTATAATCTTCTGCCCATACATTCCACCAGGCACCTAAATGTCAGTAGACCTTGACACAGTTTTCTCTTTAAGTCAAAATGCAACCTTTTCACCCTATACCTACTGTTAAAATACTAGACCAGGCTCCTATCATCTTCCTCTTTGACCCATAAAACCTTCTCCTTTATGGCCTCCCCATGACCTGCATAAATCTTTTCTGATGCACTAAAAATAATATAAAAGCATGAAACAGAAGCAAAAAGTTTGTAAGAAAAGCAGTATCTAAATCAATTGGCATATATCTATTGTGTTCCAAAACATGCAGCCTAAAGGATATATGCTAACTGTCTGTAATTGCAGACATATAAGAGGCTACATTACTACAAGCTAGTAAAGAGAAAGTGTGACTTATTATCTCTATTTAGATGCAAGTTATAAAAGAGTTGGAATTTTGAATCCCTCGGTGCTTGACACTTCCAGAAGATGACAGAAAAAGAAGACCCAAAAGACTACAAATATAAGCAATTAACACCACCTATTAAATATTTTTAAATATTCTGCAATGGAAACAAATAAACAATGTGTTTATAACTTATTCAAAAGCATTAAAACACAGATGCTTAAACAAAATTTGTTTCAAACCCAGTAATTTTCTGTGACTCTTTTTTTTGGAGTTTACTGTCCACATCTTCAGGAATCATCACACATTAGAATCCATTTTCAAATACTCTTTTCTACGCGTTTGCATGCAATGGCAAAGTTTGTCTGAACAGTCTCTGTTGCAGGTGAGCAACGGTGCATAACACTGAGGCATAAAACTCAGCTTCTATACACTGAAAATCCAAACGCTTAGAAATATCTGATCAAAAAGTGAGATGCCAACTGCAGGAACTTACTACCTTCTCCATTTCCTGGGATACATGTTTAGGGCTTTATCTGGCAAGGTTCTCAGTGTGCTGCTCATGACACTGTGAAGCAATCAAGCATGGGAATAAATTGAAACAGCTGACTCATTTCATTGACTCTCTGGGTGTCGCGTACATACATGCGCATTGGGCAGCACAACTGATTAAGTGCTTCACAGGATGTCAGCCAAAATGTGCAGACTCACACTGCTCAGGCTAAGGGGGAAGTGAAACATCCTAAATACTTCCAGTGTGTATGTGTTTATGCATATAACATACATACAAACACACTTCTCCGCGCGTGTGTTTTATACATTATCAAGGTGTTGGGTATTTTATTCAAGAAATGACGAAGTTTGAGCCTTGCCCTGTTGATAGTGGTGAGTTTGCAGCCACAGATGAAATGATTGCAGACCATATCTACAGACACTTCTGAAGAGAAGTAACACTTCATTAATGCATATTAAAGTGTATAATTATCTCCAGTCTTGTCTAGAGTTATACAAAACAGCAAGTAGCCCTGGAAGTTAAGCAGACTCAATCCCATTTGAATTTAAGCATTGGTAAAATAAAATGTTTTGCAATTTAAGATGCTACAAATAAATTCTGAAAGGAGTGACAGAAGTATATACCTATGTTATATATATATCTTTACAGCTTATATCACAGTCATCTTTGAGTCTCCACCGGAACAAGAGGCCAGTCAGCATGGGAAAGACTGAACTTTGTCATTGCAAAAGACATCTCCTAAGACATTCATGGGCGTTGGCAGGAAATTTCATACATCTTGACTCAGAAATGGTGCACTTTCACAGAAGGATTTTCTTTTTCTGTTTCCACATAAATCTGTGGTAGTTACCATCAGCTACAATGGGAACAGTCATGGAAAGAACGCAAAGGCACAGGAGCCTTTCCTGACCTTGCAGTTGATCTTCCACAAGAATTCCAGGAATTCAATTAATCTTTTCCTGTCTCGATTATTTCAGATATAAACTGGGGATGACCATCCCTGCTGTCCTTCACAACAAGCCATGAAATCCATGCATGCAAGCTAATATCTAAATATCACCCAAACTTCATTAAATTGATGAAAATAAAAATTTCAAGAATTTTGATCACTGAGTTTGGATTAAGTGCTCTAATTCTAATCTGGCTACTATTATTTAATTATTTACATGTACATTATTGCAAACATACACATTAACTATATATAGCTTTCATATTTCATATGTCTTAGGTTTTTATCACCATGGTCACTGGAGTCATTAAGGTGAGATATGTCAGTTTCAATTACATGTATTTACAACTGTATTTCTCAGTTTACACATCACACGTGATATTTCTCACTGCATGAATTTTCAGACTGGTAACAGAAGCTAAATGCATTTTCCTTTAAAAGTTAGTGTAATCGGTGAAACACAAAGGCATTAAGCAGTTACATTTTTCCGAATCATGGTGTCTTTTGTAAGAACAGCTGTGTATTCAGTTCACCAGTGAAACTCAAACTGTTCTACTAATGAAAAGGGAGCCAAATAATGAAGTGTTGGAATGAATTGCAGGCTATTGGAAGTGGACAGTTGGCTCATTAAATGTGCCCCTTATGAATGATGCCACTCTCCTTTAAACTGGCATTGAAATAATACAGATTTACTTTGTATTTTACTAAGTATTTTTAGGACCTTCTGTGACCAAGATAAGATACAGGAAATGCGTTCCACAAAGAAAATACCATTTCTTTGCTTGCAACAGCAAAACTTCAGCAATTACAAAAAAAAAAAGTATGTAGGTTCCAGGACAAATGACTTCTGGAGGAATTATTTATAGGTTTTCCGGTGGTCTTACCACTACCATTGGACTGCTGCACATGCATCAGGAAATTTAAGAAATTTTGGCAATACTGGGAAGAATGATTGCCCATTTTCCAGATACAGGTGGGATCATTGGCTCACTGAAGGCAATGGGAAAATTCCAGTATTTTTCAATAAGACAATACTTTAGACAAGGAATTCAAGCTCAGAAACCCTAAGTAAAAACATCCAAGGTGAACTGAAACATTTTAATTAGTTCTCAATAGAGTGATCTGCAATTATAACTCTTCTTCCTTTAAAGAGTTTTCAGAAAGTTTCACCCTCAGTTTCACAATATGTGGCTCAGATCTTTTTACTCTTTCTTGTTCTCCTTCTTCAGGCTTTGTTCATTTTTAATTCTGTGCATAAATTTAGTTGCTTCTTACCTTGGATATGCTTCCATAAAAATCTGTAGTTATGTAAACCTTTTTTTGGTGTGTGTGTATCAGGACTGTTTGTTCTTCATGCCCAACAGTTAAGAAGCCTGGTTCCTCACCAGGAGAAGGCAGGCAGGTTGTTAGCAATGCATATGTGCGTGTATACATACATATATATGCATACATATATATGTATGAATCAATGAGCATACTTATCTGATGGGGGGTTAAAGAAGACAGAGACAGTGACAGGACAAGTCCTCGTGGGTTCAAACTAAAATAAAGAAAACTCCATTTAAACATATGAAGAAAAGTTATTTACTATGAAGGCAGTCAAACACTGACACTGGTTACCCAGAGAGGGTGTGGAGTAACCATCCTTCGAGCTACTCAAAATCAGGTGGTTAAACTAAGTGATGTCCACTGGTACCTTCCATATTAATTAATTCTGTGATTCTCCTCACCTAGGCAGTAAGCTTTATCATGTAGCACAGCTCCTCCTTTAGAATTCCATCCCTTGATCTGACAAAGATATATCATCTTCAGCCTAACTCTAAGACCATCTTCTAATATGAGCAAACTTTCTTGAGTAAAATACATTTTAGGCATGTAAATGTGAGAGACAATTTTCATAATGTCAGTTTTCTCATTTATGACTAACACGCTCAGATTTCGATGGTTTGAATTTCATAAGCAGATAAACTATTTCTAATAATTTCCAATTATTTTGAATTATTTCTATTTCTAATTATTTCTAAAATATTTCCAATAATTATAATTTCTAAAGCTGGGGGGAAAAAAGTTATTGATATGTTCTTATATCCAAATGTACATTAGATCTAGATTTGAAATATATGATTACACAAGTTTATGACGTTTAAATCTATTTTCATTGTGATGAAGCTTCTATGTCTTGTAACAACCATATGCACAGAAGTCAAGAAAATATGACAGCATCGCTCAGAAAAAAAATATGTACTATACAAAACAATGTGTAGATGACAGCTGTTACTCCCTTTTTAAATCTTATTCAGTCATTCTTGTGTTGAATAGTATCTTCTTTTGCTTACCATCCAATAATGATAAAAGTGGCATCATCAGGCCCTCTGAAGCTGAACTGCTTGTGCTGTACATATTTTCCTTGCTAAAATTGTAAAATAATTAATTTTTCTCAAAAAGAACCAGACAACCAACACACAATATTCAACCCACCTGCTGAAGAATGTAAGAACATCTCAATAGCTTACATTAGTACAAACAATGAAATCAAGAAAACTGGATTGAGACTTTACTTCCTCAAAGCTG
This sequence comes from Formicarius rufipectus, assembly GCA_013399695.1. Classification (NCBI taxonomy): domain Eukaryota; kingdom Metazoa; phylum Chordata; class Aves; order Passeriformes; family Formicariidae; genus Formicarius; species Formicarius rufipectus. Next base: position 721,562 of record VXAU01004990.1, on the reverse strand, counting down.
GAGGCAGTTTGCATACATTGTTCCAGCTGACTGACCTCTACTTTATCATGCTTCTGTGAAAACCCACGAAGCCTGCACCTCATAATGCAGAAAAAGCATGACAGTGCTCACAACAGTCACAGGGAATCCCCAGACTTGCCATATTGATGGGCAGCTCTCACATTGCCCGGCAGAGTTCAGCGGGAAAGCCAATCAATGGGTGTTTAACTCTGGCTGACACCCTCTGCACTCCATCCTGCAGTCTGGCTGCTCCTGCCTCCTGCCAGCACCAGCTCCAGAGCTTTTTTTTCTGAAGGGCTGGCAGCTGCCTCCATGCAACTCTGCTCCAGCCAGCACTGCACAGAAACATCTCTCAAGTGCTGGCAAGAGAGCTCAAAGAGATTCCAGCAGGCGGAGGAGATCCCCTGCCAGGCTAAAGAAGCAAAAGACTAAGGGAAAAGGAATCACTAGACCATTTAATCCTTTATTTTCATGTCTGTATAAAGGACAGCAGGAAGTACATGACCCCAAAGGAAAGAATTTCCTATAAAAAAGTGGTGCCATTCTTAGTGTAAGCCTTTCCCTGCTCTCAGAAAGAAGTAACTTTGACTTCTCAGAGGGATCAAAAGGCGTCTGCCAGGGGTGACAAAAGACAGGGAGAAGTTAACCTCCTGACAATGGCAATAGGTTAAACCAGTATGAAGGAAGATTATGCTGCAGAGACCTTTATGGACTGAGAAGAAAATTATCTTTGCTTCAGTGAAAGAGGAAGTGCAACACCAGAGGATTAAGAAGAGAAGGAACACAGTAAAAATGAGGAAACAGAGAGATGCCCCTTTACAGCAGCACTTTGAGTAAATAAAGCCACAGGGGTCACAGTGAGAGACAGGACATGACTCTGGGTCATAAAGAGAGAACTGTCAGGCCTAGGAGATGTCGTGCTACAAGCAGTAAGACCTCCACACAATCAAGTGGGAATAAAAAGAGAGGGAAGACAAAGGAAAATATGAGTCATGGATAGTATTCAAAACCATATTTGTCAAGAAGGGCATCCAGGGACAATGTCTAGAGAGTCAAGAATTAAAAACAGATGGAAGCCTAGCACACTCTCAGCAGCAGAAAAAAGAGGAGTCAGCACGAACTATTCAAGAAGTAAAAGTGAAGAATTGGGAAGGGACAATTTTTTGGAAGTGCAGTGGAGTTTTTTAAGTGCTTACTGGATTTGGAAGAAGAATGAGAGTTTCAAAGCAGTCCATCAATCACAGACAATGACAAAACACAGGCCTTTATGTCTAAGTTAACTGGAGGTATCTAAGTGAGCAGCTCCAGCTGACGGAGGAAGGATTGAACTATACTGAAGGAGATGTAGGATGTGACTAGAGCAGTTTTGAACTGCATGTTGGGGAGACTAGAGATGACAGGAATAAACCAGATGAAGTGATAGTTTCAAGAAGGGAATCCAACTGGTGTTTTCTTGACAGGAATGATCTGTGGTTACCTCATTTATTTGAGAGGAAATTCATGGGCTTTGAGAAATTGCAGGGAAAAAAGAAGGCAAGATGGAGTGGACACACATGATATGAGAGGAGAGGATAACAAAAGAGAAAGTAAAAGAAATAATGAAGTCAACATTTGTATAACAATGGACTGAGAAGCAAATGTGGGAAAAGTTAATGACAGAAGAAATTAATTCTGTATTTTAACTTTGCTTTTTCCTACAGAAGCAAATGAGGTAGTTGCAGTAGAGACTATTTTCTCAAACAAAGAGAAGCACACAGTGAAGTCCAAATGAGGCAAGTCATGCTTTTTGTAGGAGAAAAACTGAATGTACAAATATGACTGAAGTGATGAGGACATAGTGATAGTCAGCTAAAATGTCAAATTAAGTATCATGAGGGAAAAGTAGCTCCAGGGTGAACATTTCATGCAGAAGTGATAATCTTTGCCCCATAGTCAGCATCTTATCGGTAATCAGAGCTAGCACTACAGTAGTGTAACTTGACCAGAAAGCTTCTCCGATGAGCTGGTTTTGGCTGGGGCAGAGTTAATTTTCTTCACAGAGGCTGGTATGGAGCTGTGTTTCAGATCTGTGCTGCACATGGGGTTGAAAATGAAGTCATGTTTTTGGTACTGCTGAGCAGGGCTCACAGAGCCAAGGTCTTTTCTGCATTTTGTACTGTCATGCTGGCAAGAGAGTTGGGGATGTGTGGGAAACTGGGAGGTGACACAGCCAGGACAGGTAACACGAACTGACTGAAGGGATATTCCATACCATATGACATCATGTTTAGTATATGAAGTTGAGGGGGGGAAGAAGAAGAAGAAAGGAGGGAACATTTGGAGTGAGGGCATTTGAGTTCCCAAGTCACTGTTACACAAGATAGAGCCATGCTCACCTGGAGATGGCTGAACACATGCCTGTCCGTGGGAAGCAGTGAATTAATTCCTTGTTTTATTTTGCTTGTGTATGCAGCTTTGGTTTCCCTATTAAACTGTCTTTATCTCAGCTCAGGAGGTTTTTCACTTTTACCCTTCCAATTCTCTCTCCCAGTCCTGCTGATGGGGCAGTGAACAGGGAGTCATGTGGGGCTTGGTTGCCTGCTGGGGTCAAACCATGACATCAGGTCAGTGTGGTCACGCAATAAACAAATGGCTCTCAAAAAATAGATGAATCAAGGAGGAGTAAGGAAAAACAACTAAAAAAACCCACAAATAACCCCTCCAGGGTGTAGTTGATTATAACTTTTTCCGCTCCAGAAAGTGCACTTTATTTTCAGTTTCCAGTCTTGCATATACCTCCTTAGCCTTGTGCTCAAAATTTACAAAGCTTTAGCTTGTCAGCTCTGGGAATTCTCTGTCTTTCCTCTGAATATTAGTTACATAATAGCTTGAGCTAAGCAATCAAAGTGCTGATAGGTCAAAAGGAAGATTTGCCTCAGGTGATGCAGGAAGTTGATGGCAGAGCTTGAAGCTGAATACACATTTCTCTGCTATTCAGGCAGCACAAAAACCAATAGAACTTCCTTCACAGTTTGGATTTTGTTGGCTTTTTTCCAAAGCAGCACTGTTTCTGAAGCTAAAGCTACAAAATGCAATGGCACTGAAAGAGCTAATAAGCCACAGAAATAACCCAAAATAGCATTACTTTCTAGCTCTCAATAGCACTTCCATGATATTACTAACAAAATATATATCTTATAATCGACATTTTCTAAATCCATACTCTACTTTGTGTCATTTGAACTACTTGTAAGTATGTACAGTTCTTGAGATATTAAGAGGATTGTGCTAAGCCCAGTCTTCCCCTCGGATCATACACTCATCTTCAAAATACTTAGGTCTAAAGAATCTACAGCTCTTTGGTACTGGCATTTCTAGTTATAAAAGATAGACTTGAAAGTCATTGTTCAACCCCCTCACATCTGTTTTGTGGGACTAAATGACAACTACTGAAAATTTTAGTTGGTAAGTGGTGGTGACAGTAAATGGGATGAATTAAACATTTTTTGACATTGCAGAACAGTGTAACATTTACTTGTCAACAGTGCAGGATACAGTAAATAGGTCAAGCAAGGAACTAAGAGGGTTGTACTCCAAGGCCCACTCTCTCAGGAGACAGCAGTGATACCTCCTGCACTTCAAAATGCCATTCTTCAGGTTCTTTAGGGGTTACAGTTTATCTGCAATTAATTAAAGAATCGGCGAGGCATCATAGCATTACTCTTCTCTATGACATGACAACACTCTCAGAAATTTCAAGATTTTTCTCCTGTGAATTTATCTGACATCAGCTTTTGAGAAAATGCCTTCAGAACTGAACATGCAGCCTCGAGTATTTAAGACCTGAAAAGTGTAAAATAGACATTTCATGGATAAAAATAATTCTTATGAGTTATATTATTATTTGGATTATGACAGTCTAGGCACTGCTGCTTATAAAGAACATGCTTTCATGTCACTCGGCATAAAAAACGTGCAAAAAGATATTCTTGTCCCTGGAAGTTTATCATCTATGACAATTGACAGCTGATGGATTCTGACCAATGGAGAAAAGAAGGGCATTGATAAAAAAATTATGATTAGTACCACAGTAACACTCCGCCTCAGATGTGTGAAGTTCCTACAAGCATGAAGAATGGCAGCTCAAGAGCAATTACAGTGAAATTTTATAAGGCAGAGGCAAAGCTGTATGTATGTTGAAGAAGCCCTTCAAAAACTGTTTCTGTAAAGAGAAATGTTTACCAAAGTCGTTTTCTGCATGAGTTTAGGGAAACATTGTGAAAGTTTGGTCATGAATTAATGCTTGATGTAATGGATTACAAAATGTGTTGATTTTGATATTAGATCAGCACAGTTTTTTGGGTTATTTCTATGACCATTCTGAAGACACGTATTTTGAACTTAAAATAATCACTTACAGGTCTTTCGTCCAAATTTAAGCACACACCTTCTACACTGGAAAATAAAAACTGACCTCTGCCTAGAACAAGATAATGCAATAAAACAGCCTGACATGCTATTTCTACAAGCAGCCTTATCCAAAGACTAAATAAGATAAAAATCTGGACATGCTAAACTTCGGGTTTAGGGGGTGCTTTCACTTGATTACCTGTTAACACTTCTCTTAGTTTTGTGTTTTACAAAGGGCAGCAGGCTGCTCTCCACCCTATAAAACTGCTGTCCTCAGATTAGGAGTCGGTTACGATGGCACTCCTCAGTACTGTTCTCAGGAGGGCCTAAATCTGAAATGATGCAATCAAATTAAAGGTGACCTGTGCTACATATATGTAATTTTTTTTTTCTTTGGAGAGAACAGATAACCAGCGCAAGGCGATCTGTTTTAACCTCTCACTCAACCGAGCCGCAGTAGGTTTCTGTGGCCCCAGCTCTCTCCGCGGGCCTAGGTCCGCCGTTCCAGCGGCACTGCGGGG
>VXAU01004990.1:695083-716591 GCA_013399695.1 Formicarius rufipectus | reverse complement strand
GGGCGGCCCGGGCGGGGGTCACGCCCGCCCCCGGCCACGCCACCGCCCCTTCCTTCCTGTGATGGCCGCGGCAGGGCGGCGGGAGCGCGGCGGGGCAGCTTCGGCAGCGGAGCGGGCTCGGCGCTAGCCCGGGATCGGCGGCAGGAGGGGACCGAGGGGCGCCGTGCGGGCGGGGGCTGCCCCGGGGTTGGCGGGCCCGAGCAGGCGCGGGTTCGGGTGTGCCCGCCACCGCGGAGGAGCGACGCGGGTTGGCGTGTGCGCACCCGGGGAATGAGCCATCCCTGCGGGAAGAGGGCGGTCCGGGCTGGTCCCGACGTGCGCATGGAGGGTTCCTGGCCGGGCTGCCGGACACACGATGGGTGTGTGCCCCGCGGTGCGGCTGTGCACTGCCCAGCGGGCCACAGGCACGGCCGCCCCGATGTGCCGCCGGCTCGCCGTGCACACGGGTGCCGGGAGTGGCCGCGGCCAGCCGGTGTGGGTGAGCGATGTTCAGGAGATACCCAGCCTTAAACACCTGGTGAAACTGGCTTACGAAGCGCAGCAGGAGGTAAGAAGGCTCTGATAGCTACAGGCAGAAGAGCGTGTTCTGGCTTTACCTCGGGGTAAGACTTCAGAAGATTAGACTCCACAGAGTTGCATAACAAGGTAGCAAACCCACTGTGGCTGTTTCATGATAGTAAGTCAATTGCTTTTGTAATTGGGAAGATAAAACTTAAGTTTCCTGATCCCTACACAGATATCTGTAATACATTAGTCACTTCACTTGGCTTTTGGCAAGACCAATCCAGGGGGAAGGAAGGGAAATCCTATCACGTTCCCTTTGTTTTCTTTGTAGATACTGCTGAGGTGCCCGCCTTTCACCACTCTCCTCATTTTACTTCCTCTTTGAGTCCGCTGGTCATCAGCATGCCTTCTACCGAAAGCACCTCAAAACTTTTCCTGGTCCTCTTCTCATTGCTGCTGGTGCTGCCAGTAGCTGAAGCCCTGGATACAGGAGATACCATTGCCTTCCTTCTAGGCCTCGCTGTCAGTGTCGTCGGATTCTGCGCCTGCCTTGGCTTGTACGCAAGGAAAAGGAATGGGCAGCAGTGATTTCAAGAAAATCCTCAGATGAAGTGAATTTCCTAACATGGCTTGGGGTTGGGTGTAAGACTGAGCTTTGGTTCTGGATGACTTTCCAAAAAAAGTAGTAGATATTTCTGCAAACCCCTCTTAGTGTTCAGTACAACAGTCAAGACTGTACCCAGTAAAAGGGATTTGTAGGATCTGCCCTCATGACTGGTAATTTTGTAATGCTTGTGATGCTTGTAATGCCTTAGGGAAGGATAAGAACTTTTTGAATGGAGGAGAAAAACTATAGAGTGGCTGACAGTAAAAGTTTATAAATTTAGTGTGTGAGGGAGGCCATCAACAAGTTCCACAATTTTGGTTTCAAGGTTTAACGAAGAGGAAGCAGCTATTAATCTTCCAGTCAGGATGACAGAGTTTTGAAAGTACTCCTAACTAGATAATCAGCGAGCAGACTGCTCTATCCTGTGTGCTCGTGCTTTTGTTCTCTGTAGTGACAGTTAACACCTAGCAGCGCACTTATGCTGTCATGGGGATGAGACTTAAAAGAACTAAAAAACGTGAAAGGCTTTTTCTTCTAGAATATTTTAGAGTATTTTTATTTTAGAATATGCCACTCCTGTAGCCTGTGTTCTTGTTACCAAGTAAATTCACTGAAGAGTGGGACCAATATTTTTATTTAATACATATTTCACAGAAAAGTACATATAAGACTATGTAATTCAGATTAGGGATAGGGGTTTTGTCTCTTGTTTATTTTTTCACACAGCTTTCCTCTAGGCACACTAAGTTTAACTGTTTTTTTTTCTTGCTGTTTGTACTTTTTTCTCCAAAACTGAAGACTTACTTATTTTGATGAGGAATTATGTGTAGTATTTCTGCATTAGAAGGTTATTAGAATTATAACAAGACCACTGTGCACATATTTCTTTTACAATATAGCAAGAATTTGTTTTGTTAAAATCCTGGGTTTAGTCAACAAGTCCATTGCTCCAGTGTCTTCCTCATGATAAACTTACATTGCTACTTACATTGCATTTAGGCTTCTCTAACTGGTGTAATATGAGTTCCACAGAAGATTAGGACCAAAACCAAAGTAAAAAATCCTGATGCAAAATGGGAGATGCAAATAGTGTAATTCTGTTCGCACTCAGTCAGATTGTATGGTATATGGTTGAAAGACTTAGTAGCTTATCCTAGAACCTTCTTTAAGTACCAAAGGTGAAATGGCTCAGCCAGGAATGGTTACCATAAGTCCCTCTGGCTTTTTACGGTGTTGTAGCTGTCTGCTTGAGACAAGGAGCACAATCTCTTTAACTGCAGCAAAATAAGGAGCATAGGAAAGTGAACTCTCCACAGTTCACAGAATTTTCTTCTAATCTTGTGCTGTGGACACTGCCACCATTGCTAGAAATCTTGGCTCTTATCTTTCAGAGCTGAGGAAAAATGTTACATGTGATACGGAGCTATGTATTTTGATACTATACCTTCACTTCCTCTGCGTCTCTGTTCAGTAAAGCAGAAAGCAATGGCTGGAAGAGTTGTTGAGCAGATCATATATAAGTAATTGAATGAGCAGATCATAGTCTCCAAATTCTGAGATTTCTGCATGCCGTTTTTGGCTGATTTCTCCAACCTCTGAGGGGACAGAAGTCCTGTTTATTTCAGTCTTGCAATTTATGCTCTTCTCTCATGGTTGATAAAGCCACAAGAATGTAGGTTTCTGATTTCAGATTACAAGAATAATAGTCAGAGTTATTCTGATGAGTTGCAAGTCTTGCCAGGTTCTTAAACACTTTGTGACTTTGAAAAGTCAGGGACATGGTCCATAATTCTATGTACAAATGAAATGTACAGCCTTAAGAGTAGCTGCGGACAGTACCATCACCTTCGAAAGCTTCCTAGCAGCAGATGATCCTGTATGTGGTTATTCAACTGAGTGGGTGCAAGCATACATCGAAGTGTGATCTTTGATCTTCCAACTTGTGTAAACTATCACACTTTAAAAAATCCCCCCAAACTCAAACCACCAAATCGCCAGTCAATTCACTTCATATTTACCAAAATTACATAGTTATGCTAATTTTTCCAGTAGAATATTATATATCGCTTTTTCAGTAAAATAAATTTTATCACAAGCAACTTCTCACAGACTCCTTTATCTGTACCTTGGAAAAGATCCCTTGCAATAGTTTCACAGAACTGGGTAGCAGTTTCTCTACAGGAGAAAAAATGTTCAGCAGAGTAATTATCTCGAGGCAATAGGGGTATGAAGAACACTGTTCCTTGCCCGAAGTTGAATGTACTTCATTGAAAGGTGTTTACCCAGCATAATAGCTTTGTTTCCTGGGCTCTGACAGAAGCTTTATTGTTAAAGACTTGCATTTGTTGATGACTTGAGTGTAAAATCAGATATCCCTGTTTTGCTTCTGTCTTAATAAACTTTCACATATGATTTATCATCAGTCAGATGAAGTAGTTCTTATGAAAAATTGGGATGACAGAAATGATTGAAACGGTTGAAATGGCTTCTGTTACTATTTTCTTACCTATTTTTGCTTAAAGTTAGATAACTTTACAAACTGATGTGGCATAGAGTGTGTTTTCAGTTGAACTGTTGTACACTGAGTGTACTTCTGTTGATCCTGCTACTTGTTTATCCCATTTCAGTATCAGTTACTTTAAAGCATTTCAAGGGGGTTGGTCCCCTCCGACACTGTCACCTTGCAGCTGCAGTTTGCAGTTGCAAAGAATCCTGTTTCTCTGATACAAGGGAAACTTAAAGTACTTATTTTGACTGAATTTTAAACATATCTATTATGTAGTTGCCTTTATACCAAAAAAGCCATTTATGTCAGTTTTGTAACTGGAGACCCAAGAATATAAAGGACCATTTTCTGGGTTTTTTTTCTTTAAAAAAATACTGTGTTCTAGTCCTTTAGTTATTTGAATTATACTCTTTTTTTAAAGACTTTAAATGAGCTTGTTTTATCCCAGCTTTGAGAAAACAGGGTTCCAGCTCTTAGGGGATTTCATCTAGGCTACAAAGCAGTTCACTTTTTGCACTAAACTAATACCATTAGTAGCTGTTTTCAGAGCAGAAAGCAGAAATGACAATGTCCACTGCCTAATAAATACAACCTGCTCTTTAGTGCAAGAAAACTACAGGTCAGGAAGGACTAGCTTTTGACTGCTATAATTTCCATATGCTTTAACAATAGCATAGCTAAAAAACAGCCATCCATTTAACAGTCAGTGTAGAGTCCCTTTCCAAACGGACAGAAGTCCTTTGCTTCTTATCACACACCTTCAAGTGCTGCACATCATCTAGATCTAACCATTCTACTGAATACAGCAGTGCCTGCAGCCGAAACACACGTGCTTCACCCTGTTCCTAGTGCACTGGCTTTTCTGGGTGTATATGAACACTAGTAAACCGCTGCTGTTAACTCTCTCCTACTCAGATAAATCCAGCTGCTGGTGGTGATGCTGCTTGAATGCTATTGTAAGACCTGGAAATTCTGTATCTTCCATCTGAGAACCTGTATATGTTTACTGGTATTATTGTTTGCATCCCAATGATATCCTTGGGATAAGCGGAAGGAGAATCTCTGGTTGGTGATGGTGTCACAGGGAGCAGGTGGTATCTCCAGGATGCTCATTGAGTTTTCTGGAGTGTGTTGTTCCTGTGGTTCTCAGCCACCGTGGCCTTCCATGGGAGCTGTCCTGGGACTAGCCCTACACTCTTGTGTACTTACTAGACATAGACATGGACTGAACCCCTGTTCCACTTTGAATAAAGCTGTTTGCATAAGCTTTGTAGAAGGAGTAGGGAATTGAGTTCACCATTTCTAATAAGATGAAACGTGGCTAAATGGATGAACCACAATAAATGCTCTAATTATACTACAGAATTAACCTTGCCCTTCATTTTTACATCTGGTGAAAGGTTTGGCAGATCTAAACTGGTGGATGGGTTTGTTAGAAGTGGTGGAAAGGAGGAGTTGGATCTGGTTTTCCACCCAGTTTACACTTGAGCAAATTGTTTGTAAATTACCTGAATTCAACAGAAAATGGAGGTTGTTCACTGAATGAGAAAAGCAAGATTACTAATTCAGAACCAAATGCAGAAGAACATTGGGCAAGACTATGTGACTGAGGATGCATAGAACCCAAACTATGTCATTCCTGCTGAAATCAATCTTCGGAAATTTAAAGTGACAAATTTTTAAGGCATTAGACATTGACTGCACCCCTAAGTGTTCAATTGTTAAAGAATGTAACCAGGTTTTAAATGATGAAGCTTTTCAGTTCACATGAATACACAGTAATACCAAATAGTACATTTCCAATACTTGGAAAACAATTTTTCTATCAAAAAAGCTGGAATTTACATACCAACTATGATATGGTAAATAACGTAGAAGCACATCTTTGAATTAAAATTAACAATAAAACTATATAGGCATTCAAAACATTTCCAGACAATCTACTGGTCTCATCAGCTCAGCTTTTCTGTAATGAAATTTGAAAGTGTGTGGGAAGCTTTGTCACATTAAGGTGCAGGCACACTAGACAGTCAGCAGAGCCTTTGTTTCTGGATCATTCATCTGATCAGATCAAAACAGATTTTCGTGAGAGAAACAAAACAAAATGTATCTTAGACTGCTAAGCAAAGAGACCTGTATAATCATAGAATGTTAAGGGTCTGAAAGGAACCTTAAAGATCACCTGGTCCCAGCACTCCCCTGCTATGGACAGGGACACCTCCCACTAGACCAGGTTGCTCAAGGCTTTATTCAATGTGGCTTTGGACACCACCAGGTTTGGGGCATCCACAAGCTCCCTGGACAACCTGTTCCAGTGTCTAATCACCCCTACAGTGAAAAATTTCTTCCTAATAACTAACCTAAATTTCCCCCCTTTCAGTTTGTTATTCCTTGTCCTGTCACTACAGTTCCTGATGAAGAGTGCCTCTCTGGTTTCCCTGTAGGCCTCCTGCAGATACTGGAAGATTGCTATGACGTCTCCATGCAGCTTTCTCTTCCTCAGACTGACCAGTCCCAGCCTGTTTCTGTAGAGGTGATCCAGTCTTACGAACTTTGTGGCTCTCCTCTGGACTTGCTTCAACAGTTCCATGCTCATGTTGAATTTTTCATCAACCGTCACTCCCAAGTCTTTCTCTCCACCCACCCTGTAGGTGTGTCTGGAATTGCCACAACCGAGGTGTAGGACCTTGCAATTTGCTTTGTTGAGCTTCACGAGGTCTTTAGGTTCTTCTTTAGGTCCACCTCTTCAGCCTGTTCAGCTTCCCTCTCATGTGTCATCTGCACGAGCTTGGTAACATCAGCAAATTTGGTGAGGGTGCACTTACGCACAGCATAAGTGAAGGCCTGAAAGCAGAATGCCCTCCATCAGACCTAGGAGTTGCAAACATTAAAGGCAGAGAAGTGAGAATTGTGTCCTCAAGCACACTATTGTAAAAAAACTAGAGCTTGCTGCTGGGTTGGGTTAAAGTTTGTGTTCTCCTCCAGCCTTCCTGTATTGTCTGTATTCCTCCTCACCAATCATGGTCTTGGAAATTTCAACTGGAACCAATAGTACAGCAGCTTTCTCAGCTGCTGTTCATTCAAGGCACTAAAATTTTGTGTACATCTTCTACTGCTGCTCTCCAATAGGCAAGTATAAAAGCATGGAAATTACCTTATTTTCCTGAATAGAGTTAAAATACTGAAGAGCAACACAGTTCCCTGAAACATAGAAGAGAAGGGTCCATCTTTTTTTGCTTTTCTCTGTTTTTCTGTTTGTGCGGCTCTTTGCACACACTGTGATGATGCTAATAATAAATAATACAACTGCATGTCCTTTCTCTAACATTTCAAAGAGAAGCAACAGTCCTAAAACATGACCAAATTAAATCTTGGAAGAATTAAAGTGAAGAAAATTGTCATTTTTATAAAAAAATGTTCACTATCCCTTTCGTAAGGTACCTGGGAAATGAGAATGTCTTTAATTCTAGAACTGTTTGAAGACATTTTCTGCCAACCTATTTCTGAACTAATATGGCTATGAAAATTACATGTTCAATACTTGCACTTATTTCTCAGAATTTAGCTTAACATGATTCATAAGTCCCAGGAATTTTATTTGAATCTATTCAAATGACCTGGAGGATCAGCATGTTGACTCATTTTTCATCAAAAGCAGATATTTATGTCTGTGTCTGCATGAATAGCAAGGAAAAATTAAGTCTTTTTAAAAATTTAATTTTTTCAGAAAGGTATTTGTGGTCAATTTCCAAAATTCTCTCTGATATTTGCACACATTATATCATTTATAAACTAGTCTATATCTATTTTTAAAAAATGCCCTTTTTTATAAAAGGTGATATCACAATGGGCCTTACCTAAGTAACTTTTCATCTCTTCATAAAGATTAAAGATGTTGATTATATATCTGGAGCAATTGCCAATAAAAAAAAAAGGTATTCAGCAATAAACGTCACACAGCCATGTTTTTCATTCTATTGTATTTGCCGAAAGAGAACATAAATTCCCAAAACTATTTTACACTAAAAATGGGCAAAAAGTGCTTTTCCAAGAAAAAGTCAGTGTTATCTAGAAATAATTATGGCCCTGGTAAGAATCTTAATGAAATCAGCTCAAAAAAATTTATTGTCCTCAATTGAAATCAAGCTCTCTTAAAGGGATGACCAAACTGTGTCTTCTGAATCCTATGTAACTTTGCCAGAACCATCCCCCATGCCAGGGTTATGGCAGCAGGCTGTCCTGATGCACAGGATGCTGGCTAACCTCCAGTCCTGCCTGAGAAGTGACAGACAGCTGTGTCTCCCTGGGTGCCAAGTGCATGCCCAGGCCAGTGCTATCCTCTCATTCCATAGAGTCATCTCCTATGACAAAAGCCAGAGAGGTGATGAGCTATTTGTTTAGACATTCAGGAATATCTATGTGACTTACACATTTCTAACCTTCTTCCATGCCAAATTTCACATTTCAAAATGTAATATTGCTGGTACACTTAATTTTTAAATACTCCATATGCAGTCTTTTAAAATATGGTATCTTCATGGGCTGGGGTTAGTGCATCCAGGAGACATAGAAAAGCAAAGGACATGGTCAGCTGAAAGGATATTTCCAAATTGTCCGTTCACAAAAGAAGAAAAAGAAATCATCTTTGGGAAGAGACTGAGCCAAGAAAAGTACAAGGTGACCTCCAAAGGTCCTTTCCAACCTAATTTACTGTATGATTTTATGAAGTCCTAGTTGTAAATGGGATGCATAAACAGAAGCTATGTTCACTTGTACCTTTATGGCAAACAAGGATATATTTGTGGTGAACAAATCTAATCACAGTGTGAGCCCATAGGGAAGCTGACTGCAAAAGCTGTGAGGCTGTTCAGTCATCGTGTTAAGACCACAGGGAAACCAGATGTACCAGGATTCTCCCACTGTGTCTAGTGAAACTCAGTCCCTGAGGCATTAAAAGGTTATGGAAAAAAGGGAGCAAATATAGCACATGTTCAGTAATCCTCTTTTCTGAGTGGGATTTTTAGGCATGGGTTTATGAGACTAGTACTGTACTCCACATGGAATTCAAGTGCTTCAGTGCAAAGCCCCGAATGTGAATTGTGTCAACTCCTGCCCAAGTCAAAGTTCTGAAAATATTAAGATTTGAGAGCCAGAATAAAAGACTTCATTGCACATGGAGTTCCCATTGACATCAATGATAATTTAGGACAAGGTTAAAGACAAAATGCAGGTTTGGATGTGGTAGTTACATTGATAGGATGGAGGGGCCTGTGTCATTCAACCAGAAGTGTACCTTGTACCAGATAGTGTTCATGGGGAACTGCAGCCACATTAGACTCCATCCCCAACTCTTTCCTTAGAAAAATAATAGCTGAATTATTTATTGTGATAACTGAATGCCAAATTTTCATCTGGTGAAAAAACAGCCTGAAGTTGCTGAAATCAGTGCAGTCATCCTGATTTAAATTCATTTTGAACAGAAAACACAAGAGGCTTTATTCTGACCTTGCACCAGCCCTTATAATTCTGTGTAATGCAGTAGAATTATTCTTGATTTCCATTTATGTGAAAATTTAAATTGGTTCTTAAAATAGATTCTGTCTTTTTTTTTCTCTCAGTCTGCTACAAGTAAATTATTTGACCTACATCTTAATAAATATTAGAAAAGGATATTCACCCCACTTATTCCACAAATACACTTCAGAATTTGTGTATTCAACTTAGACTGCATCGTTTTGGCCCCCCACCCCAAGGTGTGTCAGTCATGGCAAAGAGAAATCCACCAGTCAGCCCACTCTCAAGGACACCATACTAATATAAAGTACCACTTCACACATTTTTAATTTATGTGTGCTGTACACATTTTATGTGCATCTGCTTACCTTTTTTCCTTCCTGTTCTAATTAGTCATAAGAGCAGTCTGTTTCGTGTCTATGTCAAACTGTTTCTCAACAACTCCCCTCACCTAGTCTACATGAGGTTCTGTGTATAAAATGAGGACTTAATAAATTTTCTTTTCCTGTCCAGAAGTAACACTGAAATCCCAGTAAAAAGGATTACATGCTCTCAATTTCAGAAGGGCTAGCAAGGAAATTATTATAGCTGTAGATAAAAATGTAAAGCACTAGAAATCTGAACTTCTAGGAGTTTTGCCAGAGGTTTCTCTGTTAAGAATTAAGAATGAAAATCCCTTCCCTTTCTAAAGGAATACTGACCTTCCAATAGTAAATGTAGATCATGTGATCACTTTATGCACACTACCAAAATAATCTGAAATTGGCTGTACATAATAGTTGTCAGACTGCTGCCTTAATATATAATAATGTCAACTGTCGAAGCTCAGGACAATGAAGATTGCCTGATTTAGTGTAAAATACAGGCTTTGGAAAGTAAATGTCATAGAAACAGGGCAAAGAGGTGCTGACAGACATACCTTAAATATACTCTCTTTCATGCAGTAGTAGCTGAGCAATTTGCTCAGTAAGAATTTCATGTCCTCTTACAGCACTGGGTTTTTTGTTTTTTCATTATCTGATGTTGAAAACCCACTTTCCCTTTGTTGTGTGCTTCAAAAGCTGCACTCTGGTTTCACAAGAAATAAATACTAAGGAATTAAAACCCATGAGTGAAAGATTGAGTTTTTCATTTTTAAAGACAGTTGATCCCTGCCACTTGCTTATGGTTAACTATTTATGGTCTTATTACAAAGACTGAGAAATATGTAGCTTTTATGGAACTGGGACATTTGTAAAGAGTTTTGTAAGCACATATGTTTCTCTAAATTTACCACAGAAATAACAGAAACCCATAAACTACACTGGTTCCAAAAATTCCTTTTAGGATGCTCATACTGAGCATACCATACTTTCACCATCCCCTAGTAGAGAGACTTCATAAATCCTTTCTTAAAACTGCTATATAATGCAGTTTTATTCACATTACAGCATACCTAAGCCTTACATCATAATGCTGAGTCAAAGTCTACTAGGCTTGCAACTCTTTCTTCATTTTAGCACTTGTAAGTCCAATGTTAAAATCTGAACATATTATTAGTATTAGTAATTTTTCATCCTACTATTACTATTCTTGCATTTTTCAATTTCAAAAACCTCTAGGCAGGATTAAACTTGTAAGGTTTTTTTACATTAAAAAGAAGCAGTTAGCTTTATTTTCTTTTTTAAAGGTATCTTACTGATCAATTCACTAGGAGTAGTAATTAAATATCCATACCCCCCGTTTACAGATTTTTAAGGAAAGCTTAAAGAGTTTAAAGGATGAATGCCTACCTCACCTTAAGATAGTTTTGATTTAAGTAGGTTCATAATTGTATTTCAAGACTACTAAGTGAAACAGAAGTCTAGAAGTTTCATAATTAAGACCTTTGCCTTTGCTCTCTCTGACTTCTCATTGTATCCACTGAGTTATCCCATCTTCATTTATTAATCTAACTAGGTTTGTCTAAATTGGTCAAAAGTGAATTTTAATCTAGCCTTGCAATTCCATTAATTCTATGTTCTCGATTGCCTCTGGCTGGCTGGCTGTGACAGCAGAAAACTTCATACATTCCTGCACCAAGTTTTTTCTTCTGATTTCTTACTCTAGAATGGCCATTAAGTTACCTTTTATTTTTTAACTTTTATTTCTCTTTCAGCATCACCAAGTTTTCTCAAGATGTGATCCATGTTTTGGTAACTAAGCCACTTGGGCAAATAAATCATTCTGAGCAATTGCCAGCTCTTCTTGTCTGAAGGTCTTCCATTTTATTTCAGGTTGCCAGCATATGGCTGGCCTTGTAGGAGTGTCCTTTTGAAAAGTCAGTGCACTAAGAACATTAGAAAAAAGGAAGAACTGCTCTATTTTCAATATAGAGTGTTCATGTTGAAACAGATATATCTTGAGGACCCATTACATCAAAGAAAATTTATAAGTTTTACATAAATTCCTCAAATTGCCACAGTTTTGTTATGCATGTATATTTACAAAGAGATACCATACATAATAGAGAGATACAGTATATCAACTAGAAGTTCTGTTAGCTTTTGAAGCATTACATTAATATCAAATTTACAGAATTATACAAGAAATATGTTTTACTTGGCTCCATCTGGTACTGTACTGTGAGGAACAGTGTTGACTCACTAAAACAGTGCTTTTTTGGTCCTGTTGCATATCTCAGACTAGGAAAACCAGATTACTGTTACTCAGATCTCTTATTTGCACATTTTGGTTTAATAATGGAGAATAAGTACAGTGAAGTGTAATAAAAGTATGTAGTGAGGAACAGTAA
Source organism: Formicarius rufipectus (assembly GCA_013399695.1). Classification (NCBI taxonomy): domain Eukaryota; kingdom Metazoa; phylum Chordata; class Aves; order Passeriformes; family Formicariidae; genus Formicarius; species Formicarius rufipectus. The sequence continues at coordinate 704,687 of VXAU01004990.1, read as the reverse complement.
AAGCTTCAAATAGTTTTGTGGTTTAAATATCTAAAACATGGCTTGAACAGAATTTAGGATGTGAACCCTCCAAAAAAGGACCTCGAAATCCCTCAATGCAGCAACAACAAGACTTATTAGTGCTCATTTTTCAATTTACATTTACACTTTATACCTAAGGTTCCAAGCTTTCCACTAACATGCAGAGCTGCCCAAGAGTGTGGAATGCAGGGCTCTGTGATCCAGATGTGAGACAGAACATAAGCTAAGTATCTCACTTCTAGCAATGTCCTGACAAGAGTCTGATCTGAGTGGTGTGTTCAGGTAAGGTCCAGCAGCAGTGCTGAGCTCAGTGAATGCACAAGTGCTGTAGGGAGTCCAGCTTTTCCATAACCACCCAGTAGTTACATCACACAAAACAGCAGATCTGGAATTGAAACACAGTCTCCCAACTACAAAATAAGTTGCCTGGAGTACTAGAAAATACAATCCTGAAAAGCATGGTCTGCTGGTTATCCTGGACCTTCTATATATAAAAATGCAAGAGCAAAGACAGAGAGAGGGTGGGATGTGGGCAAGGGAGACAGACTCCCATGTCTGCTACTTAGGAAACCTGCCTCTTATGGCAATATTTAAGTCCTGGTCCTTACTCCATGGCCTGACATATATTCTGAGTAGTTGCTCAGAAAACAAAGCAGAATTAGCACTAAACAATCTAGGTAGATAGAATCAGATCCCATGTGTTTTTCCTGCCCACAGACTGTCTTATCTAGTACAATGCAACATCCAGTTTCTGCTCAATTTTTCATCCTTTTCTTCAAATACCATGCTCAAACATTGCCTGACTATATGTAAATACTAGTTCAGTTGAGCAAAAGATACTATATTTGCTAACATTAGGCTTGACTAGTTTTGTAAGTGATATTTGAAATAAAACATCCTTTCTTTCATACATCCATGAAACAGGCAATGCAGTAATAAATTTTTATTTACAGTTGCATCAGAGCTGCATTCATGCAGTTCCTCCTACTGTGCCCTCACAGTACAGTTCTAATAGTATCTGCAAAATTCAAACTGTTGTGTTTCTTAAAAAGATGACCTACCTTTATTGAGAGAGAGACTGTTCTCTGCATCCTCACAAGTGCAAAACTTCAAATTATTTCTCCTTGTTCTAGATAAAAATGAGAACATTTCATGTTTGATATCCAACAAACTGACAAAATGGGACCAGGTTCTAGGTATCAAATTAGTTGCAGTGAACAAGTATCAGCTGAGCTGACACACAAATATCCAAGACTATTTCCATTTTCTAGATCATAAGACCTGAAGCTCACTCGTATAACAAATATTCAATGTAGCTTCTTGCAAAACCATTGTTCACCCTTTATCTCAGACATTACAGATTTGACTCTACATTGTCTCAATCTTATGCATTCACAGCAATTATCATTCAGCAGTATACCTTTTTAAACAATTCATATTTTCTTTACAGAGCTTTCAATCAACCCAGAGTCACTGCATTGTACTATATAATACATATATATATATACACATATGTATATAAATCCATGTATATAAAAAGCATGAACTGGATGTAATAAATATAATTTGAACTATAAATTTGTAGCAAGGCTAATGCCTAGATGTGAACTGGTCATATCAGCAAAGATAATTATTTCTTACATTGACTTTGTTATTTTTTGTCCCTAAGAACAGCCTAAAAGTTCCTTGAAAGCTGACAGTGATAGCTATACTATTTTATCCTATTATTTTTAAATCCCCCCTCAGCAGAAATAGAAAATTCTATTGCCAAAGAGTCTTTCTAATCCTACACCATACAGTCCATTTCATGTTTCACCTCTAACCTACCTTTAAAGATTACAGAAAATGGACATTTTTATTTATTTTAGCTCTACAAAAGTGATTGATTTGATATATATCCCTAGGCACTAATAATAGTCATGCAAATAGTTCTGTGAGCACAGGAAGAAATGGAGCAGTAACTGCAGCAGAGGCCAACAGCTAAACTGTTGATTGGTTTGATACTGAGCTGGTCAATAAAATATGTGTAGCCTGCCACAAAACCATCATGGTTTTTGCTACTTGCCATTCTGCCCTGGATACAGAAATCATGGTGCCATGTCCAGTGTCCTGTTCAGCTGCACAGTTGAGCTCAGCCAAGCCTGGTCACAAAGACTTTGAACAAAGAAGAGATTAAGACTTCAGACCATGACAGTTTTGACCAGTATGCTGAACCCTCAGGTGTAGACCAGGTCCTTAGGGAGCAGTGGCCAACCTGAAAGTGGTGGCCAGCCAAGGGAAAAAGGTAAAGTCTAGGGCAAGCGGACAACAGCTACATTAACAAAATTTATAGGAATCTCACCTGCCTCTGAAACCTCTCTGCTCATGTATCAAATTACTAAAATCAACCTCCAGGTTTCAAAGACAATGTAGGGAAGAAAATGTGCATAAATTCACTTAGGCATTATATAGCTTCATGACAGAAAGTATACGGAAAATAATGAACCATAATCACTCCTTTCATTAGGCCCCAGTCACATCCTAATAATGTCTAGAGAGCCAACAGAGATGGAAGCGATACCTGTCAGTCCAACAGTTCCCACAGCCTGACAAAGAAGCATTCTGCACATATCCATACATGCTGGAAAACAATGAAAGAGCCTGGCGTTGAGTACGTTTACATAACTGGTAAAGTTATGTGCATCTCATACATGAGGCTTTCTGTGCTTAATATTGGATGCATAAAAATGTTGGATGCAGCTCAGCTGGAAGAAGTCATCACCTGTCTCTCAAGTGTTTCCAGGTTTCTCTCTCAAGGCAAGCATTCTGTTCTGTAATGTCACTAACCCCATTCATTTTACTCTATGGCATTCCACTGGCACCTATAATGGAGATAGGAAAAAAGTGTTCCTGAATACTGTGATTGGCAGTTAATGACCATGACACAGCAAATCTGTGCTTCAACAGGGTTAGCTGATTTCATGACTTAAATTTCCATTAAGCAAGGTAAACCAGAAGCTTTGCATAGTCAGTTAGAAAGCATTTTATTGAAAAATCAAGTGTTAAAATAGCACAGACAAAAGAACTATAAAACACAGTATCCAAGAAGGGGTGAGGTGCACAAACAACAAAAACTAAACACTTAATTTAAGAAAGAAAACCTGTGAGTATTCTAAAGCTTCTAAAAGCACAGTAACAAGTTTCCCCAATTCAACTTCAAAATTCTGAATTACTTTCTACCTGTTTCTCACCAGATTTCATATTATTGGTTAGAAAAGCCTAAAATCAAAAAAGCCTAAAACAAAAAGGCTTAAATCATGCCTTTCAGCCATGATGATTTAGTCATGAACTCCTGTGTTCAGCATTGCTCCTTTCACCTCTTTTGGTTGCTGAATTGTACCACTGAGATTTATTCAGATTACCATATGCTGTGCAGAGAAAAATAATCAGTGAATGGAATGTACTTACAGCAGTTGAAAGAGATATTGTAATGTAGTTTATACTAAAGGATATACAGTGAATTGGTTAATTAAACTGCAGATGAAAATACATTAAATAAATGAATCACTACTTCTGTAAGACTATTCTCTGTGTCTGTGCATATGCTTCAACAAATCCCATCAACAAGATTTGTAATGAATCATATTTTATTTTTTTATAATGGAGAAAGAAGAAAGTATTTTCCCTCCGGTTCCACATACAATTACCGAAACACCAATAGGTTTTCTTGCATAGAAGGAGAGTGGAGAGACTGATACAGCAGAAACTTCAGTAAGCTTGGTTCATATTCTCTTGATGTTCTGGCAAAAGGTTCTTTCTCCTTCTCAGACATGCAAGCAATAACAGCAAGTGTCCTTCTGAGGTCAGCAGTTCAGGATCTCACTGTAGACACTGTTACTGAAGTGTTTTTACAGTACTGCCCATATTTGCTAAAACTGGAATACAAATCTCAATATTTCCCATGAATAAAACTGCAAGTTCAGAATAATTCATATTAAAAGAATTGTTATACAGGCATACAAGATAGCGCTTACCCTCTGCCCTTAAAAAAAATAAAAAAAATAAAAAAAAAAAATCAAACAACCCAAAACTTCAGCTAAACAAATTAAAGATTATGCTTTGCATACAACATTATTTATAAATACAATTTATATTGAAAGTTCCAAGATGATAATATTAGAGAAATATTCCTAAGTATTCTAACCCTTCAAAAATACTATCTCAACAAATGTATCTACTTGGAACTACTTGTTCAGATACTATGTAGTTCCTTTTTTTTTTCCTTCTGTGAGGCTCAGTCACCAATTTGCATCTCTGTGAACATGATTGATCCTATCTTTTTTAAGTTACTTGTTGTCATTCCTTCTTGACTGAGAAAGCAAGCATTTTGGTATTTCTTCAGTGTAGGACAATATCTAAACGGTGCACAAAAAAAACAGAGACTGCATATAGACTTTTCTTTGACTCTCTAACACTCCCTTTTCTCTCTTTCTCTCTAAATCATGTATGAAAAACTGCCATTTGTGAAGTCCAGCAATTTAAAAATGTATCTTATCTTTTTGCAGGCACAAGTAATTAGCAGTGCGATTTAAGACTGGTAATTACTCAAAGCCACAGTTAAGTTCATTTGCATTTCTAACTACCTGATATGCAAGTGAAGTCAAGTAATTACATGTCCAAACTACCTAAATTGTACAATAACTGAACTTAACACTGCAGCACTGATTTAACAGTGTAGCTACAAAACCTAGGTGCAAAATGTGTCCAGTCTTTCAAATGTAGTTGTAATAAACGAACCGGTAAAAGCCTGAGGATACAGGAAAGTATCTAAAGACATTTTCAGAAGCATATTGGTTCCTCACTCCCATTAGAATCACATAAAGCAGAAATTTTCTTCTGCAGAAGAAAGCCTTTTTCATATGCTCAGCATATAAGCATATGTATTTGTGCTTAAACCTTCATTTACCCGTGTATAAACATGCAACATAGATCTATTTTTAAGAACAAAAGTTTCAAAGGGGAATAATGAAATATTTTTTTTAATAACTAAGTGTTTTTGAGAAATCTTACAAAGCATCTAAGGAACTGGCTAAATATTAACAGTAAAAAATATAATTATTATCCATAAGAATTGTTATAGTAGCAGGAATGTCATTTTGTTATAGGTGAAAACATTCATCACTGAGTGGAGACCACTAGAGAGATTTTCAGTGTAGGGTGAAAACTTTGTCTGTGCTGAGAACCAACCCAGGAGCCAGACAGTGCCAACAAATGTCTTCACTCTGAAAACAGTTTACCAAGGACAGGAACCAAATATATTACAGGTGAAATTCTCTGTTGTGCGGGGTCCTGCACAGGTCTCCATGTTATAGAAGTTCGACTTAAATACTGCTCCAAAGTTGCACAAATCTACTGCACACAGGCAAGAAATCTCCCTTGGAAGAATTCCTTGAGCCCTTTGCAAAGGATGTGCTTTGTAGCATCTGTCATAGTCTCTGAAGCCATACATAAATCTTGTGCTGGCCTCTGCACAGGGGAAGGCACACCTTGCAGATTATCTCTCCTGTTTTGCAGAAATGTTGGAAAACCCTATAATGCTTCAGAGTTTGCATTATGCAGACTGGGTTGACATTGCATATATACAGATTTCAAGACAGTCAGTGAACACATCACTTACTGAAATTATAAACACAAAAGAGACACGAGTACTTCACATTTTAACTATTTGCGACTGACTCCATGCTGAAATCATCGTTCCACTGAAATAGTTGAGAGATGTTACTGACTTTATTGAGGCCAATATCTCACTTCATCTTTTCAATGAATAGTTACTTGTCATCACTAGCCTGCCTTCTGGTGTTATCTCTACCTCAGAATCCATTAGTGAGATTTCTCTGTGTCAGACTTCTCAGAAACCTCTCCCATTCTGAGGAAAAGGCTCAAAGCAACGGGAATCACTTACCCAGCATACTCACCTGGCTCACAACTGTATTACAGGATTTCGGGGCATACATCCTCAAAAGAAATTAGGTGGCAAGTACCCCAAATATTACTTGCACACCAAAAAAATTCCTCTGCGACAATATTCAACTGTACCCTGCCCCGGCACCCAAGTTCCAGTCACCTTGACCATGTGCACCCAAGCATCACTACCACCTCATGGAAATGAACTGCCTAGATCTGCAGATAATGCCAAAGACTGAGAGTATCAAAGTGGAGTTCTCCAATAAGATGATCTTTATCTGTGAATGGACCTAGAGGACCCAATTCACTAACACAAGTCCTGGGTCATTCTTGAATGATATCTAAATTGGAAAAACAACAACAATAAAACAAGCAAACAAAAAATTAATTAAAAAACAAATAAACAAAAAACACCTGGAATACAGAATCCTCAGATCCTTAGTCACCAGCAACAAAGCTGAGTATTTCATGCGTTGCTTTCTTGGCCATGATTATGATATAATTCCAACAGGAGTAAATGAAAGAGCTATGTACCATAACTGTCAAGAACTTTGCAGTAGGCTTGTCCAAACGTGGAGATGGTTCACATCTTTGACCTAAATTGGAAAATCAGGGAAATAATCTTGGGTATCTCATTTTCTAATGAAAGCTCTTATCAGTGTGCTGCTAGCTCTAATTGGGCACATGAATACTCTTGTGCTTTGCTTACAGTCCCTTCCTTTACCCTTCCTTCTTGGAAACAGCACTATATTAGTTTTAAAAACAAAACAAAACAAAAAACAAAGAAGAAAAAAACCAGAAACAAAAAAACCAAAACAAAATAAAATTTTTTAAAAAAATTGAGGGGAAAAAAGGGGGGGGGGGGAAAGATATTTACTTCCCTGAGAGCAATCACTTCTTTCTTCTGAGATGCCTATATGGGACAAAGGTTTCCTGTGGTTTTGAACCTCCTTGTTGCCCTTAGTGTTGCCTGCCCTAGATTATGTGGTGGGCAATTTATTCAGGATTCATGAATACTTTTTACCAAAAGCCCCAAGAAATTCTTCGCAACACCTAATCCATTCACTTTGCTAACAGGGATTGCCACATACTTTTTGTCTGAACTTTTCGTGTCTCTAACTCAGTTGTTTAGAAGAACTAGTCAGCTCAGACCTCTTCACCTGTCCTTCCATACCTCTTCTTCTCCCTAGTTTCCAACTGCACATTCATTTCCTGGTTCTTGCTTCGTAAAGCCATCTTTGTCTCTCATCATCTTTTACATCCCAATTCCAAACCCCACGACTCCTAGATTTCCTCTCCCATCACAGAGGATGTGACCTGCTCCCGGTGCAACAGTTTAACACAGCATTATGTCACTCCACCAGAAAGCTCTTACTTTGTAGCAAAGGTTTCTCTTGCCTGACGATACCCTTACAACAGAATAGAGCTCAAGCCACGTGATGGCTTTTAAGACTTGTGACTCAGAATGAGGTGATCTGCTCCCTAAAGCATCTCTTTCTCGACATTGACTATGATGGGCTGTTATACGTCACTTCAGTCTGAATGTCTACATTTTGTTGAACAAAATTAGAGTGCTGGTTCACAGGTTGCACTTACAATGACAAATGGATTTATGCTGAACTGGAGGTTGAACCTTGAACAAATTCTGAAGTCCACAGATTATTTCTAAGCAGTTTGTGACAGGTCCAAAAGGAAAGCAAGTTTTAAAATGTTATATAGCAATGTAATTCTGTAGCAACTCCGAGAAAGCAGAGACAGGAAAGGTTAAAACCTACTGCACTGAATCTATTTTACGACAATGATGATTGTGTTGTATTGTTTGCTCTTAACAAAAAGTCATGTATCAGAGTGTAGGAATAGGTCCTGACCATGACCATCCTACAGTAATCCTGTACCACATGTACATCTTTCTAATCTTGTATTGCAAATGTTTCGTTTCCATGCATGGCATTTGGAGAATTCTTCACTATATTAGGCAGAGCATTAAAGTGCCTGCTCTTCCTGGCTTAGCTACTTACTTGTCCTTCAGATTTTAAGAATTACTTCAAAAGTCATTGTGTATGCCATTAGGGGTATGTATATTTAACCAAATAAAAAGGATAGCTGGAGAGGTCTGCTTAGCTTAGGTGATTATGACATAAAAAGTGCATCTTGAAGAAGTAACTTTAATAGCCATCCTGCCCCTTCCACCCCAAAGATGAGCACTAGCACAAAGTTGTCATAATTGCATTCACAGGAAAAAAAAAAAATAAAAATTAGGGTAACTGAACTTGGTGTGGGTTTTCTGCCTAAGAATAAATTTTAGCTGAAACAAGTCACATGGGGCTGTGTTGGTTTTAAATAACTGTATTTTCCTCTGGTTGCAGACCTGTGGGCTTGGTCAGACTGTTACTGAAGCTGATTTTGTGGTTTGGGTACCAATTCCAACGCCTTTCAGTAAGTGCCAAAAAAAGAACCCAAACTTGACAACGGCCTTAAAAAATGCCTGTAGTCTCACAGATGTGACACACATTATGAATCAGCCCCATAAATCTGTCCCCCAGAAGGATTTATTCTGGTTTGAACCGAAGCTCCTAGTGAAGAAGTTCCTCAGGATCCAAATCCCTCGACCCAAAACAAGCTGTTCCTCAACTACCTTGCAGTCAATGCGAATTACTCTTGGGGCATGCCTTTCATGTTCCCACTTCTCCCGGATAAACCTCCATACAAACCGAACAGGCGGCGTGAGGGGAGCGGAGGGACGTGCTCTTTCAAGCCCTATCCAAATCCTTCCCTCTCACTCCTAGTTTTGCNGCGCCGACGGGGATCGCCGGCCCTGCGGCGGACGGAACCGGCTGACATCGGCTTCATCCCCACCGCCATTCAGCAAGGGCGCTGACGACCCCGAGCCGGCTTCGGGCTGCTCCTCGGGAAGCCGATCCACGGGCTGCGAGGGGGGAAGGCGCGGTGTCCTCACGGCCCCGCTGCGAACGCGCCCTTCACGATCAACGGCGCTTGTTAAGGATCCCTCCCTGGCTCTGGGGTCCAGAAGAAGGAATTCACCGGGCGGGAGTCGTGAGAAAGGAAAACGAGTCACGAGCGGCAGGATCAAGCAGCGGCAGCAGAAGAACCCACCCGGCCCCTCTCCTGACAGGCTGCGACGCGCACCGCGTCGGGCGCTTCCAGACCCCCATTGTAAGCGAATGGGGCGGGAGAGGGAGCCCAGAGGCATAAACAAGGAGCACAGGACCTAATTCGTTCCCCTCCCTTTCCTCAGTGGCTTGCCCAGGCTCTCCGATAAATCCAGCTTGGCTATGCATTGCGATGGGAACGTGCTGCCAAAGGAGGCTGCCTTCCCCTCACTGAGGAGGCTGCTGCTGCCGCCGGGACTGCCCGCACACCACTGAGGATGCTGCTACCACCGCCGAGGGTGCTGTGCCCTCACTGAGACAGCAGCACTGCCGCCGCCGAGGCTGCCGTGCCCTCACTGAGGCGGCCGCCGCGTTACTGGGAGCGATCGTGGCGCTGCGACAGGGGAGGACGGGGCTCGGCGCGCAGGGGGGAGGCGCGGGGAGCATGCGCCGGCCGAGCCGCTGACTGGATCCTCAGCCAAGGAACCGAGGGGGAAAAAAAAAAAAAAAGAAAAAAAAAAAAAAAAAAA
>VXAU01004990.1:654065-694220 GCA_013399695.1 Formicarius rufipectus | reverse complement strand
AAAAAAAAAAAAAAGAAAGAAAACCAAAATAACCCCAGCAACAGACAGTTCTTTATTTTATTTTATTGCATGAAATATGTTCCGGTAGGATTCACTGGGAGGATTAGTGGGAATCTCGGAGCCCTAATTAGCTAACAATAATTTAAAAAAATAAATAAATTCGATTTATATGTTTATTTAAGCATAACCGAAACTAGCCTTCTCGAAAGGATGGGCGTTAAAGCTTGGCTGTGTTGCCTATTTTTGCTCAGTATTTACACTGACCGTTGCTTATTATGAATTATGTCGAGGCTTTAACGATTTGCATTAAAGCGGGGCCGGGGGGGGGGGGGGAAGGAGGGAAGGGGGAACGACACCCTAAAGCATACTGCTGTCGACTGTCTGGATACCTGTTTATCTCAAAGCATAAATGATGAAAATATGATTTATAGAAGGAAGGGAGTGGGATCATTTCTCTTACAATATGCATAAACTAACACTGTGATTAATGTGTTTTAGTGACTTGGGTTAAAAACCATAAATTCTGCAGGGTTTCTTTGGGTGTGATCTGTATCAACACAGCAGCTGCCTCTTAAAACATTGACAAATACAGTAGCCATAAAATAAATGTAGGTAATGTCAAAATATCAGTGGTCTTTGGGGATTTTAAAAAAAAAGATGTCAGTTATTAACTTTTGAGCTTGCAAACTGGGAATCTTTTGATTCATAAAATCTCTGAGGCTTTAACTGTGAAATTATATGTGCTACCAAATATAAGGGGCATTGGTCAGTCCTGAAACTGTAATAAGCCAAATCTGTCAATATCAATCATCCTAAAGAGTAAGTATTAAAAAAAAGCACCTCATGATTTTAGAAAAACAAACAATAGTACCCAAATTTACAACTTCATTTGTTTCTCCATAAATTAACATCTTTGTTAGCACTTTCTGACATCATTTCATGTTAACTTAAGAACTGATAGCTCGATTTTTTTTCAGATATTTTGATGGCATGACAAATCAGAATGAAGAGGATGTACTGTATGACTAGACACAAGATCAGTTCTGTTTGTGGATTACATTTTCAGTAAGATGTATGGATCTATTTTTTCCTTGTTCTTAAATATAGATCATGAGACTTGACTGAGGCAATATACATATCATCCATCCATCTATGGCGAACTACAGCCATGCAGCTGACAACATTTTACAAAATCTCTCTCCTTTAACAGCTTTTCTGAAACTGACTTCACTGGGTTTCATAATAGGAGTCAGTGTTGTGGGTAACCTTCTGATCTCCATTTTGCTAGTCAAAGATAAGACCTTGCATAGAGCTCCTTACTACTTCCTGTTGGATCTTTGCTGCTCAGATATCCTCAGATCTGCAATTTGTTTCCCATTTGTTTTCACCTCTGTAAAAAATGGCTCTACTTGGACGTATGGGACTCTTACTTGCAAAGTGATTGCCTTTTTGGGGGTTTTGTCCTGCTTTCACACTGCTTTCATGTTATTCTGCATAAGCGTCACGAGATACTTAGCTATTGCCCACCACCGTTTTTATACGAAAAGACTGACCTTCTGGACTTGTTTGGCTGTTATCTGTATGGTGTGGACTCTCTCTGTAGCCATGGCTTTCCCCCCAGTTTTAGACGTGGGCACCTACTCATTCATTAGGGAGGAAGACCAATGCACTTTCCAGCATCGTTCCTTCAGGGCTAATGATTCCTTGGGATTTATGCTTCTTCTTGCCCTTATCCTCCTAGCCACACAGCTTGTCTACCTCAAGCTGATATTTTTTGTTCACGATCGCAGGAAAATGAAGCCAGTCCAGTTTGTTGCAGCAGTGAGCCAGAACTGGACTTTTCATGGTCCTGGAGCGAGTGGTCAAGCAGCTGCTAATTGGCTGGCTGGATTCGGAAGGGGTCCCACACCTCCAACCTTGTTGGGAATCAGGCAAAACGCGAACACCACAGGCAGGAGGAGGCTACTGGTTTTAGATGAGTTCAAAATGGAGAAGAGAATCAGCAGAATGTTCTACATCATGACATTCCTCTTTCTGACCTTGTGGGGTCCCTACTTGGTAGCCTGTTACTGGAGAGTTTTTGCAAGAGGGCCTGTAGTACCTGGGGGATTTCTAACGGCCGCTGTCTGGATGAGTTTTGCCCAAGCTGGAATCAATCCTTTTGTCTGCATTTTCTCCAACAGGGAGCTGAGGCGCTGTTTCAGCACAACCCTTCTTTACTGCAGAAAATCCAGGTTACCAAGGGAACCTTACTGTGTTATATGAGGGAGCATCTGTAAATCTTTAGCCTTGTGAAACACTACCATTCTCTGCTAAGCAATTGTGGCCTGTAGCCATGTCTTGAGGAGAAAATCAAGAATGGGATGTCAGCAGCTGTAAGGATTTGGGCAACATTCTGCAGTCTTTGCAATAGCTCACCTCTAATCCTGTTTTAAACCTAAACATGTTCCTGCTGACCACTGCTGAAGGTTTGTAATTAAGAACAAAGGACTGAACTACTGCCCTGAATTCCTTTATGTGGTTGAAATCTAGAATATGAAAGTAGCAGGTGCTAAGTATCAGTGCTAAATGCTGTGTATATCACTACATAAAATAAGAACATCAAAAAGATTAGCATTGGACATCTCAATAAATTAAGTTGATATGAGGTTAATGTGTTGATAAAACTAATTTTAGACATCTGAAGACCTTTAAAACATTTCATACAATTATTATTTTGCAATGACTGAAAACTGGGGACTCAAGTACTGTAACTGATTAAAGATGTGCCATGCATTATTGGATTATCACACTTACAAATCTGTTTGCCTTGTGAGTAAGTTTTGGGGAGCATTCCAAAGCAGTATTTTTGTTCAGATTTTGAATTTAATTTTTTTTTCCAAATATATTACTCTTTCTAAATACCATTTTCCTTAACAGTGAAATTACTAACATTTAACTGTATTCTGTGTTTTTTGCTGATTTGGTATAAAGTTTAATAGACTCTTATTTATATTTTTTAAAAAGCTAGATATCAGTCTGTTAGGCAACGTTAATGATAATATCCAGTCATAATTGAACAGTTATAATTATACAGAATAAACACATGTTGCCTTAAAGGGTTATCTAGTATCTTCCATTTTGTTTAGCATTGAAGCAAATAAGCAAGGAAAATTGAATCAATAACTCTGGTCAGTCATTTGGGAGTGCATGAAAGATCACTTAGTCCTCTTTTTTCCTTTTTACTCCAATGGTTCCCAAAATCAATATGCACATCACTGGGATTATATGAATTTTTTTTTCTAGGTGTGCCGCCCTTTCTAGTTTGTTCTGAGAAACACAGGCAGTTGATGTGTGTTTATATTTTAAGACAGCTGTCATGGGGAGACCGCAGCCTTAGTATGATATCTTGCACAATTTGTGAAGCATTTATTCTACTGAAGGCACAGTCTTGTTTATATTTTCTGCACATTTTGGTGTATTGGTTGTTTTAAATTATTTAAGTTTTAACTTGTGAAAGCATATAATATGATTTCTTAGTGTTTTAGAAATACATTAGAGTCTGTGAGTCTTTCCTTCTTTAAGATACAGATGTGTGGATTTCAATATAAAGTTGCATTTGCCAAAATTTACCTGTGTAGCTTGTTACTTTTCTTGGAATAAAATTTTACATTTTTCCAGTTATACAACTAACCTTTTTTATTTTGTCTAGTGAGCTAGCATGAAGTACTGAGAATGTAGCCATTATGAATTATTATCCTTTGCAGTCACTGTATTCCCAAACTGTAAATGCATGAATGATGGGGACCACAGGATTGATAAATGATATTATCTACAGTAGCACTATTGTGTAGTTTATCATAATTACCCATCTATCTGTTCTAATATGTCAGTTATATTTAAAGTTACAACACAGTATTTGACATTTAACTTCACAGTTTAATTTTGGAAAATGTGTGTATTTGAAGCACAACATCATGAGTTGGTCAATCATAAAGAACACAGATTTTTCTTAATTTTGGGAGAGACAAGACTAGAGGTCTTAATTCAGTATTGGTATATCTTGTCTTTTTTTGTTGTTTTATGACCAGCAAGTTAATGTATACATACACAAGCAGCAGTCAACAACAAAGACTCTTAAATTTGTATGATAATATTATTCAACATATGCAACAATTCAGACAGTTGTGTCTATATGTGATCAGACAACTTGATCAAAGATTTGGTGTGCAATCTGTTTGACCTCACTTACACTTTTATACTGAGGTTGATTGGTTGAGAGGCATGGCTTTATATACTGTGTTGAAACAGAAAAATTGCTAAAATAATGAGTCCTCATCGTAAGAATGTTTTAGAACGTAATTTGATATGGGACCAATAAACTTCTACCAAAAGGACATTTTTATTACATTGAAAAAGACTTGGAAATTAAGGTAGTTAAGCAGTTGTCAGAGATAGCAAGAAGGAATAAAAACTGAATCGTATGTTGAGAAGAATTCTGAAAGTCATCTCACTTAAGTTTATTAAAAGGTTGATTGGCAATAACTTCAGTCTAATTTCTATAAAATAGTAACCTTTACAAGGAACATTGATATTACATATTGTAATAAAGAAGTACATATAAATAAAGTTGTAAATAATGTTATAATTGTAGAAGTAGTCAATTCTGAGGATTAGCCAGAAAATTTTCAACTATGAAATTTCAAAAGCTGCAAATCTGGGGCCTGACCTAACTCCTAATAAAGTCAGTTGGTGTTTTCCCATTAACTTCATTTGGAGCAGAAGCAGGCCCTAACATTTCTATAGTACTATGCTTCTGAAATACTAAGAAGGCTGTATTTACTATGCAGTGTGAAAAGAGACAAAAACAAATTTAAAATATTTCCCTGGAAGTTTTGCAAGCAGTAACTGATGTAAATTAAAATAATAAACAGTAAACAAGTCTGAAAGCAAATATTTTGATAAATGTTTTTCTTTTGATATGAATATAATTTCTTTGGCTGTCTGAAAATATGCAACTGTACTACTACCTGACAGAGGACAGGTACTTAAGTGAATTTTTTTAGTTGCTCCAGTAAGAAGTCCGGTGACAGAAGTATTTCCTTTTATTTTTCTCCAGATTAAAAGTACAAGGGGATGTTTAATGAAATTAAAAGCCAACATATGAAGTAACATTTTATGCAAAGTTATTACTCAGTGGAACTCACTGGCACAGGATGTCAAGTAGTTTAGAGAGATTCCTACAAGAGCTATATGTATACATGAATTAAAGCAGTGCTTGCAGTTTTTGTCATCGGTGTCATTTTGATCCTAGTCAGCATATCAAAACCAATGTATTTAGGTATAAAGTCAAAGCAACAAGAAGGCTTGTTCCAATTCATACACTGCTGTGCTATGATATGAAAAGCCTTTTGCTTTCATTTTAGTACAGGAATGATGCTGTTGCCAAAGCTAGAATACAGGGTTGTTAGATTACTCTTTTTCAGAATAGCAAAAAATATCACACTATTTTATATCTGCATTGATCTTTAATGCCCATGGGTAATGTGAAGTTAATGGTTGTAATTTTCTGATGGAACACAGAAAAAAAAAAAAAAAAAGAGTAAGAAGAGTTTTCCTGGAGAAAAGGCTGTCTGCCCCTCTTGCTTTCCTGCCTTCTGTAGCTCCATTAGCCCTTTGGCAGCCTCTCCATCCATCCCTCTATAAGAGTAAATGTTTCCTATACTGAGTGTTATATCTCTCCTTCTCCATCCCTTCTCCCCAGCAGATAAGCTCCTACAGCATGTTCCCAGGATTTGTCCATGTCTGGGTTCCCTTCCTGAGGACAGAGAGGCACCATCAGTTCCCTTCAGCTGCTTTTGTAGTTCATGGAGTAGTTTTCTGAGGGCACTTGGCTAGAGCACTGGATATCTCTGCCTTTTGGCTTTGGTCATGAAGTAGATTCATCTTAGGTTATGCAGAGAAAAATGAGAATGGGGAGGAGGCAGCAGGAAACAAGTTTCCCAAATCCTTCATAACAAAACCACTGTTTTTGTTGCATTGCCCAAGATCATATTATTTTTTAAAAGCATATTCAGTGTTAATGACCCTCTAAATAAATAAAACGTACAGTTAGCCAATTAATGCAAGGCTTTTGGTACAGCTACAAAATCTTATTACAAAATGGCTTTCTGTCAGTCTCTAGGCCCTGGGGGCAGAGGAGTCCTTTCTATCTGCTTTTAAGTGCATTATTATTGTTCACTTGTATTGCTTTTGCTTTGCCTTTCAAGCATGTCAACAAGGTGTTATTACTCATGGGTTTCAAAAAATAATAGCGAGCTCTGATGATTTTTGAGATGAATTAGGAAGGTATTTCAACAAGCAATTGGGTTTTGGCAAATGTTGAATAAAATTGTGGTTTGCTGGGCTTTTTCATAGTTACACAGTTACACAGTCAGCTCTCAATTATTGAAACTAGAAATGGAGTAGACTAACCTGCATAAAGGTAGCACATAGGTAACATGTCCACATTAGATAAGAACTTCCCAACTTCCTATTAGATAAGAACAACCCAATAAATGGGTTGCATTTATTGAGGAATGAAATTATGCTGAAGTAAAAAGTGAGATCAGAAATTCAAAGAAGAATGGTGGGTGGTTTTCCTTTTTTCTTTTTTTCTGCTTTGTTTTATCATAGAGCTGTTAATCTGCAACCTGGGTTACACACCCACATACAACAGGGTTGCCTATACAATTCTGCATAGCATATAGACAACTTCCTTCTAGTTTATATTCATTGAGAGCTGTATGAGTGCACACTACTAATCTGATTGACTTTTCAGAGAAAAGAGAAGGTTCAGTCTGAGGTACTGTTCTTCAAAATTAAAATTCAATAGAAGTTCTCTGCTTTTGTACACTGAAGTGATTTTGAGTGTGAAGAAATTGGTGATCTAAATCAGTAACGAAGAACAAGCATTCTCTGGACATGGCCATTAAAAACAGGACAAGATGACATTTAGCAATGCATATGCCAGACACAAATCAAAGGGTTTGATGTTATACACCAGTCTTTCCTTGAGTGGCCTGAAAATAGCTCATGCTTTATATTTAGAAAAAAAATATGATGAAGCTATCCACTTAACTGGATAAAATCTTTTACTAACCAGTGTGCAAAAAAGAAGGGTGAACTTTAAAGATTGCTCATTATAAATAGTGAAGAGTTTTTGTGGTGTTTTTGTTCAACTGAACTGTGTAATTATGTAAGTATATGATGATCAAAGGAGTCTCACAGTAAATAAGTTAGATTTTTTAGTATTCTAAAAAGGAAATAAGTAACAACAATCTTCAGATATTTGAAATGAAATAATTACAGTCATCTATATGTTTCACAAAATTTAGGTAATAAAATAATTGCTTACATTTTTAGTACTTCGTGATTTTACGTACTTAAAGAACAATATTTTTAGACAGTGAGTTGCCTGATGCAGCCCAACAAGAGAGTTCTTCTTATCACAGGTTTTGTACTATGCATGAGATATATGAATACAGAATTTATCTGATATAATCTTCAACAAACTCCATGTTAGGCACAACAAAACTTCTCCAAACATTAGGCAAATTACTGTCTCCAGAGATTATTCAAAACTACCCTGTGTTAATTCATGAGAAGTCTACTTCACCTTTGTTGAAGAACCATCTGGTTAAAGATGTTTACTTTTTCGTCTTTTCATTAATTGCTAAGGCAAGTTTTGCTCTAATGTAGAGTTAAAAAGCCGAAATATGAAGTTATGGATTTGAATTTCAACTGTTATGCCACCAATATGTGATATTGTTGTAGTCACATGCTTCCAGTTCATTCTTTCTCTTATTTCCATGGAATGTTGAAGTTTCAATTCTTGAGACAGTAAAAGAGGATGGCACAGAAACTCAAAGGCTACTCTAGGCAGAAGGCTGAAGGATACGACAAATTTTGTCCCTGTTCATGGGCCAGTTTAAATCCTGCTGTTGCCCCATAGTGAAACCCTCTGCTGTGGAACTTGCCCGCCACAGGCCTGTAACACACTCCGTGTTGAGTTTAAGTAGGATTTTGATTGTGCTTACTCTGAGCACTAATGGATGAAATTTAGCAGTGAGCAGAGATAACAATTGCCTAGACAACATTCATAGGGTACAGACAACTGACAGGAGCTTGTCTTCTTAGAACAGAAAAAGTAATAGAAGCAAGAAAGGCCAGAGGTAAATGTCTTTTGTAAGCTGGTTGGAATTTCATGCCCTCTTGGCCCCCTCAAATGTGAATGAGATGAGTTTTATTCTTGATTTTGGTTTGGATTTTCTTCTTTAAATGTATTCCATCTCAGCAGCTCTATTCCATCCCACCCCTTACCAGTTGGGCATTTGATTTTATGCTTAATCAAGTTTGTATATTCTTTAAAATGCATATCTAATAGTAAAATGTGTTTGTAGCTTTGCACTTATTATGGAGATACATATCAATGTTTGTGCTTGCTCATTTCCATAAGCATTTCCTGTGTTACAAACACACAAATCCTATTTTCCAAATTAAAGCACTCTACAATTATGTTTTCTGATTTTTCTGTGAAGGCCCTTGAGCTTTGGAAATTTCTCCTATTTTTTCCAGAACGCTAAATGTGGATTCTTAGGACACACCACAGGGAACATTTGATTTCTCTGACTGCAGGACTGTTTGGACATCATGAGATTGGAAATGTATATTTAGCTCCTGTATAATAATTTATGGTAATGACTGGGCAATAGAATCGATAGTGGAAGAGGATATTTCAGTAACTGCAGCTTAAAATTACATCATAAGATATCTAGCACAAAGGAGAAATGTGCCTTTTGTAAGATGATTATGTAAATGAAAAGTAAACACACACACAAATGAGTACAGTTCTATAGGATTTTGATTAACATATTCAGTCATAGCTCTAGCAAGATGGGCATAAAGCAAAAAAAGGAAAAGAGAAAGTAGCTTACTATTCAATATGTAATCCTTGAACTTTGGCTTGATTCCTACAATCCCTGCTCTAGTAGAATTTTTCTTCTCTTTTGTGGAAACTTGTCTCAATAAAGACTACAAGATCTTGTTAATTTATATCTTTGTTTACATTTTTCGCTTGACTAGTTCCCAGTGAGAACATGGCATAGCACAACTTTAAGTGTAATCTCTGTCATAGTGTATGTGCAAAAGCCATCTTTTGATTGTTTTTGAGAGGGAACCTGTACACACAGACATAGTTTCAGACTCTCCAAAACAGTGTAGCATATTTGATATATATAGATAGATAGATACATAGACAGACAGCTCAAGCACTGGTGAAGGGCATGGGGTATCACATTGAGTATAAAATCAGATACACGGAAGGTGAGGGACATTTAGAAATAGCTTCCTATGTTAATAGTTGTAAATAATCTTTGTAAACCTTCTTCTAAGTTACTAAGTAGCAGTAGGGGCATCTGCAGTACGGTGGGATATAATGCTACAGCCGAGTCTTTATTCTCCCCTTTTTTACACAGGGGTGGACTGGAAGCAGTGCACATTATAAGTGGTTCCTGCATCAAGCACCTTACCAGGTAGTAATGCTCACTAAGCTCATCAGCCTAGGGATTTGCTCTAGGTGGAATATTTAGTCAGTCAAATTTTTGAAATTTGTTTTTCTTTCAGTGTTTCCTGTGAGTAGTTTCTGTTCTTAATAAGTGGAAAGAAGTGCAAATAAAGGAAATATATATGTTGAGCAAATCCTTTTCAGTCCAGTCTTGGTGTGAGGAATTTTATAAGGTTGGAGATAGATGTGGAGTGGAAGGCCCTCAGAGTTTTATCACCTCTCTCAGATACTCTTGTATTTCAGCACAGTTAGCATACTTGCACACAAGGGGGTCATATGATTTTCTCCTGTCAGCATTCTCTTTCCAATGTACATCCCCAGAAAGACATACACCATTGTTTGTGTAGATTCTTCTATAGAGATGACCTTCCTCTAATAGGCACGTTGTCAGAAAAGCTGAAATTTGTTGTATCCTTTTGTATTGTAGGAAACAAATCAATTTTCTATCTTTTGCATTAAAATTTCATGTTAAATTTTCTTCATACTAACTTAAATGCAGTATCACAGAAAAGCCCATTGCCCCCTCCTAACCAGGAAGATCACCAGCTTTATTGGCAAACAGAGTTTCCCTGGAAATACTATAATCCTTTGGCATCAGTTGAATAAATACTTCACATGATAACAATTATTGCAATATTTGATTATATGAAACCCCTGAAGGGGTTAATTTCCTGCTTTGGCAACTTCCTTGTGCAAATATTCTTATTTCATTTCACACAAGACAGATTTGGCAAATGTAGGTGCTTTTGGTGGTATTGACATCTAAGTTATGCCATTTAAGGACAAGTGCTGGCTGATAAATAATTTATTAATTTAGATTTCAGAAGAGACTATGTAAAACTAGTTACCACCAGAAAACAAATAAACAAACAAACAAAAATCACCCCAAAACAAACCCCAAGAAATCCACCAAAAAACCAAACCAAAACAAAAACACAAGCAATGTTTTCTTAAGTCACATACGTGATCCATTAAATATTGGCTTTGGTATCTGGATATTGTCAGACTTAGCATTTAGACCTAATACAGATTTAGAAACAAAGCTGTGAAGATAATCTCTAGTCACTGAATATAACTACAAAATATTATTGTTATATATATTCTACTTGACTACTTCTTTGCAAATACTGAAAAAATGTGTGTGGTAAGACTCAGATAGAAAAGCCTTGACCATCCTGAAATTAACAATGAAATGCCTATTGCCTTCAGTGAAGGCAGGATTCTCTGTATAAACATTAATTTCTAAAGGCAATGGATGTATGCCATACAATTGCTGTATGCATGATACTCATGCATGGCCAGCATGTCTGAGAAATGAGGTTTTTTTCACATTCTTAAGCTTCCTAGTTCTGTTCCTTATATCAAGGTCTTCATATTGTAATTTGTATTTATGTTACTGTGGTGATTGGTAGCCTCTTACAGAGAATTACCCTATTGTAATAAGTTCTGTGTAAAAGCTGCCCCTGTCTAAAAGTAAATAATTAAAAGATAACGCAAGATGGGTGGGATTCCAAGAAAATTTAGACAGTGCTGTTCAGTTCGTTTTGAGACAATGCTGGTAAACATAATGAGCTAAGAGGTCCCAGCATAGTCCAGATTTTTTTTCTCTTTCGGGAGCATGAAACATGATTGAAAACTAAAGTTTTAAAAGAATTAAAAAATAACAAGGGGGTGGATTCTCGGAAGAGAAGAGCAGCTTGGGAGAAAATACAAAGGCTGTTCCCTGAAAATGTAATTGTCAGTGATAATTGTCAGTGGTAGCCTGTCAACATGAGCAGATTGGAATCTCTTGATAAAGAGAAAAAGATGATAAGCCAAGAACAGCAGAATGAAGTCACATCGAAGCTGAGGGAGGAACAGAAAATGACTACTGATTCACAACGTTAGTTAGAAAGAGGTCATTAGAGGTCATGTTGAAAGTAAGGTTCTGTGAAAACAACTGGGGAAAGCCAAGGACGTTGGCTCCAGGTAGTGATTGCAGTCTGTGAGCTTGAAAGGGAGAGGGAGAGGAACAATAAAATGGTAGAATAGTTGCCAAAATAAGCGGGATACGGGCCATTCTCCCCCTTTTTTTCTCTTTACTAATTACGGAAGAGACTGCATGATGCCAGAATTGTTATGTGAGGAGGCAAAGGGCAGGAAAATGTGAGGAAACCACAAAGGAGTGGTTGAGAGTCATGACTGGTTATTGGAAAGGGTGACAGGAGCTGAGGACAGCTGAAAGGAAGTTGGAAGAAAGACCAAATTTGGATGAATATGCTTGGAGTAAGGTGGGAACATGTGGATTCGAGATTCCGGGAGATGGAGGATTCTGGGAAAGAAGGAAAGGAGGACAATAACAAGAAAGGGGAGTTATATCAGTCAGGGAAAGGGAGGGACAAAGAAGCATTGAGCAGCTGTCTTGCAGGAGGATGGCAAGAGCCAGCAGTGAGGGTCGCCCAGACAGGAACAGGTTGTTCTTGTCTATTAGAGGTTCTACTTCAATGACATTGTGCTAACCCATGGCAAAAGGAAGCAATACCAAGGGATTCCAGCACTGGTGAGGTCTGGATAACTGTCCCCACAGTGGCCATAGTGTTGGACTAGATGATCTTTAAGAGGTCCCTTCCAGCTCCAACTGTTCTATGATTTTATGAACTGTATCTTAGTTCTCTCAAAGTCTTATAGCCAATATTACGTCTAAGTTCAGTAGGAGCTTGAAGAATGACTGAATAGTATCCATTATTTACCATTCTTTCCTTTTTAACATTTTAACAGGATTTGCTGTTCTACTTCCTTATTCTTCTTTTCTTGTTCTTTTTGTATGTTACTCTACTAAGAAAAACAACATGTTCCTCATGACACTCTGTATTTAGAGCATGTTGGCCCAGCAATTTTGATAACCTTCAGACTGAATGATAGTTTTTCAGAACAGTGAAAGTGCAGTTTTTGCTCAATTTGAGAGCACTGCAGTGTTTTATTATCATTGTCTCCCTTAATGGTAGTATCTTGGTGTGGTGAAGTGACCATTAGGATGAAAGCCAGTAACTTCCAGGTTCTCATTGCAGCTTTGCCACAAAAATCACTGCATAGGTGACCTTGGATGATTTGTACAAGCCAACTTTTCAGCTATCCACTAGTTTCAAGCGATTCAAGGACATTTTTGACTCCCAGTTTAAGACACTAGTGAATCACCTTCCAAGGGGATACAGCACCTATATTAATGTGATTGGTGTATGGGTGCAAAAATTGATCAGAAAAGTTTTATTTGGCTTGTTTTGCCAAGTCTTGTTCTTCTGCAAGAAATTCCAACTTCCATATCTCAGACTTTTCCCTCCTGGGAAACTGAAAATATTCTTTGAAATTCTGTTTCCTAACCACCCTTTAAGATCAGGGGCAACAATACTTCTAGATAGTTTTCCAAAAAAAGGTAACCAGATTAGTGGTCATCTTGAAAATGAGTGTTGAAAACTTTTTTTCTGCACAGTTTGCCAGTTGAATTAAATGTCTGATGATATAACTTAATTGAAGGGTGAGAGACTTAATTATGTAATGGTCTAAATTTCTGAAAGTTGTTATAAATCAGAATTTACCCCCTTTAATTGACATGGCTGTGGTATGATTCCCACAGCCATTCTAGGCAAGCAAATAATTGTTTGAGTTTTTTAAGTTAAAGGTTGATGAGAAGGTGTGGTGGTCAGCTTTCATTGCTGGCAGTAGACTGCAGTCCAAAAGTTTGGAGACAAATGTGACAGATGATTTGGGATGTTCACATAACCTCATCTTGCCAAGAGATATGTTCATTAAGTTGTCAAAGAACTGAAATATATGCATTGCCCATCCATCTGGCATATAATTTAAATGCAGCTGAATTCCTGACCTCAGATGTGATATAAGCATTTCTGAGTAGACATGACTGATAAATGTGCATAAACAGAGACTCTTAGAATAAAAATGTGATTTAAAAGAAGAGTAAAAATATCACTTCTGAGATCTAGAGACTCATGACAACATTGATAGATGGTACCATACTCAAATAAAAAATTTTACTGAGTGCTAAATAATATTTTAAAAATATTTGCACAGGATTTTTAGTATAA
The DNA here is from genome assembly GCA_013399695.1 of Formicarius rufipectus. NCBI lineage: Eukaryota > Metazoa > Chordata > Aves > Passeriformes > Formicariidae > Formicarius > Formicarius rufipectus. The sequence goes on along the minus strand of VXAU01004990.1, from coordinate 680,558 downwards.
TTAATAAAGTCTCTCTGTAGCCTGAAGAAAGGTGTCAGCACTTGAAGTGCCTGAAACTGAGATACTGAATTAATCACAATGAGTTTTCTGAGGTCTGAATAGATAATCTGCATGATTTTAAATATTAAAAGCCTTTGTCAGGGTAGATGTGGCTGCAAAAATGCAAGCTGGCAGTTACACATGATTAAGTCACAGCTGTCTGGGCAATTCTATATCTGGGTTACCACAGAATATTATAAACAAAAACAAGTATTGATACCTGATTTTTTTTTTTTTTTAATTCTGTCAGGCAGCAATGTTGTCATTAGTTATGTGGATTTCAGCAAAGTCATTTTAACACCTTAATATCTGAAATACAATTGTACCAGTACAATGTTAGAACTCAAACCTGCAGAACCAGTGAATAGTAGCACTGTGTCCCTTAGGGGTCTGCATGAGCAATCTAACTTCCCTAGAGTGTCAGTGGAGCTTCAACAAACATGCTGATGGTTTGATTGATGCATTTGGAGAGAGTTCTCTGAATTCTGGAGGCTTTCAACATAGGCATCTGAATCAGAGGCTGAGGCTTGATGGTGAACGCCCTTTCAGTCTATTTTCAGGTCTCACTACATGAACACTACCTCACTCCCAAGACTCACTGTAAAGAAAAGAGAATACTCATCCTTTCACTGAGCAGGAATGCTGGTGGATGAATTTAAATCTCTACCCAAACCGATGAAAACTTTTTTACCCCGTTTTCTTGTCATAGAGCAGCACTGCTTTCAAGTCACATATCTAGGGATATGTTTATCAACAGAGCTAATAGCAAGGCCTGCCTGTGTTGTATGGGCAGCTTAAAGAGTGATATATTTTTCAGTCTCAGGAACATGTTGAAAACCTACTTCACTTGTGAGCACTTCCAAACAGCTTGTCAATAGCTGTTCCTGTCAATGAGGCTATTGTGAATACCTGTGGGGCACCCATGTCACCAGTGTGGTTGCCTTCTAGTAGATCCTCAAAATCCATGTAGAATTAAGTAGTTCTTAGGGCAGAGACTTCTACCAGAACCCAACATGTATGGGTTCTGCAATGCATGTAAATGCAAAAGCAGACTTGTAATATTTTGCTACTGGAGGACAGGGTTTAGGTATCTCTATGGCAATTGTCCTCTCATCACTTGATCTGCACAAGTACTGGACCACTCTTTGTCATTTTTTTCCTTTCTCATTTTCCAGTTGCTACAGCTTTAGGACAATGTGTTCTCGTGGAACAACAGCTAAAGAAGTCAATCATAATATTCAACAAAAATTCAATGAAAACTAATCCATGTCTTGAGCTAGCTCTGTTTGATGGCCCCATGCTTGCTTTCATGTGTCTCATTGTAGGAAGGTGAAACTTTCCCAGGTGAAAACTTAGATTTGCCCTGTTGGGACTGCTTAAACCTATTAAGATTTGCAGCATCTGGTCTTTAGTCTGTCTTCACTGTTCAGTGGAAAGGAGGCTCGAGAGCAACCTAAGTGCAAAATGCTCCATGCCCCTTTCACAGGTCCTTGCTTTAGCTTCCAGTCACCATTCCACAGTACCTTCCTTCACATATTATCTAGCAAAGAATCCAAACACGACATGTCTGGTCATTTCAAGGCATGCCATGTGTGTTATCCCTGTCCCATTGCTGCTGCCTGAGGGGCACGTTTAAAAATGGTGTCATTCCAGCTCTTGAAAACATCCTCCTGAGCACAGGCTTGCATCCAAACAGTTCAAGCTATAACTGTAAGTCATACACAGCTCATAAGGTGATTTCTTCAGTCTGAGGGGTGTAACAGTCAGGTATTCAAGTGCTTCTGTATTTGGGAGCTGTGGTGGCATAGGCATGTCTATAGCTAACTGGTTGATGAGTCAGGATACTCATACCTTAGTTGTCCTTGTTCATGCCTCTGACCCAAGTAGCATCCTGAGCACCAAGAGTTGTCTCTGAGGATCAAACCACGGTCACTGCAGGGTGGGAAAAGGAGCAGCTGAAGCTAAAAGAAGGAGGTGGACATTGGATTTCGGTCTGAAAGAGGAGATCATACAGATGACAGAAAATATAGTGTTAGAGGCAGGGTACGTGGGAGTAGTGTGGGTATATGGGAAAGAGAGTTGATGTGGACTGATTACAAGGGTCATAGGAGTCTTGAGGCAAGGAGTAGAAGAAATGCATGGGCAAGTAGGCACATGACTCTTGGTGGGATAGTATGGTGGTTTGAAACGCTGCTGGAATGCACGATTTGTCAATAGCCATTCTGTGCATCACAAGGTCATTAGACACAGCTAAAGTGTCTAGTGGTTTTAGTGGTTTAGGGTGAATTGTGAAACTTGCTTAAAAAACATGAGGATGGAGTCTGAAAGTTCTCAAGGAGTTCAGGAGGCAGTGACCATTGGACCTGGTCATGCTGTTTTTCTCTAGACCTGTAGCAATTCTGGTGCACACCTCACTAAGGGCAGGACAAGGCAGAGGGAAGGTGTGAGAGACCATACTTGAAGAAGGAGTGTGGTTTGATGCTTTCTCTGCTGCCTCTTCCTCCCTCACAGTGAGCTCCTGAGAGCCCTTAATTGGAACTGAAAACTGCTACTCCTTTGCAGAACTCCTGAGGGAAAAGGTGAACTTGAAACCTCGTGGGGATGATTTCTTTCTCCCTTTGGCCCCAGTGTGACACAAGGAGGGAAATTAATATTCCAGTCCATTAGACCTACTTGGTGAATCTGGTATAGCATTATCTAAGATGACTGAGATTTCTGCATTGATTTTTTTGAAATTTGTTCCATCTACCAGCATTTGAAAATCCTTGAAGGTCATACTACGTGCACAAGCACAGCTAATTTGTTTGTTGCAAGGACACCAGTCATAAAGGCAATTGTGAATTAAGACTTAAGCCATTCAAGCAAGTCTGCATGTGAGTAAATAACATTCAGCCTCCTGGCTCTCAAAAGGTATCCAGGCACAGCCCAGAGCACCGACGCTTTCAGCACAACACTGCCCTCTGGAGCTCTCAGAATCACTCTCATTGCAAACCAAACAAAGGACATAGGGAAAAAAAAAAAAAGTAAGAATAAGAAAAAGCTTTGTTCTCCAATGTAAAAATGAATAGCACACTGTACACAGTGCTCTGAGTAATGAAAGCAGCTATAATGCAAAACAATGGAAATATAAAGACATTCATCCCCATCACAAATGCCAGCAAATATTTTTCAGCATTAAATGCAGGGCAGAAAGAAATTGAGAGTTTTAAATAGACCTGAAAAGAGTGACATAGAGTAACAAAAATACTTTTTAGTTTTGGTTAAAGGTGTTGGCAACATTCTAACAAAAAAAAAAAAAAAGTTAACAAACTATTGAGAAGGAAAAAAATAATTTGTTCTCTCAAAAATCTATTTTAGATGCAGATCTTTTTCTGCTGTGCATCCTTTCACATTTTGATAGTGTTTATGTCAACACAAAGATGATATGTTACCTTGTGCTGTCAAGAGCTTACCAAAATAAACTTCATCAACAAGGCATTAAATAATAATATCACTTTTTCCCCAAAGTTTTTATATTCTCTGTGATGTACTTATGCATATTTTTAAAAGAACTTAAATTATTGATGCCCTCCTTCCATCAAACCTGTCTAAGCAGTGAAGTGTATATAGAATGCAGTCTTGTACTAAGCTCTGTTAAAGAACAAGCCACAACCCTCAACTGAAAGCACGGGCTTGTTGAAAGTGAATTTCTTGAGTTTACAAAGGGCAGAATCTTGCAAATATAACCTATAACCAATAAAAACTCATCGTTGCTTATAATTCTGCTAGCAGATATTCTCCGTAATACGTATACGCAGAATGAGATTCAGGGATTTAAAAATCACTTTTCAATACCTTCTCCACATAGTATTTTTCTGTTAAAATGAATGATGGAAAACCTGAGGTTTGAAGGTACTTCTGGAGATCACCTAGGGCAAACATCTACTCCAAGGACTATCAGATAGCAGAGGTTGCTTAGGGCCACACAGTCGGTTTTGAGTGCTTCCAAGGATGGAAAGCATGAAATCTGTTTGGGCAACTTGTCCTTTGTTTGATAAACTTCACAATAAAGAAGTTCTTTCATATTTTAAAGTAGTGTTTTCTGATTTTCAGTTTGTGCCCATTGCCTCTCATCCTGTCACTGAGAAGCATCTGACTGACTTCTTTACTCCCCCAATCAAGCATTTGTACACACTGATAAGATCCCTCCCATAGTCAGTCTTAGCTCTCTCAGCCTCTTCTCATATGTCACGTGATCCAAGCCCTTAATTGTCTTTGTGGCACTTTGTTGAACTGTCTCCAGGATGTCCATGTCTCTTGTACTGGGGAGTCCAGAGCTGGATCCAGTATGCCAGATGTATCTCAGCAGTGCTGGATAAACAGGAAGGATCACTTTCCCCATCCTGCTGTCAAGGCTCCTAGAGTGGCTCTGAATGCCATTGGCTGCCTTCGCCACAGGAATTTATTGCTGGCCCATGTTCAGTTTGGGGTCCACCAGGATTCCAATTCTGCAAAGCTTTCCAGTCAGTCAGCCCCCAGCCTGTGCTAGTGCCTGGGGCTCTTCCTCCTGAGCGGAATTCATAGTGCAATTCAATGTTATCAGGATAGTAGCTGCCAATTTTGAAAAGAACCGAAATAATGACTTGGGAATAAATGACTTGTGTTACTGGAGTTGAAAGAAAGGTTATTTGAATACCAGTAGACTGAGGTGAATGGATTGCAACAAACAAAAATGGCAAGAAAGGGGAAGCAGTGGCTCTCATGTGAGTGGATGTCTGATCATAGAAACAGAGAGGCTGATTGATTCCCTCAGGGCTTGATCTAGTATCTATTTAAGCCAGTAAGAGCTTCTCTATAGCTTTGGTGGGCACTGAATAAAGCCAAAACATACCATGAAGAAAGGAAGAAAGTTTGTATAACTTTTTTCTATCCTGCTAATAATAAGTACACAGCAAAACAAGCCTCTAGAAACAGTGGAAAATTCTGAAGAGATTTCATAAATTGGATTTAGAGTACTGAAAATGTAAAACTATTAAGTAAGAGCATTAGTAGTTTTAGCCTCAGTGTGCTAAACAATTGATTACCTGAAAACAATTATGTCCATAAATGTTTGCAGAACTGATACATGTATGGAAAAGGAGGTCTGAAGTAAATAATAACACAGAAATGCTACTATCCTCTCTCCATTGATGGGGGAATAAAAATTAGCTTGGCACTACAAGATTTCAATTCCTGTAAGTGCCCAGTTGACTGCTGTGCAGGTATGGAGGAAAGAGAAATGATTTTATATTTTACCCTGTGAGGCTAGTTATGAAATACTAACACTGCAGTATATAACAGAGTTAATAATAATTAGCAGGTTTCATCCTTGGTGCAGATGACCACGTTTAATTGCATGTTTTAATTTCACTTCAGATCCAAATGGATGCATGGGTCAGCATGGCTGATCTGCATATGTGTATATCAAAATGGTTCTTAAGAGCTACTTTTCCCTTAACAAAATTAATTTCCCCAATATTTTGTAAAATGTATGAGACAGAAGCTGAAATTAAAGCAGTTTTTCTTCTTCACAGAATACAACTTGGAATAAAATTGGAATACAGTGTTTTTGGAGCACATGTCCTGGTTAGGTAAGAGATAGAATCTGAATTTAGGATCATGGATTAGGGCTGCTTTTGAAAGATAATTTATGAAGCAGATTTGACCTTTCATTCATATCCTAAAATAAAAATAGATCAGAGAGATCTGAGATGCTTGTTTTTGCTTCAGTGTTTTTTTTAGAAAATCTAATTTTTCTATACAGCATTCTAAATTTTACTTATTTTACTCTTTCATTAAAAATTGATCTTAAAACTCTACATGGCAGATTTTCTCTTTCCAAGCTGAGGAGCTCTTTACTTCCCATGTTTGCTATGCACTGTGTATTCGGTGTACAAATACATTGAAAAAGTTTTAACTTCTTATTTCTGAGAATCCTGTCAGATAAGATTGCCAAAGCAGAAACTATTGATCAGAAATCACTGCAGGAGTTACTTTTTTTCTTATTGTTGTTTATACAATTATCTCTATCATCCAGCCACATTTTGGTGGATGCCAACTTTATGACTTGAGATCTTTAGGATTTTTTTCTAGTTAAATACCTTTAGACACAAAATCTTTACAGTATTCCTTTCCAGGTTTGGATAGTCAAGTTTTTCTTAACTCATTTCTCACTGATAGCATTTTATCATTGTCTAATCATTAAAACACTCAAAGGTCTTGTCCTCAAGGGTATCAGTTTAAATCCAGCTCTGTCTTTATATTTAGCTAACTCAGAGGACATGATGTGGCTCATAGTGATTAATAACTATGTTCTCCAGAAGTTGGCATCTTCTTCGAGGTCTGCAGTGTACCTAATTGAATTGGCCCCACTGAATTTAATCTTGAGATCCCAAACACACCAAAATTAAGTACAATTTTAAGTATAGTTATTAAATTATACATTCATTTTGCTAGAAAATATGGGCATTCAACACTTTACTGACACATGAGATGAAAGATTAATAATATCTCAACCCAATTTAGAAAAATTTGCAACTTTTCTTTAGAAAGAGAGTGTCATTATTTAGGAAAAAGTAAAGAACAATTATTTGAATATTTACCCATTATAGGCTAATAGCAACTCATTATTTGTTGTAGGTCCTTTCACACTAGGAGCTGGACTCAGTGATCCTGATGGGTCCCTTCCAACTTAACATTTTCTGTCACGCTATGATATTAGTCAAATCAATATACGTTCGAGGATGTGGACTGTCATCTAGGCACACTGCCAGCAAAGTCAATGACTCTTTGCCCTTGACTCCAATAATATCAAGTCAAGAAACAAAAGGACCACAGAGATGACCATAATTTAGGCATTGGGATGCCTAACGATGAGGCAACTGCCTAATAGTTGTTGATTCAGAGGAGTGTCAATGTATGATTAGAGAGTGTATCAATTTAACAGGCAGAATGTGCCTACCCAAAGAGTAACCAAGAAAGACTACAACTGAGCAAAAGAAGAGATCACACATAAGTGATGGTGGGCACAGAACCATTTTGCTGAGTTCCTGTCCTGGTAGGCTTTCCTGTTCTGTCAAGATCTAGAACATAAAATCCTCTCCTGAGGAAGGCTGAAAACCAAAAGAAAAACAACCATGGAGGAATTTGGCATGATAGTGATTATAGCTTTTTACCAAGATGTATCTGTACCAAGTTGTAGCCTACTTGATAGCCTCTAAAATCATTGCTGATTTTAGATAATCTCCATCCACAATCTGCAAAAAGAGTTTATTCTGGATGAGTACTTCTAAGTGTTTGCAAACTGATTAGCCTGTATCAATAGATAAAGGAACATATAGAAAAATGTAGACAGTAATTACTCCCAATGATGGAATTCATGATTTGATTTATGAATTATTAATCCTAATGAAGAAAAGTTTAAATTGGCCTATACGTCAATATTCTGACTAAATTAATTGTTAAAAGGAGGTGTAACATACTTGCATTTTGGTATATCATTTGACCTAGACTTGTACAAGTTTCTGCTTAAGAAACAGGATACCAAAAAAATTGATTAAAGGGATTGAGATTGAGATTGAACTGACAGTGTGAAACTCTGGACTCTGAATCCTCATCAAATAGTATAGAAAGCCTTTCCGGAGCCTTCAAGGATTTATACTTGGCCTCAGATGATTTAATTTTTTTATCAGTGACATGGAAGAAAAAAAAGTCATTATTGAGAAATTGTACAGCGATTGAGGGAGCAGTAAACAATGAGGCTGACAGGCTGCTGAATTTGGATTGTGTCTTTGAGCAGGCACAAGCAAACAATATGCATTTCTGTTCAGTTTATTGGCTCATACCTAAGGATCAGGAGCTCTGTACTAATGAATAGTCACTCTGATGATGACTTACTGTCCTGGTAATCAACCAGACCCCAGTTCCCAGAGCACAAGTGTGGCTGAAGGGGCTAAATGAAATCCTTCAGTATTTAAACAAGGCCATGTGGAAGAGCAGTAAAGATACTGTCTCACTTGCATTCTTTGTACAGATGTGGCTGGTGTCAGAATATTGTGACAGATTTCTGGCTGGGTAAGTGTGAAAAAATGATCGAGATTTAGAGAAGTCAAAAGCAGCACTTGAAAGAAATTCATGCAAAGACTATTAAGCCAGAAAGACTAGAAGAACTATTTTATTTGAGGTTATTGTTTAATCCCATCCAGGAAAAAAAGAATTTATTTAGCTGAAAGATCAGCTTGGTATAGGTCAGCAGAAAGGCGGATGAAACAGCTACCAAAATCCCTTGCTGGGTTCATGTATTAACAGGGAGTGTTAGAAATGTAGTGTTTTAATGCTGGAACTGTTGGGGTGAGCTCTGCAGTAGCAAAACCTTACTAAAACAGTTAAAATTAAAGAAAGGGTCTCATGACTTGGCCCCTCATTGCTATCACGGCTGTGCAGTGCCTGGTGAACAAAAGAAACTGAGAAGGTAAGATTAGATAATCATCTTAGATCTTAGTGCTTATCTGAACCACATGTTTAGTATACCCTACTTTCATAATTTTTAATAGCAGAATTATTTTCTAATCTCATTAGAACAATATGTCCTAAAACATTTAATATTTCACATATCCAGTCAAGGCGCTGTTTCTGGGGAACTATTTTTCTATAATAGCACTAAGTCTAGAAAAGCACCAGTTTGCAAAAATGAGGAATGGCAGGAAATCTTAATTAAATTGCTCCATTAAAATAACTTAGTCCCCAGGGAGGGCATTGTTGGGGTTTGGCAGCACATTATTATAACTAAAAGGGCAAAGCCATCACTGCTCGTCAGCTTGAAAACAAAAAAAAAAAAACATTGCAAAGGATAACATTTGCAATGCAGTAACTCACTGCAAGCAGCCCTGCATTTCTGAAGGCAGCTCACATACAGGCTGTCTTCTAATTAGTGCAAGCAGATGAAGTTTGGAGCACTAAATATTACCTGGTAAAATGACTTTACCTAATAATTGACCTCCTACCACCTATCACTGATACAGTGTCCTTTCCTCTGGCTGTGGCCTATAATAGAAGTTTTTGGAAGAATATTAACCTGGCTGCATATTATTTTCTGGTTCATTAAATACAATAGCAATTCTGGCAAAGCCTTTAGTTGATGAGAGGGGTCTGCCCTCCACAAGAAAGCATCACAATACTAAATGTTGGATCTTTATGTAATTTACTTACAACAAATGCATTTTTGAATAGAGACATTAGATGGCAAAACTTCAAAGGACCATTTCGAATTCACAGTCTGCAAAACTCCCTGTTCCCAACTTTACTAGCAAACACTCACCTGGTCCTGTGAGATCTTTATTGTGTTCTCTTTTATATATAGGCTTTCAGCTCCTCATCCTCTGCCATTATTTGTAAACATTTGATGCCCTTTGGCTGCGAGGATTCTGAGGGTTAGAAACAAGTGTATCACTCTCTTGGTGACATCACTCCCATATGTAAGAAAGATCGTATATAACAAAAGGACTCAAGCATCTGTTTTCAATACTTCAGCCAGCTTTAAAACACCTGCTGTTGCCTTTAGAATATCTGCTTCTTTCAGGCCATTTGTCACCGTCCCAGTTTGACTGGCAATGAGAGTTAACCTTTACTTAGCACCCTGCAGGTATTTACTTTGTACTTCAATATATTTTCCCTTGCGTACTAATAAAATACCTGCGTTTACAGAGGACCTTTTATCCCAAAGGATTTCAACAAGCTCTGCAAGCTGTAAATTTATAGCAGTACTGTACAGGTAGTGTACTGTTTGCTCAGTACAAAAGACAGTAGCCAAAGTCTTTGAATCCTGATGTTTTAGCAAGTGGCTAAAACAGAATTTAAGCAGAGGGATGTGTATTTTGGGGAATGTTAGTTTAGGTATAGAGCTAGTTTCAGGTCTCTGCTGAACCCTTGCCCAGAAAACTTGCCCAGTCATTTCCAAGTGACTCACAAAGGTGCTAATGTGCAGATCCACAAAGCACATGGGCACCTGACATGGCACTTCAGTGGAACTGAAGCACTTCATCCCAATGGTGCAGCCCTCAAAACTATGCCTGGCTCCTCAGGCAATAGTAGGTGTATCAACACCTACATTTTCATATTTCTCATGATGATAAAAAAAACCCCATAAATCTGTGATGCTTATATTTTGCATACCCATGCACAATATTCAAACTACTATCCTGCTGCCCAAACTGAAAAATTTACTCTTCGTCTCATGCTCTTACTCAGTCAAGACTCACAAACAAGCCATCCATGTCCTTCCCAGGCCCTCTCCATTGGGCTGATTTAGATGAAGCTTGAGGAAAAGTGCTTGCAGAGTTCATTTCAGTACTAAACACAGTATTACAGTTGCAGTAGGAGGAATCCTGGTTCCAAATCCTGCCCTTGGCAGAGGTCTGTCAGAGGTGGGCAAGGTGGGAAGAGGGTGTTGCTTTCTCTCCAGCCCTGGCTGAGTGTGAAATTGATAAAGAGCAAGAGGAGTGAAGTGTCTCCTCCAAGTTTGGTTTTGGTCAGTGTAGGGACCAGAATCACTGAGGCTAAAGACAGCCTAAAACTTGAGTCTCCTCCCTGAGCAGGCATTGTAACTGTTAGACTAGTTTTACATAAGGCAGTGGCTGGTCTTAGAGGAAGTCATGAGGCTCCACTGTTAGAACACTGCTGGGTGTTAAGCCTCAGAAAAGTTTTGTGTCTTGTGCCAAAGGGGCAGATCTGGATGCAGAGGCTATAAGGAAATTCCTGAGCAGCCTGGCAGATCCCTCGACACCGAGCAACTCTGAGTTTCAGTGCAGAGGACATCCACACTCAGCCCAGACATAGCTTACATGTCCCACCCATCAAAAAAATAAAACAACTCACGACAAAATCTGCTTTCCCTCTTCACACTAGGAGGAGGCTGCACTGATACAGTAACATTCAAAATCAGGATTTTTTCCAAGTTTAAAAACCTGACATATTCAGGATCTGGCTTCACTCCCATGAAATACGTACCTAAAATAAGCAGTCATTTTTTAAATTTTTTTACTTCGCTTTCAAAAGTTAGCTTTGGATCATGTTAAGTTAGAAAATACAAACCTTTATGTTGGATTGATATTGTAAACCAAATGCAGCTTTTTACTTTTCCTCATTTTCCGTTACCTCTGGCTATTTAATACATTCTCTGCTAATTCTCCTCTGCATTATTGGTCTGGAATTTAGTCTAAATCATGAGAATCATTTAGCTGATAGAACTTTAAACTCTTCTATAAACAGCTTTTGATGACTAATATACATTTCTCTGTTCCTGCAGTAAATTTGTTTCAAGCAAAAGGAGACTGTTTGGAAACAACACATTAAATTCTCTGATAAATTCAACTGCTTAATATTTAATTTAAAATCATACTGGGAAATCAAATTAATTTTTTCTCAGACTAGCATCTAGAGGGAAAGAACTAAGTTAGCTGCAGAAATATAGAACTAGCATTATTCTGCTATGGAATATGTCTTCTTAAGCCATAAGGAGAATAATTTTGTATATATTGTTTATATTTTTCTATATTAAAAGACAGTCACTTAAGATTAAACTAATTTGAATTTTACCATGGCCTCTGCAAATAAAGAGAATGAATAACCAAATGGAAAATGCCTTTGCTTATTGCCTGCTCTGAAAGTGATTCATTATTTAAGATACTACCATTAAAAATGAACCATTTCCACAGATATGATGAAATGGATAATTTTTTTCACAGGCATCCTTACAACTCTGGAAAACGTGAATATCTGTTTACTGGCAAGCTTTTGAGAGGCATCCTTAGTAGTATACAAACCAAGAGACATCACAGATGTCTTCTGTCCTACATTTTTTATGCCACTGTCACAGTAAATGGCATTAGACCTTATCATACCTCTCTTTTAGATTCTTCTTTTTGTGCTATATCAAGTCCCAGCTTGCATCTGCAGTTAAAACCAAACTAGCTCCCAGGTCTTGCCATTTCTTCTCCTATTCTGTGTTATAAAACAGTGCTACTGCCACTTAATGATGCTGGGTTTACATTGTTGCCCAATCCTGCCCAAGGACAGAGTGTGTAAATGTCCTGTTCAGCCTCATAAAAAGCATTCCAGCCCACAGCAGTTGTACTGAGCATGTTTGTTGTTACTGTCAGCAGCTCTGTCATTGGCACAGTCTTATATTGCTGTCTGCATTGGAACCAAGGAAAACGTTTTCGAGGAGTAACAAACATGATCTGGAGCAGAAGCTCAAGGAAGAGAAGTTCTGTCAAACCAAAATATTATTTCCTCACCTGTCCATAAATTTAAAAGCTGTGATTAGAGAGGATCCCTGATGCAGGTGTGATGTACTGTGAGTACACATGCAGCAGAGGTAATGAGGAGATGATGGAAGTATGATTGGCGTCCAAGAGCAGCAGCAGTCCCAAACAACACTGTTTAGGTTATTTGGCTGATCGTTTGCCTCTCTGAGTTTTCTCTTAATTCTTGAGATCTCTGTTTTAGCTAAAGCACACAGCAGAGAACTTCATTAACTAAAATAGTTCTTGAAGGAGGCAAGAAACTGAAGTGAACTGAGGACGGAGCGTTTGACATTAATATTTTTGAGAGGTAATGACTCAGTTCTGTCTTGCCACAATTTCGTTGCACATTCAGACTTTCACAGTTTCTGCTGACTCCACAAAAGGGATTTTACTACTAAAATAGAACTGTATTTTCTGATGCAGGCCCTTACTTCATGCCAGTTAAGCTTCTACGCCACTGGAATTACAGAATTGTCAATGCTGCTGTGAGCATTTTAGGAAAGATACAAGAATTTTATTCCTCAAAAAGTTACTGGACCAGCTCAATATGTTGTTATTTAGTAACCCCACTGGGTTCAACCCCAACTTTAGTACCATACGTGGTGGCGTGTGCTCTGTGCCGTTTGATGGGGCTGGTTTTACTGCTTTATAATGTTTTCCTACTGCAGGGAGAGAGCCTCCACCTCTGTCAACCAACAGCCAATAATACTTGCAACGCTTTTTCATTAATATATGAAAGACTGCCATGCATAGAAGCCTAAACATTCTGTTGATAATTTTAAAGAAAAACTCTTTCCCTGAAAGTCAGACAGTACTCTGAGCTCTTTTGGAACTCTAGTTAAAGGCTGAGATACAGGTAATATTTTTAAATTTTCAAGCCAACTCAAAGAGTCTTATTCATTCTAAGACGCAATTTCTGCTCTTCACTATGAAGTACGTGTGATTCGTGGCTTGGGTCCACTCAGGCTCCTTTACAATATCTATTGTACAAGAGCATGGTTTCTTGGTGTAATGAATTTCACCCTTTTCAGTAGTCTAATTTGACTGGCATAGCTGCTGGACTTCCTGTTTAACGAAATACAAGTACAGAATATGAATTTTAGTAATTCAGAGCATTTTAGACTTAGTTATGGACTCTTGAAACCAAGTTATTTTTGAGGTAAATAGTGCATGGGAGAGAAAAGTAATGATTTTTAGTTCATAAGCTGAACTTGGTGGGAAGGTGAAGTTTTTCAGTTTATTTGCCGACTTGCACTGACTAGTTTGTCAGAGTTCAATCAGATAAGTCATCCACATCCCTACAACAATGTTCCCATTCTCATTCATAGTTTTACCCTATCTTCCCCTGATAAATTGAAAGACAGTGCTAAAGAGCCCTATTTATCAACAGTATTTCTGTTCTAACTAAGAAAGGTGCATTTTCACCAGCCCAAGCAATAGTTTTTCCTCTTGCGGTCTACAAGTCATAACCTTCCATCTCATTCAATAAGGAAAAGAAGTGTCAACATTATTTCTTTTGAAAAATTTGTTTCTTTATGCAAAATAGCTGATGCCATCATCATCTATAACATTCTGGGCCATATTCAAAACATCCAACAGGTTAGCTCTGGTAGTAGCCTGCCCTGTCATAGTATTTTCCTTTAGTTTGTGTGGAAGTAACTCAAGACCATCACTTTAAGCATTTCTTTTACAGTGAATAAAACTGTATGATAGTCAGGGATTACAGAGTATTTATGTAACTTCTCTGAATATCTCTTAAGAGTCCTGCACTTCTTCAGTAGCTCCCTATCAAAGCATGAAGTAATTTGATGATTTGCCTGGTTATCAAATAACAAGAGATAATCTATGAAAACATCATTCTTGATGATTGCTGTACTTCAGTGATACAGTTGCTAAGATTACTTCAGAAATAAAACTTACTCTGGGGATTTCAACATCAATCAGTTGCAGGTCACATCTTACAGTAATTTAAGCCATAGAGTTCTGTTCCTCTTAAAGGCTTGTATTTCATACTGGTGCCTCTTTCTAGTAAATGTATCCATTCAAAACAAACACTTGTCAATTGCTGAAAAGTGTAATGCAAGTCGTATTTCTTTTCAAATTAACATTGTTCAATATTTGCAGTGTTTTGTGATCAGATTACAGAGAGCCCTGGCGGAGCTTATACCAGAATTTTTTCAGCTTTAGTTCTCTGGGGTAGTTTCTTCAATTACATAGTTTCAATTTATTTTAGCTCATAATATTACACCATATGATACTATGTTAAATGTAGGACATGATCTCCTTTATCATTACAAATGCATAAATGTAACGCATGTAAAACACAAGAAATGGATAAAAGGACATGATAGTTCACAAATAAGCAAGGTTTTGTCATTAAGGCTATCTGATTAGCTGTTTTACTATGCAGCCTACTCATCCCCAGCACAAAGTTCCTAAGTAGCATCTGCTTTTTGTCACAATTTAAAGACATTGGCCTAAGTTATACAAAGACTTCAGCCTACTGTGTGGGTATGTCTCAAGTGTGAAATGACTTCTGAAACACTGTTACTATTAAGTTGCACATTTTCTATATTGCACTCTGTATGTTGATAGTGGAGCCATTTTGCACCACCACCTCACCTTTACTGTGTGAATTAACAGAGCACCTTCTGAGAACCCAGGCAGTGGTGCATCTCTCTTGGTGCTAAGGCTTCTTCTGATCATGTGCATTCCCACTAGACCACTTACCCAGAAAGGTATCATTAATTTAAACAGTTAGAATAAAATTTTTGTGTCTTAACTTGTGTTTCCCCATCCTATTTTCTGGCTCTGTGGAGAAGGAAATAACAGCAGCGTGAGGCTGGCAGCCTGACTGCTATTGGGGCAGAGCTCTTCCTCTCTGCACCCACCATAGATGCTGCAATCTGCTCCTCTCAAGAGAATACATTTGATAGCTTGTGTTTCTCCATGCCTTGTCTCAGGCAAAAATTGTATGAGGATTTCTTTTCATAAAGAAAATATTTGCTTATGTTCAAAAGAACTGAAACAATTCCTTCATGATTCTTCTTGGTTCTGCCATTTAATTCAGCCCTGTCTCACAGTGGTGCCTGTACAGTGCCAGTATTAAATATAACCCCATGAACTCATTTAGGGAACATCTTGTTGAATGTGCTGGGATGTTTCTTTCATTCTCTACTACAAGCCATTCAGAATAAATCCTATTAAAAGCGATACAAAATGTTGTCATCAAGAAGATAATCCTGTTTGGCCTACATAGAGTTCACATTTTTCTCCAGTAAAACATTAGAGATTCTTGGTTCATTTATCAAGCAGCATGTAGGTTATGCCACTGGTGATGAAAAAGAACAGTGTCTTGTTTTTGTTTTGCACCCACCCTTAAGTTATCATTGTTCCAGGCACAACAACTGTAAACCCTGGAGCAAACCTAGCAGAATGCACAGGTGAGAGTTACCTAAAACAAGAACCACTAGTATTCTGTGCATGTGGTCTGACACTGACCTGGATAAATTTATATGTATTCATTATACCTCACATTATCCAACATTAATATTATGTTAATTCTAGTAATATATTTTATTGCATATCATACAGTAATTCATACTGAGATTTTGTCCATGGAGAAATGACAGCAGATCCTATGACAAAAGAATTTAGTGTCTAAAAAATTATTGTTATGGAAGATAGCACAGTCTGTTTAAATGCAATCTGAAAGACTGGCATCCCATAAACTCAATTCACAGTCCTAAAAATACTGTGCTGTCCTTTCTGAAAGTAATATAAACCATCACATTAATTCACTTCAAAAATTCTAATGAAAAGCTTAGCTTGGAGATGGAATAGACTGAACAGACAAATTGACTGCAAGTACTTAAAACATCAGTTTTATTTAGAAACAGGGTTTCAGCTGATGCTCAATGCACACTATTAAAAAGTTGAAAGATTACTTTTCAATGACGTGCATGTGGTTCAAGATAACTTTGTGCATATTCTTCCTTTAGAGTACCCAGACTTCTCAGAGTTACTGGAAATTCAACTTACATAGCATTAGCAAAAAAATGTATATAGACAGAGCAACTTGAAATAAACATAATATATAGTATTTCTATGAATATATGGAAGCATAATGTCTTTCCAATTGTTTATTAATATCTTAAAATCTGTGTAATTACAGCAATGTTAAGAGTAGTTGGCATACTTAACTAATTCTTTCATGCTCTTCAGGCTAAAACAAGACTTTTCTTAGAAAGATGTCTGAACTACTGGTCCTAGGCATTCCTAGAATAAAGAGATTATTAATATTCCCTGTCATAACAGTGTAGGAATGTCTGCAAGAGAGAGAACATAGGCAAAGTCAAACATGGATTCAAAAACGAGAGGTCAAGCTTGACTAACATGATGTCCTTCTATGATGAAATGACAGGCTTGGTAGATAAGGGATGTAAGGCTGTCTCCTATGGGTTGGATGAGTAGTCAGTCAAATGGATCTAAAACCACCTGTACAGCTAGGGCCAAGAGATGGAGATCTGTGCTACAAAACTTTGTTGGAGGCCAGTAGCTAGCAGTGTATCCAAGGGGATAATACTGTGTACAATTTTGTTCAGTGTGGTCAGGATGGTGGAGCAGAGTGTACCCTCATCAAGTTTACTGATTATACAAAACTGAAGGGAGTGTGTGATAAACCAAAGGGTCATGCTTCCAACCCAGAGGGATCTTGACAGACTGGAGAATTTAGTTGACAGGGACCTTCTGAAGTTCTATAAGGGGAAGTGCAAAGTCCTGCACCTGGAGTGGAACAAGCCTGGAGATCAGTACTTGGTCGGGACTGGCAAGCTGGAAAGAAGAAAAGGACATGGGTGTCCTGCTGGAGACCATGTTGACCAGGAATCAACAGTGTGCCATAGTGGCAATGACTAATGGCACCGTAGGCTGCATTAGGAGTTTTGCCAGCATGTTGGAAGAGGTAATCCTTCACCTCGACTCAGCACTGGTACAGCCACCCCTGAAGTATTGTGTCCAGTTCTGGTCTCATTGGTATAAGAGATACATGGACATACTGGAAAGAGTCCAATGGAGGGCCACAAGGATGATTAAGAAACTGCATCAACTCTCCTATGAGAAAAGGCTGAGAGAACTAGAAGTATTAAGCCTGGAGAAGTGATGGCTTGGGAGTGTGTCATCAATATATGTAAATAGCTTAAGGGAGAATGCAAAAACAGAGCCAGGCTCTTCTAAGTGGTACCCAGTGACAGAACCAGAGTCAACGGGTGCAAACTGAAACACAGCAGCTGCAAGCTGACCATCACCTTATGTGAAGGTGACTGAAGTTTAGCAGAGGTCGTGCAGGGAGACCGAGTGGTTTCCATACTGGAAAACCATCTGGACACAGTACTGTGCAACATGCTATACATAGCCCTGTTTGAGGAAGAACTCTGAAGGTCCCTTTGAACATCGACCATTCTGTGATTTTGTGTATTATTCTGGTCAAAGATAGTCAAGGGAAGAGTTGTGATGTCTTCTGCAAAGACTAAGTATTTTATCTAGTGACTGTGATGCTGACAGTGTTGCTCTTCTTATTGGCTATACTGAGGCACTTCCAGAAGTAGCAGGAAGCCTGGACTTATGTGTACAGCCTCCTAATAAAGCCTACACTGTCCTAACCTCATTATTAACCTCAGCCAAAAGACCAAGAAAAGTTTTTACTTGTGAGTCATTTATTTATAGGACTGTGATAAATATCAGAGGATAATAGACATGGATGAAACAGCTTTCCATGCTATAATATGTTTCTTTAATGCTGTCAGTTGTTAGAAATGTCAGTTTCCTTGTTTTCACATTTATTTAACAGATGGTCACATCTTAAAGATCTCGTCCTAAACCAGAATTCCCTCCCATAGGTGTAGCTTCTGTCATCACAGTATTTGAGTCTGTTTTCAGACTTGGGATCTCTTTTTTATCAGGTATTGTGTATTTTTTTGTCATGTTTTATAAGGGAAGTAAAAATATGGGTTTTTTTCACAGTTGGCAATAATCTGTCATTATGGCAGATTTCAATGAGGCTTGATGATGTTAGCCAGTGATTTCAAGTGTCTGAAGGGATAATTCACCATTAAAAGATCTTTGGCATTATTCCATATCCACACCATTACAGCAGTATTTATTTCCATCAAAGAATATTTCTACTTCCATTTTTCTTTTCAGCTACTTCAGAGATATAAGAAAAAGTAATATAATTTCCTATAGAAAGGTTCTTTCAGAATTTTATTACTTAAGCCACTTAGAACAAATAATCAGTAATGAAGAAGTCTTTATAAAAATTAATACCTCACAACACATTTATTTCTGGATATACTACATCAGAATATTAATTTGCATCTTTTCTGTGAACTGCCCTTTGCAAACCCCTAGGATGATTTATATCCAACTGTGATCATAGCAAACCTTTCCATCTGTGTATTTTTCTGTGAGAAATCTTCATCAGAATTCTTCCCAAAAGGTCAATGGGCTCAAAAATCTCAACATAGTTGAATCATTCTCATAGAAAAAGTGAAAAGGAATTTAAGAAAAAGTTATCATTTTCTTAGGCTTTCTCAGCCATTCCAGTGAGTAGATCAACAATATTTTTATTTTGAAAACACTATTGTTATCAATACCATTTCATTAAGTCCTTCTAAGCTCTAAAATATGTTTTCTAACACACAATTTATGTAGAATACTTGTTGCTTCAAATCTACTAAATTTCATGCAACTTTATGAAAAGGAAAATGATCCTGAAAAATAACAATTCTGCATTTCTATATGATTTCTGTAATATTTTCTGGAGGCTCCAAAAGTTCTCCCCAGAGAGCGGCAAATTAAACACATCAGTATTGCAGAAATACTGGAATACTGATGTGGGAAAAATGAGGCCAAAAGAAGAAAGCCTGCTATTTCCTGAGGTATTTCTTGCTCCTGGAAATAGCTGCCTGTGGTGCTGGATATGAACGTACTTGGCAAGTGATTTATAACAAAGTCCCAGAGAAAATCTGTGTTAGAATGAGAAAAAGATCTAGATATTCTGAATCTCAATTCTCTTTTAACCGTAAAATGATTATTTTACTTTTATTGATTGAATGAGAACAGTTATAGTATATTAGAACAAATTTTTGTATATAAAGGAAAGATGTTACAGTTTCTTGAAACTAAATTCTCAGCGAAATGCAACTCAGGAAAGCCCTTCAGTGCACATCTCAACCCACCTTTTTTTACAGAAGTGATTTGCAAGTGTGAGGTTTGGGGATTTTGCAGTTCAGTACACAATTCTCCTCTGTTCCAGAAATTTGTGAGCGGTAAGCGGAACTAAGGGAATGAGAATCTTTCCAAGAAACAGGAGACTGAGGAAGAGAGTAAGGATTATCTGAAAAATACATCACAACACCTTTTAAAATAGACCATCTTTTAATGTAGGCCATCTAATAAAAATGTGCATTTGCCTGCTTTCAGACTGAAATAAACACATCAAAAGAAAAACATTTAAGAAAGTTTTAAACTTTTAGATTGTGCCTAAGTGACGTACTGAGTAAAAAACCAGCAGAATCAAAGCGTGATACCGGTAGGAAATTGCTTTTGCAGGAACTAGGACTTTGTTGGAAGAATGCAAGGATAGGCCATGTGCTTTGAACAAGACAGGAATAACAGTCTAAATGGGATATCTGACTTAATACTTTATTTTCTATTAAGTCAGCCAAGCAAATATTTTCATATCAGATGTACCTTGCAAAGCCAGTAAGACACATTTCTCATGTGAGGCAGCTTGCCTACCGTGGAGCACGAAGTCCTGTGTCCTGTTTGTAAGAGCTAAAGGAGACACTACCAGGTGACACTGACAGGTACCAGTATCCCAGGAGAAGTACATCAAAGAATTAATCAATGTAGAAAAAAAAACACATTTCAGACACCATAGCACAGAAGTAGCATCTAGCCACATTGTCCAGTGCACTCCTAGGACCAGAAACACATCCCTAATTTAATGGGAGATGCTGTCATTTTTGCCATGTGATAGAGGCACATCTATCTAGTCATGTGTTGGTGAAGGGGCTGTGGAGAAATGAATTGAAAGAAATAGGGAACACATCACAGGCTGGCAAAATGGTGAATTCAACCATGATCCCACTCCTTGCTCATGCCTGTGGGTGCTTGGAAAAGAGGCAGCAGGAACAGGCTAGGAAGACTGTTAGGCAGGCTGTATTCATATGATGGGTCATGCTTTGGGCTAAGTTATCAAGGTGTTTCAAATAAACTAATTGAGAAGTCTACAGGTGTTGCTGAGAAATTACACATTTTAGCATTGCAGGTCATCAGAGAGAATACAGTAGTATTCTACAGAAGTACTTCCTTATTCTAATAGGGTAGAGTGTATTAAAATCATGTGTTCAAGACGGCACTAAAATAAATTGATAAATTAGATGGAAACTAATCACAAAGGACAGAATGAATATTCAGTGAAACACAAAAGGAAGTCAGGATAGATAGTCTTACCCCTGCAGTGGGGCATGAAGTCTGAGTTGTCAGGCCTCACACTGATCTCCTGGCTGATTTTGAGACAGGCATTTCCCATCCTTCTGTTTCTCCAGCTCAAATTTCTGATAAAAAAATTGTCTCACTTCTTAGGTGCTTTTGAGATCTGATTGTATAGATAAAAATTGAGGTGAATTCTTAAGAGGAGATGCAAGCAGAGATATCTAATCTGTTGCTAAAATCTTTATTGGAGGATTAAATAGAACAAGTGTTTTATTGCACTATTAAGAAGATATTCAAAGGGTGAACCCAAAAATTACAGATCAATAAGATTTAATCCAATTCAAGGCCATTCTAAGTGCAAGAAATAATTAAAACCAGAACAAAAATAACCCAACTATGGTTGTGATGGCAAAGCTTTGTCATTAAAAAACACCAAAAAAGCACAAATAGACAAGATCATTTCTCTTAAATCTATTAGAATTATTTTGTTTACAGAAAGAAAAAGGAGATATTGCTTAATTTTGCATATTTACTAGTTTTCGTGTGTTTTTGTACTTCTGAATCTGCGAGAAAAAGATGGTTTTTGAAAGTTCAAGGCACTTTCAGTTGAATACTCCAGAACACAAAGGACAGTGATTCTAGATTATCTGAAACCATAAAAAAGAAATCTCTAAGCATTCTACTAATACTATGGGATTTGGAAAGCTGAGGGGAAAAAAAAAAAAAAACAAAAAAAACCAACAAACAGCAAAGTAGATTTCATTAAAAAAGGCATAGAAAAGAAGCAATAGTGTTTCTAATCCACATCCTTGGCTAACCTTCACAATATAATAAGCGGAGATTGGGAGGTTCAGAAAAATGATGATTTTTGGGAGAGAGTAGATGACAAGCCCTGTCCAGAGGGTCTTACACAGAGAAAGGGATGGGGGCAAACTTCACCTTTGCATACATAGAAGCACCTTGCATGTTGATAAATTATAGTCCTTCACTTTAGATACCTTGCAGGCCATATTCATGAACTACAGCACTAACAGTGCTATCATGTCATTAATGTCATAATTTCCCCTTGAACATTGTTATAAACCTCATGAGTAAAGTCGTTTGATTTCAAATAATTTTTGTGATCAGTCTGTAGTAAGAAGTACCTTTTAACACTTAAAATTTCATATTGCCAAAATAAACAGCCCACAGTATGCTTTCAAAAGCTCATTTAATTATTTGTAGAGTTACAAGCAGTGCTACGACGGTGAAATTTGGTAAGATACAGTTTTTATTCCTGGAAGAAATGTTTTAGGAGACTTTGAAAATACAATTCTGGGAATGGTGATTTGATTTAAAAGATATTTTACAGAGAGTGGGATGGGGGAGTGTGTTGAATAAGATGAATAATATGGAGAAAAAAAATCATATCTCTGCACCAAATGCAGTGGATTCCAAAGAGGAAGGTGATCCTCTTTAACCTATTTTATAGAAATCTGTAGTTAACTAAAACTTTTTCCGATGCCAAGGGTAGTGCAGCAAGTAAACGAGACTGTAAATTTGATGTTTATTCAACATTTATATGAGAGATTGTGCACTGTGATACAAAGCAAGAAAAGATTTGATTTGTGATTTTATATTGATAGATCACAAATCTATAGAGCTCCTATGAGCGAGGAACTACAATGATTATCATCTCCTAATGAATGCCTGAACTTTCTTTGATGTACAGATTTTTGTTTCCTTGATAGGAATGTTGTCAGATTTCATTAACCATGTTCGCTTAATAGTTATCTTTGCTCATTAAAAAAGAAGCAAATTAAATGAGTCCCAAATAGTAAAAAATTATTTTATCTGAAACAACACAAATTTTCTGGTTGGAGGGATCCTAATTCGATAAGATACTGGCAATGGGAAAAAAAATCATGTCCCTGTACAAGATTTTCCAAAACATTTTTAAGGGTAGCTTAATGTTGCATCAAATAAAACAAAGAGAGCAACACACAAAGTCTTTACCATGATTTTGAGACAGTCAGGTTTCCCAAAGTTCCCAAATTCCAAAAAGGGCATAAATGCTTTCAGCCTTATCTTTGTGATGCTCAGGATTCTGCCACAAAGCACAAGTCTGTGCCATTAAGACAGGAGTTTTCAGCAAGTGACAGAAATGTTTCTATAAATACACAAGCAACAAAAGGTGGGCCAAGGAGAATCTCCAGTCTTTATTGGATGTTGGGGGAAAACATGGTGACAAAGGATGAGGCACTTAATGCTCTTTGCTTCAGCCTTTAATGATAAGGCAGTTAAAATACCCACCCCCCTGAGCTGGAGAACAGGGACAGAGAGCATAATGAACCCCACGATCCAAGGGGAAATGATCAACAACCTGCCTACACCACTTAGAGAAACACCAATCTATGGGGCCTGACGGGCTCGACCGAAGCATAGTGAGGGAGCTCACCAAACCACTTTACCAGCAGCCCTGGTTAACTGGGAAGGTCCCAGTTGACTGGAGGTTAGCCAGTGTGACACCAACATACAAGAAGAGTTGGAAGAAGTATGAAGAGAACTGTAGGTCTGTCAGTCTGACCTTGGTGCCCAGGAAGATAATGGAGCAGATAATCTTGAGTGTCATCACACAGCACAGGCAGGGCAACCAGGGGATCAGGGCCAGCTAGCATTGGTTTAGGAAAGGCAAGTCCTGTTTGTTTAACCTGATCTCCTTCCATGAAAAGGTGACCCACTCAGTGGATGAGGAAAAGGCTGTGGCTATTGCCTACCTGCACTGTAGTAAAGCCTGAGATGCCATTCTCTGGAGAAGCTGGCAGTTCATGACTTGGACAGGTGCACTGGGTAAAAACCTGACTGGACAGCCAGGCCCAGAGAGTGGAGGTGAACAGTGCTACATCCTGCTGGCAGCCAGTCACTAGTGGGGTTCCCCAAGTATTGGAGCCAGGCCTTTTTAATGTCTTTATCAGTGATCTGGATGGGGAGATGAACTGCACTCTCAGTCAGCTAGAAGACAACACCAGGTTGGGCTGGAGTGTTTATCTGCCAGAGGGCAGGAGGGCCCTGCAAAAGGATTTGTAGGGAGTGGATCAGTGGGTTGGGGCCAGTTGTATGAGGTTCAACATGAAGTTTCAACAAGAAGGTCACAACCACATACAGCACTACAGGCTTAGGAAGAGAGTGGTCCAGTAGAAAAGGACCTGGGAGTGCTGGTTGTCAGACAGTTGAACATGAGCCAGCAGTGTGCCCAATCCTGGCTTGTGTCAGCAACAGTGTGGCCAGCAGCATTAGGGCAGTGATCGTCCTCCTGTACTTGGCACTGGTGAGGCCACACCTCGAATCCTGTGCTCAGTTCTGAGCCCCTCACTGCAACAAAGACGCTGAGGTGCTGGAGTGTGTCCGGAGGAGGGCAATGAAACTGCTGAATTGTCTGAAGCACAAGCCTTATGAGGAGCAACTGAGAGAGTGGGAGTTGTTTAGTCTGGAGAAAAGGAGGCTGAAGGGTGACCTTATCACTCACAACTACCTGAAAGGAGGTTATAGCCAGGTGGAAGCCAGCCCCTTCTCCCAGACAACAAGCAGCAGAATGAGAGGAAATGGCCTTAAATTGCACCAGGAGAGGTTTACATTCTATATTAGGAGCTACTTATTCACTGACAGGGTTGTCAAACATTGGAACAGGCTGCCCAGGGAAGTAGTTGAGTCATCATTCCTGGAGGTATTTAAAAGATTTGTGGATGTGGCACTTAGGGACAGGGTTTAGTGGTGAACTTGGCAGTGCTGGGTTAGCAGTTGGATTCAATGATCTTAAAGGTCTTTTCCAACCTAAACAATTCTACAGTTTCATGATTCTGTGAAATAATAGTTGGCTTTCTCATAACAAAAGTTACTGAAGTACAACCAGCATTTTCTATACTGTTTTAAAATGCCTTTAATATATATATATATATATGTTTATTTATTTCAAATGTATTATAAAAAATTATGGCCATTTTATCTTGCATTTTTAGAAGTAGTGGCATTCTAGGACGCATGGCAAAAGCACACTGATGCTGTCAGATATTATTAGATTAGTCACTTGAAGATGTCAAAAAGTATCTCTTAACTGAAGGGAAAGGAATCCAGTGTGAGACGTTTTCAAGACAGAAAGTTACCACCTTTTCCTTAAGTAAAAAATGCTGTTAACTTAGGAATCCTCAATTAAATGAGAAGCTTATGGTAACATAGCAAAAAGATGGGCTGCAGACAGATCCCTTTGTTAAATAGATTTTTTTCATACACATTGTGCCGTGTAGGAGAATGACACAAGGGAGACCTTTGATAAGGTTTATTGTATGTAATGTCAATTTACCCATGGGATCAGTGCTTGTATGCAAATCACATCCCCAGACCAGCCAGTCTCCTTGGTGGGGACTAATTCTTGCAGTGATGGCAGGCACTGGCTGTGTCACTATTCTCTGTGGGCTTGCACCGTGGGGCAAAGCTGTATTTTATCCAGGTTGTGTAGGACCCCTGCCAGTAACACAGAGCATCTCCTAACCTCAGTTCTTTCTAAAATGGACAGTTCCCTGCAGAGAAGAAGATGAAAATTACAGACAATGCTCTCAGGTGCCAAGATTTGTAACTCTCATTAGTGTTTTCATCCACAGCAGACTTTTTTTGTCTTTCTCTAGACTAATTCAGTTTCATATTATTCTTTGTTCTGTCATCCTCATTTGAGAAAAATAATAGAAGCTAATCTTTTCCAAAAATTCACCTCAGTCTCACATGCAATGATATCTTACATTTCTTTCATTAAAACTGAGGCCTCTATTAAAAATATGTTGATATTAAATTATAAGAATACTCCTTTGGAGGTACATACATTTGAGCACTGAAAGATATGATTAATGAGATTCCAACCAACGACAAGGTAACGAAAAATGAATATCACCCTCTCAGATGTTATTTTTAGAATATCCACAGCAGCAGCAAAAACAGCATGGAGAACTGGGCACAACTTTCACAAACACAGTACATGTGAAATCTTAGAAGAATAAATTAAGTTACTGGCATCTATTTGTCTAGAAATAGAATCATCTTACAGTATGCTCTGTATAGAGAAGAAAAACACACACTTTTGAAAATGAGTCAAGATTTTCAGAAAAAGACACTAATTCTGAGTGTGTCATATTCTGGTTGTTCAGTGTGGACTGGTGAAGGCTGGTTTGTTCCTTGAGCCTCTCTACATTTCCAGTCCTCCATCCATGTATTTTCTCTCATGTTTAAAGTGGAAAGCATGGCCTCATGTACTTGGAGATCCCAGACACCAGATCAGACTCAGTGCTGAAAGAAAATAACCTTTTTTTGAATGTTGATTGTAATAATTCATTTCTCTTAAATGCTGGGGAGAGGGACCAGCCTTTATTTTGCTCAATAAAACTACTAGGAAGTGATATTTAAGACCTGTAAAATTGTTGAAAGTCAAGCTACCTTAGAGATCATAGGAAAAAAACAAGAGCATGATCTTCTGAAATTGCAACGACAGTGAAAAATTAAATATGTAAGTACTCACTGTATTTTTTTTATTTAATCTCCACTCAAATATTCAGATGGAAAACTCCTGTATCATAGGCAGGATACACCTGGCAAAATCTCAGGAAAATCATGT
>VXAU01004990.1:591848-653728 GCA_013399695.1 Formicarius rufipectus | reverse complement strand
ATGATGTAGTGGTGAGCTTGGCAGTGCTGGGTTAGCAGTTGGATTCAATGATCTTAAAGGTCTTTTCCAACCTAAACAATTCTACAGTTTCATGATTCTGTGAAATAATAGTTGGCTTTCTCATAACAAAAGTTACTGAAGTACAACCAGCATTTTCTATACTGTTTTAAAATGCCTTTAAAATATATATATATATATGTTTATTTATTTCAAATGTATTATAAAAAATTATGGCCATTTTATCTTGCATTTTTAGAAGTAGTGGCATTCTAGGACGCATGGCAAAAGCACACTGATGCTGTCAGATATTATTAGATTAGTCACTTGAAGATGTCAAAAAGTATCTCTTAACTGAAGGGAAAGGAATCCAGTGTGAGACGTTTTCAAGACAGAAAGTTACCACCTTTTCCTTAAGTAAAAAATGCTGTTAACTTAGGAATCCTCAATTAAATGAGAAGCTTATGGTAACATAGCAAAAAGATGGGCTGCAGACAGATCCCTTTGTTAAATAGATTTTTTTCATACACATTGTGCCGTGTAGGAGAATGACACAAGGGAGACCTTTGATAAGGTTTATTGTATGTAATGTCAATTTACCCATGGGATCAGTGCTTGTATGCAAATCACATCCCCAGACCAGCCAGTCTCCTTGGTGGGGACTAATTCTTGCAGTGATGGCAGGCACTGGCTGTGTCACTATTCTCTGTGGGCTTGCACCGTGGGGCAAAGCTGTATTTTATCCAGGTTGTGTAGGACCCCTGCCAGTAACACAGAGCATCTCCTAACCTCAGTTCTTTCTAAAATGGACAGTTCCCTGCAGAGAAGAAGATGAAAATTACAGACAATGCTCTCAGGTGCCAAGATTTGTAACTCTCATTAGTGTTTTCATCCACAGCAGACTTTTTTTGTCTTTCTCTAGACTAATTCAGTTTCATATTATTCTTTGTTCTGTCATCCTCATTTGAGAAAAATAATAGAAGCTAATCTTTTCCAAAAATTCACCTCAGTCTCACATGCAATGATATCTTACATTTCTTTCATTAAAACTGAGGCCTCTATTAAAAATATGTTGATATTAAATTATAAGAATACTCCTTTGGAGGTACATACATTTGAGCACTGAAAGATATGATTAATGAGATTCCAACCAACGACAAGGTAACGAAAAATGAATATCACCCTCTCAGATGTTATTTTTAGAATATCCACAGCAGCAGCAAAAACAGCATGGAGAACTGGGCACAACTTTCACAAACACAGTACATGTGAAATCTTAGAAGAATAAATTAAGTTACTGGCATCTATTTGTCTAGAAATAGAATCATCTTACAGTATGCTCTGTATAGAGAAGAAAAACACACACTTTTGAAAATGAGTCAAGATTTTCAGAAAAAGACACTAATTCTGAGTGTGTCATATTCTGGTTGTTCAGTGTGGACTGGTGAAGGCTGGTTTGTTCCTTGAGCCTCTCTACATTTCCAGTCCTCCATCCATGTATTTTCTCTCATGTTTAAAGTGGAAAGCATGGCCTCATGTACTTGGAGATCCCAGACACCAGATCAGACTCAGTGCTGAAAGAAAATAACCTTTTTTTGAATGTTGATTGTAATAATTCATTTCTCTTAAATGCTGGGAGGAGGGACCAGCCTTTATTTTGCTCAATAAAACTACTAGGAAGTGATATTTAAGACCTGTAAAATTGTTGAAAGTCAAGCTACCTTAGAGATCATAGGAAAAAAACAAGAGCATGATCTTCTGAAATTGCAACGACAGTGAAAAATTAAATATGTAAGTACTCACTGTATTTTTTTTATTTAATCTCCACTCAAATATTCAGATGGAAAACTCCTGTATCATAGGCAGGATACACCTGGCAAAATCTCAGGAAAATCATGTTCTCTTTTTTTCATTTTCCAAGTAAATTAAGTTTCTATGAAACAGTACTTTATCAAGATGTTAATGCCAATGATTTACTCAACTTCACCAGACAAGACAACAGGAAGTTACAAAATATATCAAAAAAGGTAAAAGCCATATTCCATGGTATTTTCAAAGGGTGTGTCTCCTTAATTCATGTTTCTGAAACTATTTTGAAAAGTTCTGCACATGCTATTAGCTAATACTGCTATTAGCAATATTAATTTATTTGTATTAAAGCAGAAAAATAATGCACAATATTGGTTATGTAGGGTAGGCAATAGGTATTCCTTACAGCTGTCTACTTGTTTGATTTGCTTGATAATAGTGGTCATGAAAATTCAACTAAACTTCTGACAGCAGCACATTCCTGTACCTTGGCTTACATCTTTTCTCATACCCTTCTTGTGAGCTCCTACCCAGGAAAGCACTGATGCCATAAACTCCATAGCCCTCAACAGGACGCAAACACAAGCTGAAATTAAAGCTCATGTTTGAGTGTTTACCTTAAAAGAGATGGATATGTGCACCTTTTTATATAGTTTTTTCAAGAAAAAGTTACATCCATTGCATTATTTTGTCTTACATCTTGTACTGTAGAAATAACTCTAGGGTCATAATACCTGTGCTTGGTGGGACTCCGCAAAAGCAGGACAATAAGCTGGTGAGCTCAAGTTCAATTGTAAGTATATTGTGATGAAAGCTGTAAGATCACAATTTCGCCAAAGAGAAGAAGAATTTCACTGTTTGTCTTTGCACCATATTATGTTTTGTCCTTTCACTCTACATTGAATACATTTATGACTAAGGACAGCATGTGGATACTGTTCTGGAGCAAATGTTAAGGAGAGCATGTTATTTCATAAAGACTGTCCCATTTTCAGTGTCAGTGGGCCTGATTTTAGTCACTGATAAGGGTTGCCAAGTCCCATAGGACTATGTAGTTAGAGACCAAGAGAACCATTGATAACCAATGATTCTAAAACTTTAGGAATGTAATGGACTATGATAAATCATTCAAAACTTCATACAGCTGGTTTTAAAAAGTCTGTAAGTATGCTTCAAATTAAATTCTGTAGAACTTGACCATGAGATGTGAAGCTTGTTGTATCTGTGGAATGTTTTAACTGTTGTCTGTTAACTTAAAAGCAAGGTAGCCCTGTTATTTTAACTCAGCAGAGTAGGCAGTTTTTTGTGTAGCTCTTCTTTATATGATTGTATATAACTGTTAACCTATTTTCTGGGCAGCTTCAAGTAAGTACCTCTCATTTGAGACAATTGTATAATCAAATCATGTTGCATGTTTTTTTTCAGTTTGGTTTTCCTAATTGTTCCAGATCATTGTTGATTGGTTCCTAGAACACAACCAGAAATATTGGAATATAATTTCAAAATACTCATCTCTGCTCCTCAGTGAGAAATACTTGTGAGAGGTGGTTCAGAAGGACACCTGTGCAGATGGAGTGCAGAGTCATCTCAGAAGTAATATAAAACCAAAAAAACAGAATGGAATAGGTTTTCATTCCATGCTCCGTAAGGTGAAAGAGGTGTTAATGAAGAACTTTAATTCAGTTTTCCTCTGAGATGGTTCCTGGAAGAGTTATGTTGTTGATGATGCAAGGTAAGACAGCAAACTTCAGTCATGCTCGATTTATAGAAGAGTCAAACTAGTCCCAGAATTTGGTTTCTGTTACAATTTGTTATTATTAATGTTCTTCCATTACAGTGTAATTGGACAGGTCAAAACTGCAGATTAATTCACAAATTAATTGATTCCCAAACTGCAACTAGTTAAAACTTGCTACAGTGTTTTTGTTTGTATTAAACTCACATGCAAATTTTTAGATTCATGTCAAGTAATTAAAATTATGTGAACAGCCAAAGACTATGTCTCACAATGCCTTTAGAACTCCATTTTACTATGCAAAAACTTAATCTTTAAGATTCATTTGTGGTCCACAATTTTTCTGTATGAAATCTCAGACTTATTATTAAACTAGGAGATATATATATATGGATGGATGGATGGATGGATGGATGGATGGATGGATGGATGGATGGATGGATGGATATATAGTTTTATTTATATTTATTTATATCCTTATTCCAAAAATGGCAAAATTTCATTATGTTTAATATCAGGCATCAGCTATAAAGTTGGAAGCTCGTCCCTGAATAAGTCTAATCCTTCCTGGAAAGCGCTCTACCATGTCAGTGTCTTTCAATTACATGCAAAGAGGAGTGCCACACATCTTGCATGATCCAAAACTCTTCAAGCAGCAATTTGAGCAACTGAAATGGCCAAGGGAAGTGGGGAGGGGAAGGAATCTGACTTGTGCACCTTCACCTGCTCTGCTGCTACTAACAAGGCAAAGAGGAAGTTATTACAGATTTGCTCTAGGGAAACTCTAAATATTTTTCCACATCTCAAAAGTAAGGAATAAATTTCTCTCCAACTGATAAGAGATAAGTGCTTTCATGTTAATTATTCATCTACGAACAGTGTTAGAATGGGATCTCCAATCACCAGTTGTGAATTGCAACACAATAGGCTCAGTTTTGCTTCCTTTCTCTGGTCTTAGTATGATAAATTCTGAATGTTTTCTTTTCTGAGTAATCATATTTTAGGCATAACTTTTGATATTTTTTAAAGAAGTACGGGTTTCACTGTCTCACATAAGAGAAAATAAAGTGTGACATTGATTGTTAGATTCTTCTGACCTACTAACCCTGTGAATGTTCATGTTAAAAGCTTTGAAGTGTTGTATGCCTTCCAAAAACAACCCACAAAAACCAACCAACCAACCAAAAACCCAAATAAACAAAACCAAAACCAAAACAAAAACCAAACAAACAACAACAACAACAACAAAAAGCAACAACCAAACAAAACAAACAAACAAACAAAAAAACTGAAAAACTGTTACCTCAGACTCTA
The DNA here is from genome assembly GCA_013399695.1 of Formicarius rufipectus. NCBI lineage: Eukaryota > Metazoa > Chordata > Aves > Passeriformes > Formicariidae > Formicarius > Formicarius rufipectus. The sequence continues at coordinate 648,873 of VXAU01004990.1, read as the reverse complement.
AGTCCATTTCTTATGGTCTCTGCTACAAGTAAATGAAAACTCAATTCACTTTTCATGTCTACTACACTTCCATTCATGGTGTGAGTGAAATTCAGGTCCCACTGAGATAATAGATTTGTTATTGATTCTCTAAAATCACAAATTCTTTGTATTTTTTGCAGCTTCGGTGACTGCTTTTGTAGTTACCTGGTTATGACAGAAAAATTCATATTAAGTCCACACATGTGCCTTAAAAATAAGAGTTCTCTTACAATAAAATTTTGATCAAGCTTCTGCAATTATTCACTATTTGTTTGTGTTTTTACAGTCATGTACTCAGATGTCCTAGGAATTCTATTGCCAATATAACATTTCTGAAAATTGGAAAAACAGAACATTTGCTGTCTTCACAGCAAGCACCAAAGATTTTAATTTTAAAGGATTTTGGGTTTGGATTTTTAACTAAACAATTTTCTTAGCCAAGCTACTGATATGTCGGTAAACTTTACAGCTATAAGGAAATAGTGTCAACCCTATTTCCCAGATATATAAAGCCTTCCCATTCTAACCTTCCATATTTTTACGTCATTTAGTTCCCTTTAGTGACTCCCAGACTGAGCAGAACAACTCATGGTCCTAAAAGAAAACTAGACAGTTATTCAGCTTTGTTTCAAAAGTAATAAAAACGATGATCTGAAGCAGAAATGATGAGCTGTCATATGGGAAGGTTATGGTGGAGCTGAAAATTGAGCTTGGTTCTCCTGGGTCTCAGGAGAGACCAACTATGGTTAGTTCAGGAGAGACTAACTATGCTAATGTCTTGTCCTCTAATCTGCTCTACCCAAGGCATCTTACAACAACAGAAGGGTGAAACTTCTCTGAGATTTTAAATCATGTTAGAGCTCATGAAATGTTCGTAATTAAATGCCACCTTGGCAAGCTTAGAACTTTACAGAAGAATTATTCAAGTTGAATTCTCTCAAAACTCACCTAAATACAAGTGGTCTAATTAAGACATTGGTCAAGGGAAATGTTTACTGGATGATACACCAGAGGTGTAGGTTCCTGGTGATTGTGAAAATTGGGTGATTTGCACAATTTTTATTCAAGAGTCTGGTTTTTTGACATATGACTTTGCAAATATAGCCTTGTGCCTCTCTTCGTGCACAAAGTGTGTAGGAAAAGTAGCCTTCCAACTAGCCTTATGCCAAGACACAATTCTGCCATTCACAAAAGTGTTCCATTCTTGGAAAAATTCTGCTGTGGGGGGTGGGGGGGATGTAATCCCAAATATCCATCTACTCTCCAAGCAAAAGCTATGCAGGAGCATCACGCGTGTGAGTCAATAATCTACATCAGATTGCCACAGCTAGTGCATGTCTTTACTTGGTGATCCTCAAAGAGCACAGCATTTGGTGGATGCGAGGGCATGAGAAGCTTATTCATGGCTTAGCCTCTGTCTTTGTAGATCAAAGAGCAAACTTGTTTGGCTTGCCTTGAAACACACACAATCTAAAAATCAAACTTTTCTCGGGAAATTAAAAGGACTAAATATTTGTACAAGAAAGCTATTTCAGTCTTAACCTTTGTATTCCATCAGTAGGATGTCTTCATAATTTTTCTACTTTTGTCTCCCTTAGGCTAAAATATTTCATGCATCCAGCTGAGGAATGTGGCTGGGCAATGGGGAACCCTGTAAGAGGGGAAAAGAATAAATTTTTTCTTCAAATACCAGTTCCTTTTAACTGCTTCCATTCACCCTTCCTTCATAACAGCAGGGTACTTGACTGTTCACAATATGTGCAGGGCTCCCCTCTCTCTCCCATTTTCTGCCCGTGGTGAAGTTTGATCTGTGTTAGTTCACAGTAAATGGTACAGTACAGTGTATGTTTATATAAAATAATCCAGGAGCTGTGTGACAGAGGGAAAAATACCACAGCTGGTGAGATGGAACCAGAGAAAAGGAGAGAAAGATGGAAACCGCCCTTTCCTCTAATGCAGCTGTGCTTCCTCAGTTAGAGGAAGCATTGAATTTGCAGGATGGGGCAGGTAGGAGGAAGTCAGCAAAGTCCAGGAAATGCTTGAGAGGAGCAGGGTACAGAAACAATGTCAACCTCAGGGATGTTAAAAAGCAGGAAGTTTCTTAGGGAACTCAGAGAAGCCCCTACAAAGGGAGCTTCTCCTACAAAGGGAATCCCTGCAAGTTGCTGGACTGGAAAATTCAGACTGAAAGAAAATACTTATTCTGCAAATTCACTAGGAGATTTGTTTTCAAATCCTGGTATTTAATGCCTCATCCAGTCAGCTTCTTAGACAGTTAACTGGCTTTAGCTTATTAGCCTGTGTTATGCCAACTTTGGGAGCATTCTGATGTCTTGGTGTGTTCAACTCAAGAAAATATTTTACAAACCTACTCCCAGATGCTGTTATTTGGAGTTCTGTCTTATTCTTTTATCTTAATGTGGTCAAAAAGCCCTTTCTGGGTTTCCAGCTCTTGCTATATGACAATATCTATGAAAAACATCTTAGTCTTTGCATTCATAAGTGCACCACAAAATTCAAGGACTATCTTCTCGTTTGGTGGTTTTGTCTTGGTTGGTTTGTTTTGGGGTTTTTTTTTGTTTTGTTTTGGGATTGGGTTTTTTGTTTTGTTTTGTTTTGTTGGTTTGTTTTGGTTTGTTTTTGTGTGTGTTTTTTGTTTGCTTAAATGTTTTTGGAACAAATAAAGGTTTGCAAATGCCTACTGTAGATCACACTGAAACTCCAGATATTTGGCACTTGCTCTTTTTTTTCCATTCATTTTTATAGCACTTTTGTGGTGAGCTGACCCTAGCTGGACACCAGGTGCCCAACAAAGCTGTTCTATCACTTCCCTTCTCAGCTGGACAGGGGAGAGAAAGTAGAAAGGCTCGTGGGTCAGGGTAAGGACAGAGAGAGACAACTAACCAGTTCCTATCGTGGGCAAAACAGGCATGACTTGGGGAAAATAATTAACTTACTAATCTAAGCATTGTAAAATAATGAGCAATACATCCAAATCTTAAAAACATCTTCCCCCATCCCTCCCGTCTTCCCGAACTTAACTTTATTCCCATCCCATCCCCAGTGGCACAGGGAGATGCGGAATGGGGGATGTGGAATGGGGGCTGTGGTCGGTTAATCACACATTGTCTCTGCTTCTCCTTCCTCCACGGGGGAAAGGCTCCTCACACTCTTCCCCTGTTCCATCTTAGGATTCCTCCCACAGGAGGCAGTCCTCATGAACTTCTAAAATGTGAGATCTTTCCATGGGCTGCAGTTCTGCACTAACAGCTCCACCATGGGTCCCTTCCCATTGGGTGTGTGGTGTTCCTTCCTTCAAGAACAGACTGCTCCAGAGTGGGTCACCTGTAGAGTCACAAGTCCAGAAAACCTGTTCCAGCTCCTCTTTCCACAGGTCCTGCCAGAAGCATGGACTTTCCATAAGGTCACAGCCTTCTTCAGGCATCCATCTGCTCCAGCACGAGGTCCTCCATGGGCTGCAGGTGGATCTCTGCTCCACCATGGATCTCCATGACCTTCAGGGGACAGCCTGCCTCGTCATGGTCTGCACCAAGGGCTGAAGGGGGATTTCTGCTCCAGCACCCAGAGCACCTCCTCCCTTCCTTCTTCACTGACCTGGGTGGCTGCAGATCTTTCCTTTCACATCTTTTCATCTCTCCAGCTGGAATTTTGCAAGCTTTTTTCACCCCTTCTTTAAACACCATGTCCCAGAGGCACTACCATTGTCATTGACGGGCTCAGACTCGGCCAGTGGCAGGTCTTGGACACAGCTGCCTTTGGCTCTGCCACACATGGAGAAAGCTTTGACAGCTTTTCACTGAGCCACCCCTACTACCAATACCTGGCCATGCAAATGCAATATAGCCTTTAACCCTCAGGACAAAACTTCTTTTACAGGTCAAGGCAAATTTCTGAAATTTTGCTGCATTGGGACCAAATCACTTGAATTTCATTTTGTGAACAAATCCAGTTTTGTGGCTCATTGTTCAGGCAATGCACAGTAGAGAGGACACAAAACAAATAAACAAAGAAAAGAAAAGTAGCACTTGGTAAACCTGGTGGTACCTAGCCAAAAAAGGGTTTTCATTCCAAGTAGGGTTGGCAAATTCCATCATATAAAGCCCTCAAGTTGTGCCAAGAGACGTTGCCACTTCAATTTGGCAAATAGACACATGGACTTTTTGCTTCCTAAAGCCATCAGGACAGATTTACTTTGTCCTGTAATCTTTGCAACTAAACAGATGCATGGCAAAAACAGTTGAGTCTATCTAGACAATTCAGCAGACTGGGGCTTTCCACAAGGTGGTTATATATCAGCTGAATAAGGTAATTTTTAAAGAACATGAGGTGATCTGAATTTATCTACATTCAGGAAATAAATGCACAAAATGAACCTAATTCATCTTACAGTTCTGCCCAATTTTCAGATGAATTCCAGTATGATTTCTTCTTTCTCCCTGAGTGAGAATGAAGCAAATGGTTTCAGACAGCAGCGATGAATCCAAATAAGCTGGTCTGCCTTTCAACAGTGGCAAAAATGGTCACACTGTCTTGGCCATGCTATGCAGTTGCCATATATATATATATTATATGTCTGTGTGGCCTCAGCCAGAATAAGGGAAGGTATCACAACTGAAAGTGCTCGTGAGAGACATGAATTGTTCAAGGTAGGCAAGCCCATCTCCCACTCCTCACCAGGCCAGGGATTACACAGGAATGACAGCAGGTGCAGCCTGCCCTTCTATTAGTTCTTTCTCATCAGAGATGGGATCCAGGTGAGCTTCTCTCAGTGGTGACAGCAGCATTTCAATACAGCATCTTAGGGTCTTGAGAAAGTCACGAGCTCTCCGTGGATGTCTGCATACCCCAACAGACCTGCCAGAACTGGCAGTGGTTCCTGTGGATATTCAGAGCAGCACAAAATCCAGCTCCCATAGGAGACACCAACAGCAAATGCCTTAAAAGCATCTTTATGGCGATTTTTTTCAGGTAGTCTTTTGGGTAGAAATGCTTCTGAAATACTGAAAAGACTTCTCTTGCAAAAAATGTTTGACATACTGATATTCACCTCATTGCCTGCAGGAATTGCACTTTAGTATCCAAGAGCTGCACACAAGTGGATCTGTGACTGTTCTTATCTCCTCCCGTGAGCATTTGTATATTTTCTCAACTGTTACCACCATGGTGAATTTTCTAAGGAGATTAGAAGCAAGGCCTTAAGAATGATAAATGCTACTGAAAATACAAGAGAGGAATTAAGAAGACAGACCCAGCAGACAGAATCTATTTCAGTGTGATTTGATTCTGCTGAGGAATACTTCTTGTGGATAAGAAAAACAAGTCATTGCCTTTTCCAGATGATAGGTGCACAAAATAGCTGCACTCTTCTGAGGTTCTTCTGAGTATCTGCTCTTTAGTTTTTTCCAAATGAGTTCCTTGTAAAAATGTCACACTGCAGCACTTCTCAAAGGCTACTTAATATTCCTCTTTTCTTAAAAGATCTGTGTATTCCCTGAGATCTGAGGTTTCTTTAATCAGCTCTGAAAATTGCCCATCTTCCGCATCACTTGTCTTGCTAAATTAGAAGAAAACACACCAAAAAAACCACAAACAAGCAAACAAACAAACAAAAACCCTAATCTGTGTATTTCTCATTTGATTTGGGGAAATTACTAGCTTTAGGAACAACATTTTCGTTTCTGAGATTCTTCTGTTGTCTAAAATATTACTAAAGACAAATGATCTGGCCTAGCCGTGTTTTCAAGAAGTACTTACAAACCTAAGCATTTTACAGAATCTGACTCACTATCTGTAAGCTTAGAAGGCACAAGCATGTCATTATGAACTTCTTGTTCATGATACGGAACATTATCAGGCTTGAACTGTTTTTAGTGGCATTTTCTAAGCAAATAAAACAGAACCTGTAAGAAAACAGAATGTGTAGTTCAGTGGAAAATGTAATGTTTCACAGTGTTTCACTCCACACAGGGATAAAAATGTAAAAATAGAATTGTATTTCTGTTGAAGTAGTAATCTTTACAATTGGAAGGACATTAGACATTATTAGATACTGTAGCATTAAAGTGTACAGTGATTCAAAATTATACTTGAACTAAGAATTTTATCTCATAAAGATGAACCATGTTTGTTCGCTTATACTTAAACCTAAACAATTCAAATAAAATATCTGGTTTAAATGGTGAAATATGTTCTACTAATACTTAAAAATTAATAAAACTATAGTCAGAGGTTGTTTAACTAAAAATCTTTCCGATTAATTTTAAAGTAAAATAATCTTCTAAATATGTGTTCAGCTGCAAGTCTCAGCATGTCTTTTGAACCTGTAAAATTGAAATAGGACAGAGTTTTGCATGTGGACAATTTAAAATTGTGTGAGCATATCTCTTCATTTCCAAAGGTGCAGGTAAGGACAACAACGCTATTTAACTTCGCTTTATGGAGCTTTGTAAGCCCTGTTGAGTGTGTGAAATTAATTTTAACTGATTTTAAAAAGAAAAAGTCAGGTTATTTTCTTTCCCTCCACCAGTATATCTATCTTCTAGAGCTGTGGAAGGCACCACACTGCAGTTCCATTACACATGTCCTATAAAAGCCCTCAAAAACATAAGCACAGGGGTTATGATGTACAGGTATATCCAATGACAGTTTGTTGGAGCACAGCACAAAAAGCAGGATAGACAAGAATGTACAGGAGGCTCATGAATCTTTGCAGGTTCTGCTGTTCTCTGGTATAAAGTGCAAGAAAAGCAACACCTACAACATTTTCTTGAGTTACGAGATCAACAGCAAACTAGATTCACTATGACTCCTGCAAACTGTGATGAAATTCCTTCCATGGACCCTGACAAAAAATTCCATGTTCTCTCACCAGAAAAATGAATAAGGATAGTATCAATAGTCTGAAATATTAATAATAACCTAGTTGAGCCAAATTATAAATTCAATTTTAATTTTTTATTAATTATTTAACTTTCCTGCAAGTATGAAAGTTGTAAAACTAAAAATGTTATTAATTGTTATATTTGTGTTTATGAAGAGGTGGCATTCTACATGTGCCATAATTTAAAGAGTTACTTGGTTGCTACCAGAACAACTCCATTCTGCTAAGTACAAAAAGGAGGGTAGAAAGCAAGATCCCTGTGGTTTATTTTGGTCTTTACAAGTTCTAGACGTCAAATTTCTTGTAAGGGAAAAGGATGATAGAAATTACAAAGATCATAAGGAGGTTTGGTCTGTAGAATGAAAATGTCACAATTCCCAAAAGGCAGTAAATCTTAAGCTTATAAAGAATTCACTCTCAATGAAAAAGAAGAATACTTAAAGACTCAGCAGCACCTCTTCTGTAACATACTCTAGACCTAAAATGAACTTTGGTTTGGCAGAGAGCTGCAGGAAAAAAAAGTGTGTAAATGCTACAGAGGAACAGCAGTGAGTGAGTTAGGAGAAGGGAGAATAGGCAGCAAGCAGGGAAAAGCAGAGGCATTTATACATATTATATTTATAATATATCTAAGATAACTTAGTTCCACCCCATACCTGCCACAAAGCACCATGGGAGGTCTGTGGGCACCCTCAGGACTAGAAATTGCTGTTTCTTTTTCATTTATTCATTTGAGTCCTTTTTCAGTCTGCTGTTTCTTCAATTTGTGATACACAGTGATTAATCCTGTGCAGCAACAGGAACCTGGGTTTTAATGAGTCATAAATAGGTTCCTATAATGTTAATAGTTTTGTTACTTCAGGGCAGGGTGTACACACATTTCTGTATTAAAGCACATATCAAAAGTACCAGAGTTAAGTACGTAAGACCAAAGAAGTAACTAAATTGACTTCCCTAAGGGACTTCTTTTGCTAAGCATCAGATCATATCAGCCTCTGGTCTTTCCTGTTGTAAACCATATCGGGAATATAAAGGATTTCAATATCATTTGAAATAGATTCTGTACCTCTTTAAACATTGAATCTAGTCAACAGAAGAATTATACAACAGCAATGCTGTATTTCTTCCACTTTGTACTCATCTCCAGAGCCCAAGTGTTTGTTTCATGATGCTCTGTAGCTCAGTGTGCTATCAGCAATGCAGAGCCATTACAGCAATCAGATGTAATCTGCTCTATCACCAGCAAAGCTGTTGCCAGAAAAAATTCAGATTGCCATGATTTTTATACTAATTATACTAGTGAAGGTGTACATGGTATTTAAAGCACATCTTTATTTTCAGTTCTAGAGTTGTATTTTCAAGCATAAAATTTGAGTGGCTTAGCTAGCAATTTTGTTTTATTGAGCAAGTGCATACTTTGCACACGTTATGAAAGTTGAGTATGAAACATCAAGGTAGCATTTTTAGCATGGAAATTTGCACGTTTAGCCAAAAGCCAAACTTTCAAGCTGATTTTCATTGGATGTTGAATTGGTAGAAAATTAGCTGTGGCCAAAGAAAAAACTTTGATCGTTGAGTCTTATGGCTGGAATAGCTAATGACCTTTCCTGTGCCAAAGAAACCCCTTTAAATGTATTCCCACGACTCCCTCTGGTGGCAAATCGCTGCATCCCAGTTGTGGGAGAGCTTCTTCCCTTGATATTTTTCTGGTGTTTCACATGCGTTAGAGGCATGCTGGTGGATTCTCAGCTCATCCAGGCACTAGAAATCCAGTTAAAGTCTCTTGTTCAAGCTATAAGAATTTTCTTTTTTCGTACTCATATATAAAACTGCCTGTTCAACCAATTAATGAAGCTATCATTAAATATGCATAATATTGAAAACACTGCATAAAAAAATGTTAATTTAAATGTTTTATCCAAACAAATAATATTTATGGTTTACATACTTCCTTTTCACATAGACCAGCACTATACATACGTCTCAGAAATGGTCATGATTTGCCTCAGGCCAGGCTGCTAAGGACAAGAGTGGCACAGCAAATGTGGAAAGAGAGAGTTGCAGTTCTTAGTCTGTGTCATGCTAGGAAAACCAAACCCGGATCCTCTTCTTACCTGGGGAAATTTACAGCACTCAGTTATATAAAGGAATATTGAGGACTACTAACTCACTTTTACCTTTGAGGGTTTTCTTTGCCCACCATCCAAGAGAGCACTTTCCACCTGGTGCAGCCCTTGCAGACCATGCCTCCCTATCTGCTGCACACAGACACACAATTCAACCTGACTGTGTCTGTGGATAAGAAACTCTATCAAACACAGTAGGAATTTGATGATAGAAAACCCACTTTGACCCGGTCAAGTTTATGAAAACTGATCTGATTCCAAAATTATCTTATGGAATTGAGTCACTTTAATGATGGCTAAACTCATTTGTAAACATTGCACTGCAACTTTTTTTCATTTATGACTTGCCCATTCTTGTGCCCATCTGACCTCACTTCCATTAAGCAATGCAAATGGCTGAAATATTAAGAGAAATTACAGATTTTAAAGAAAAAGTGATTATCCTCCAACTCACAAGCTGAAAAGTAGAAGAAAATACTTCTGTTTATTCTACTGTCAAATCAACCGTGTTTTATTTGTTGCATTACAGAGATCAGTAACAAGGGTTTTTACGAGGGCACTGTGTTAGTAAGTCACAATCTGTAGCCACAACAAACATGTAATTCTTCCCCTCATCATGAATAAATCATCTTAGCTGAGTACATCAGGATGATGTGCAAAAGCAGCATGAGTGGCCCAAAAGACAGGATGATATGGTGTGTCTGAGGAATGAAAGGAGAATGAGCTATGAAGCATTGTAATGCAGGATGAGATGTACTGTTGATCGAAATAGAGCAGCCTGTCATTAAACAATAGCATGCATTACCAGGAGACTAAGGAGGTCTTTTTAAGTCACCCTTGTTAAACAGGATCTTACTGTCTTTAACATTTTAATTCAGGTCATAATTCAGGTCTCTCTTTCAGACACATATGCATCCCTGCCAATATATACACACACAATATATGTGGCATAATTTTCCATTGCCTAAAATGGAAATTTTTATTCAGTGATTTCTTATTCCAAGGCTATTCTTCTGAACTGGAAGGTAGTTCTGAAGAAAGGTAGTTCCAGTTATGTGATCCTAGTGAATTCATTATGAATAAGACTCTGATCTTTACCTTGTAAGTATTTATGCATGGACTTTTTATACTTTAATTTTATTTTTCTAGAGGAATCATACCTATTGCAGTTCTCATGAAGCAGAGGCATGTCTGCCTCAGTGATGTGGAATAAGAATAATGGTGCAGATGGAACCTGAACAGTCCTAACCCTGTCTGACAGAGTAGAGTAAACCCTTGCAAAATGTTTTGTCCTCTTAAGTTCACCCTGTATTATAACTTCTTAGAGTAGATGGACAATAATAGTATAGAAGCATGAGGACTGCCAACATAAGGATTAATATCAGAGGCCATTCCCAGAGCCCATTCCCAACCCAATGAATAATCATTTGGTTGCATTTTTCCATCATGAGATTTTTTTTTCCCTCTGTCCAAGTGGACATTCTTTTTCTAGCTGCAGAGTGATTCAACTACAGATGAAAGCAGAGCTAGCTAAACCAGCTGAAAAACAGAGGCATTCTCCTGGTACAGGCACAGTGTGGATCCAAACACCTTCAAACTCAGGAATGGGTAGCAATCAGAGTGTCTTGTTCCTGGGTAAGTGCCTTCCAAATGTCATGTATGAGTATAACATGTCATTTAATGGATTAAACAACATTGCCTGCAAATCCTCTGGATATTGTCTCTAGGATTCAGTGCTGGGGAGCCCTAAACCAAACTGCTCTGTGCAGCATTGAGTTATTGGCATCACGCTCTGTGAATTACATGAATCAAACAGAGAAAGCACAGTAACAATGAGAATGAAGTAGAGGCTAAAATCCAGAACTTGGAAGGTTCTGGAAGAGTTAGGGTTGTTGGTAGAGGTCATGATCAGAAATCTGGGTATGTCAAAGACTGACTGCTGCTAAGTAAATAGGATCTGTTATCCCTGTTTGTGGTGATAACAGTAGTTTTTAATCAAAGAATGGATAGTTAGGCTAGGTAAAAGGGCATGTTTTCTTGCAGCAAGGTAATTATGCTAGAACAGCTCACCAGGGGAAATAGTAGATTCTCCATCACCAGAATTCTTGAAGAGCAGGTCAGATGCAGACATAAACTCATGCAGCCTGGAGCTAGCAGAGGGTTTGATGACCTCCAGCTCTCATTTTTAATGCTATTTTTCTAGGTTAGGATTCTCATAGCACATCTAAGGGGTGAACTGAGGTGAAGTCATCCAAACTCCGGATTGCAATAGAGTATTGCAAATGTGTGTTCTGCACATGTCCAAGTGAAGTAGATGCTTATATTGCCTAAGGAACTTTCAGACTCACCTTGAGAACAACTCCAGGATAAGGCAAGGGTGAAGATGCTCTTTGCAAAGATGTATTGGACACAAAGTTTGCAGCTGAGCAGAGTAATATCCATTCACAGCATATTGGCATGTGACAGGCAGGGAATTTTAGACTTCAGTGAAGCATGGCCAGTTAATAACAATTGCATAGTTTATTTATGGGTGTAAATTTGCATAGGTTCCTCAGGGCCCATAAAGTCAAGACCCCAACAAATTTTCCATTCCCAGCTCCGCAACAAAATCATGCAGTTGTATATATAAAAGCATAGTTAACTCTACATGGATAATTTCTTACCCAAACAGTAAGTGTGTACAACTCAGGTTTAAATGTGGTACAATTCAGGCAAAAACTCTTTCCATTCCTGAGTAAGACAGGAATAGCTTATCTGTTCTACTCTTTCTTCCTGCTACTTCAGTAGCCAGTCCAGCATTTACCCTGAGTACTTCAGAGGCAGCTCCTTTCAGATTCCTCCTGAGTTTAACTGTCTGAACAAACAGAAACCGTAGCTGTCTAGTGTCCATATCATGATCTCCCTGAATATCCCTGTTTTTAAGTACATACATTGATGGTGCCTTATTAGCTAAACCTGCAGTGTCTAGGGTTGTATACACTTAACCAGTCATCAAAAGATGGTATAAGCTTAGATTAATGGTCAGATACATTCAGGTTTTTATCTACACAGCTCCCTGAGCCATTAGCTGTTGACACATTCTTGGGTAAAAGTGGATCTTATTAGTGGATCTAATTCTTTGTACTGTTGTGGTTTAGGAATGGTATTCCCCCCTTTAGAGTTCCCACTAAAACCACTCTGCAACTCACTCCCCCTCCCCACTTCAACTGAAGGCACAAAAGGCAAAGATCACTGGTTGAGATAAGAACAATTTACTGGAAACAGCAAAGAGATCAGAAAAAGAATAGTAACAGCAACAGTACTAATAACAGAAGTGTACAAAGAGAGGGTGATTTATTTTTAAAATGCTCACCAAGCCCAAGACAATAAAACCATGGCAGATGGCTTCCTTCCACCTGTCATGGTTTCGTTCCCCCAGAAAAACCATGTCCTTTTTGGAAGCCTTTCCCTGCTTTTGGCACAACATGAGATGCTATAGAATAATGGTAGGGTTGTGGCCACGCCCACACTGTTACAGACTCCGCCCCATCGTAGATGCTGCACAAAATTAACCCTGCCCATGGCAAAACCCAGGATATGTACAAGAACACATACAGCAGCAGCACCATATAGCTAACTGTAGTGAAGACATGCAGAATATGCTTTGCATGATACCCTTGCTCTTCTGTGATTTTGTTCATCAAAAAAGTCATGTGGAATAGACATAATCAACATTGCTAGAGTATTTTATTTCTCCCTGGGATTAAGGCAGTAACATTGTCACACTATTTCCAGGCCCAAGCCTGTCTCTTCACCTCCTGATTGCTTCTCCTTCCCCATCCTTGCCCCTTCCTCAGCCACAAGCTGCAGCCCCATCACAGAGACATGACAGCAGCCAGCCAAGGAGAAGGATTTCACTGTAGGTTTGCCAGCAGTGGGTGCCAGGTCTCTTAGGAAGGCTCTGGCATTGTTCAGTTCCTTTTGCCAAGAGCTTGGTCTCTGCCCATGGCACATTGTGGCACCAGGATGCTGTTTCCCTCTTCACTGTGGGTTTGCTTGTCCTGCACCCATGGCCGCAGGAAACAGTCACATGTGGGTGAATGCTGGAGTGCTGGGGCAGAACAAATCTTCTCGTTATGATCCATGGCCATTTCTAATAATGCAGAAATGTTACTGAGGCACTCAGAGAAGGGTGATTCATTAATATAGTGCAAAAACAATACAACTTTTGCTAACAGGTAGTAAAACTATAAAGGCAATGTTTTTCTCCTGTAAATGTGCTCATTAGCTTAGTCTAGGAGAAACAGTGAGTATAACAATCTTTTTTTATTATTATTTTTTAGATTAGATCTTTTAATTAGTTTCTCAAGTTTGAAGGATCATATTTATGTATAGATCAGTTCTGGCAATAGGCTTTGGTTGGCTTTGTAGACAGATAGCAGCCAAAACTATTTCCCATAGGTATGTTTTTCTATCACCGGTGTAACTTCTTTCCCTATGTTACTTCTGAATTATCATTCTTTCATCATCTTCTTTTCTTTATTTTTCTTCAGTCACTGGAAATTTTATTTTTCACTTACTGCAATATTTTTCATGTACGTTTTGAATCTACTTCTCCTTAAGCTCCTTGGTGATTTAATGAAATTCATATGTCTTTGATTTCTTTCCAGAATCACAGCCTAAAACATATTTCCTATCCTCTCTTTGATGTTTTCCTTTAGGGGAATGTTCTTTAGATGGACTTCTCTTAAATGACACCCTCTGTGGAGACTATTTCTTTCCGTAAGTACATTTTAAGCTCCTTCTTAATAGCACGCTCTAGTATTCACCTTAATGTCACCCTGCTTATCACATCAAAGTAGTGTTTGTCTGTAGTGCCTCACTGAGGTGTAATGAGCAGTATATCTGACAAACATCCAGTATGAATACACTTCAGCGTGATATCTCCTGAAATCACACTGTTTGAAACAGAGCTAACTACACTTCTTAATGGATAAGTAAATTTGTCTCCAAGCTGAAATAACAAGACCTCTTAGCAAATTTCTATCAAGAGGATTAAAACTCTTCGGAGCACTCTGTGGGGAGACACATGAAGCCTGGAGAGAACTGAGTTTCTCTAAATCCTTGTATACTGTCTCCTGGGTGGGAATGGCAGGGTGGAGCACTCTATTAGTTGACACTGCTTCTCCAAGCACAGGTCATACAGGCCCCTGTGCTGCTACCTGCATGGTTACTGTCCTCTCTTCTGATGTCTCACTATTCTTGAATCATGGGAAGGTCAGATATTTCAGATCAGAATCACACTAGAGATGACTAAGTGTTTTCATAACATATGCATCCTCAGTTGCCTGCTACCACTGTAATTCTGGCTGTTCAAGCCCTAAAGACTGATTCCGAAATAGTTTCTTCCCCAGGCAAGCACCTCCCCAGTTGAAGAGTTCAGAGCACCCAGGCAAGGGCAGAGCACTGAGTGTTGCTCCAAAGGCACCTTCAGGGCTAATGTGTTTGACATTGTTTTGTTTACACTTCCTGTCGTAAATCAAGATGACACTTAGGAAATTAATATATAAAGACCCTTTATTGAACAACTACATCCCGTTAGCAGCTCAGAGACCAGCTGTGAACACTTGCTTGCCAAAGCTGCCTATTGATATCATGAAAGCATGGAGCTCTTATTTAGACCATACAGAGACAGGTTTTTAGCCAATTTTCCTCACACCTCCACACTTTCCCCTTCCCAGTGCTGCTAGCCTTGCCTTTTTGTAACCCATCAGAGACGCAGTCTCAGAACCAATTGACAAATCCACCAAACTCTAATGCTCTGCCCCATTTGAGACTCTTCTAAAAAAGACACATAAAATGAGGGTTTGAATTGTGATTTTCAGTGATTAAATATTTATCGGAAGGAGGTCACAGGGGCACTGCACTAAAAATTTAGTGTTTGGAGGGGAAAGTATATATATATATGTTCTTTAACAAAAGATTTTCTCTGCACTTTGATCAGAATGCACTTAAAGATCATTTTTCAAAAATAATTACTATTGGGGCTGTTGATAGTATTAGTTTTCATAAATTCATCCAGTTATAATTAATATGTGCCTTTCAAGGACCTAAAAGGGAAGGCATTCAATATTTCTTGTCTCTAATTTTAGTATGATCTGATTTTCCTCTGGTTGCCTTTCCAAACACCTGGGGCCAGCCATATGAGTAAATTAGATTGAGCTAAAATGCATATTAATGAAGCTCATGCAATGGTTCCCTAAAGGGACAATAAAACTATATATAGCTCCTTTTTTTCCCCCTCTCTTGGTTAATGTGCCTTTCAACACATTTAGATACAAGTAAAAATATGCTGTTATGGAATAGTCAAAGAAAAAAAAAACTGAGAAGCACATTTATGTGTAATGTCTAAATGATCACTGCTTTTAGTACTTGCATTTTACAATTGTTTCTTATTAAAAATGGATTTTTCTATTAATTGATTTATTCTATGAGGAAAAAAAGATAAGATGTTTGGAGTAGCAAGAAATTGCATATTTGTTAGTTGCCTGTGGCAATCTCTGCATTCTCTTCTCCATAAAAAATCCCTGATGGCTCACTATAACAAATAGCAGTGGAGGGCAACGATCAATTATCATGTGTGATTCTGAGTACACAGAATGAAAAGAGTTTTGGAAAAAGAAACTGTACTAAATTCCAATCAAATTCTGTGGTGTTATCAGGGATTATCTACAACAGCATTTCAGTCTGGACCAGGTGGGTGTTTTATAAGGGGATCACTGCTGACCATGCCTTGTTCATACCACAGAGTGGTCATAGACCACATGGACCTGATTCACTGAGGAGAAACTAAACTCAAGATAGACTCAAAAGGCACATTTAAAGTATAGTGACTGTTAATGGGCATTTGGCTCATAAGAAGAGACTGGATGAAGTCCAAAATGGAAACTGCCTAAATGTGTGGGGACTGAATCCTCAGCACCACCACTTTCAAGCCAGGTGGATGCAGAGGAAACTGTCTGGATGACTAAGGGAGCCCAGGTTATACCATAACAGCAAGAATTGGTTTGGTAATTAGAACAAAGACTTAGAGAGGAAGTGACTCAGTGATAAACAACAAGAAGTTAATAGAACTACCAAGTCACAAAACAAACTAACAAAACAACTGAGTGTTAACTGCTTGCATCCTAGAAATTAGAAGGAAAATCTAGACACAGATCAAAAGATTAGGATGAAGATCTAAACAAAACTGAACTTTGGCAACAACCTTTCCACTGGAATATCATGGTTTAAGAGAGCTCCAAATGCTTTCAAAATGCAAGTTATAGAAGGAATTGTACAGTAATTTTATTATTTAAGTGTTTAGGTGTAGGGGTAGAATATGAGACTTTAATCTGTTTGAACGTGATGGTTTATTTTCAGAGCGCTGATCTCAGTTCTCCATATTGCTATAATCAAACGACTTTTTAAAAAGGTTCAAGTCATTTTAAGTGCCTTTCAGTGTTAAAAGGAGGGTGGGGGAATATACAGATGAATGATCACTGTAAAATGAAAACAAGAACTGAGCAAATCTTTAGGATGAAGAATGATGTACCTGTAAAATTGGAGGGAAATATTGATAGTGGCATTTTGTTAATTGCCTAAAGTGGTCTCTTCATTTCCCTCTTTATAAATACTGTCATGCTCATTATAGTGGATAACAAGTTCAAACAAATGTCTTTACAAACAGGTAATGATCATGCAATTGCAGGTTGTAGATCTGCATGCCAGTCAGCTGACCGACCCAGTTATGTATTTATTTTAAAATGCACAGTGTAAGGCATATCAGAAGAGACAATCAAGAACAGAGACACTCAGTCAGTGGCTACTTCTCCCAGCATTGCATGTCAGCCAGGGGCTTTGCCATGCATGGTTTTCAATTCGAAAGAGGAGATGTGTATTCAAGAAGTTACTCAGGTTTTCATTTTCTTCTGAGTACCCCTTCAGAGTCAAAAACTGAAAATACAGGATAAAATATCTCTCTGTATTTAATGAAATTTACTTCATTTTAGTCTTCTCTCCCAGTGAAATTAATTTTTTAAGCATACCAAAACCTTACTTGTTACTTTTGGAACAACATTCAATTTTACAACAAGTTTTATTTTGAGTGTTTTGTTAGTCCTATTATTTGCTTTCTTTCCCCACTGCCTGCACTGTTTCCTTCTCTTCCCTCCAACACTCACCTTCCTTGCCCTTCTCTTTGACATCAATCCCAGCCTCCCTTTGCCACCATGGGTAACATTTGGAACCTATTAGTTTCCATCCCCAAGAACTGCAGGAACAAATATCCCTGCTTATCTGTCTCCCCTCTCCCTCCTCACTACTACTCATCTCTAGGAGCAGGTGAAACGTGTCTGACTTCTCCTGAGGCTGAGCAACAGTTCCTGAGGTAGGGCATCCTGGTAGGAAGTGATCATTTGTTTCCACTGATTGTTCTGGACACTCAGGACATTAACAAAATTTGACTCACTTATGTGCTATCCATCCTTGCTGTGCATAAAACTGAAACTAACACTGTCCCCTCCAAGAATTAATGATTTTGTGAAGGTCTTGAGATCACTCATGATGAAATGGGTAGCCAGCTGGGGGAGTGAAGGTCACCTAGATGCAGGTACACCAGCAAAGGATTCTCTCATTCAGAAGCAGTCTGTGGGCACTGTGAAGGAAAATCTGCAATTTCAGTATGTTCTCCTAGGAATGAAACATTAATTTAGAGCTCCCACAGTTTCCTGAGACCTCTGCTTTTATTCTATAACCATAGGATGGTTCAATTAGGCTCTGAGAAATTAAAATGCCAAAAATAAATTAGAGCATATATTAATAAATGCAGAATTAAAAACTGAAGAGAGAATTGTGAGAAATCAAGATCTGGCTAAGATATTTTGACTATATCTGACAGTGTCTTTCTATAAAAGTAATTCCAGGGCAGTTAAATTGCTCTTAGAAAAATGAAATCTTTTGCATAAAATATGCAAGACGGTTAACATCTCATCTTTTATGTCTTAATTGTATGGCAAAACATTTTGCTAAAGTAATTTTGTGCATTTAACTTTGAAGCAGTTTTAAAAAGTCAATGACATGGTTTTAAAATATAGCACATGAAATGATATTTCCATCAACATGCAGCAGTTACCATAAACAGCCTTAATTTCCAGTCTAAATTACTGATCTAAATATATTCAGACAAATTAATGCAATGGAAAATTATAGAACCCAAACTGTATTTATTTATTGCAACATGTTTCACTTGCATCTCATCTGCTGAGGTTACTTCGCATTTAGTAATTTTTCCACTTTTTCTGCTCAAATTGAGAGGAAAACGTGACTGCAAGAGTTCATAATCGAGATGAAAAACGTTTTGTACTAATCTGTTCACTAATCAGGAATATTATTTCTTATTTATCATACATTATAGCTTAAACTCTTACAGCCATGTTCAGCTGTTTAAGATTTTAAGTAAGTGAACAATAAGTAAGATTGAGCTTTCAGTTTAAGTGTGGGCTTGTTTTGAAGCAGCCAGCCCTACCAAGTGAACCGAGGTGCAAAGAATCACCAGTACAGGTGCAGGGTTTTTCCACAGCCTCTCAATGACAACTTTGTAACTGCTTTTCGAGTGACACACGGCACAGGTAGTCTGAACTGGGGCACTGCTGAGACTGGTTTCATTGAGAAATGGTTGTATTCCTTGAGGACATGATTTCTAATAGCAAAAAACTTCTTAGATAACAATATTCACCGATCATCTCGTGTTGGAACACTAGAAAGTAGATTACCTCCCCCAGCAAGTGTAATGTTGAAAATCAAAAGCTGTGAGTGGGAAAATTTATTTTGTAGTCCTCAAGAGAAAAGGCTTCTACTTTACTACAAATTAAGACCTGATTTCTATGAGACAGCAATTTGTCCTCTCACTGTCCATACTATTTTAAAATTGAGCCTCTTTCCCTTCTTTTAGACACTGTGGCTTGCTATGAACAAAAAACCTTAATTGTTCAGTATGCCACATATTTGACAAGAGGAAATGAGGAACAATACTATGTTTGCAGATTTCATATGGAGACAGGGAAGATAATAAAAAATGAAGCACTTTTTTTTAATGAGGGAAAATGAAAAGAAACCATTGATGACCATCAGAATTAATTACTCTTTTTATTTTTTAATATATATTTATATATTTTGTTAAATGTTTCACAGACGAATTGCATTAGCCTCACCTTTCTGGTACTTCTTAAGTCTCTCCCTTGTCACACTTTGGTATGGTGTGGGGAGCTGGGGGTGGGAATGGGTACCAACAGGCAGAGGATCTTTTGTTCCTGCATGTCCACGTGAGCCACAGAGTACTGCTCTGCTCATCCCAGGGAGGAGAAGGCTTTGTAAACAACACATGTTGTGTGCCAGCCCCTTATAGAAAATCCTTAAACATCAAGAAATTGATTGCACTGCCAGGCATGGCTAATGCTGGTCCAAGAGATCACAAGCTGCTTGTGGAGAGCTGAAGTAAATGCAAAGCATTTTACAGAACTGGAGCGGGGGGAAATGCAGAAACAAAGAGAATGAAATTACATAAGGTAATGACAAATTAATTACAACACACTGAATCACTCCACACAGCTCAGGGTTGTCCTTGGTTTGGACAGCAGCAGCATGTGGGGATAGGCAGGACAGGGATTTATGCCCAGGGAGAGATTCAGTGCTGATCAAACCCATGGTAGGAAGGCTCCTGACAAGAGCTAGAGCAGCTCACTTGTCCTATGTTTCCTGTGTGGTTTTGGAGGTGGCAGCTTGCTAAAGACAGGCTCTGGGAAATGAACACCTAGTTGACATTTTAACCATCAACCATGGCAGTGGAGATGACAATGAATATGTTTCAATTGAATTTCATTAGAAAGTAAAGTTGGCCATGGAGAAAAACAAAACTGGGTTTAGGCTGGAAGAAAGAGTTTAAAAAATGTTTCTCTTCAGTGTTTGCAAAAAGTCATAAAAGCAGGCACAGAAGCAATGTACAGCAGCTGCCAGCTGTATGCCATCCTAGATAAAGTGCTCCAGAATGGTTTTTCCTCTTAGGAAGGTGAAACAAAAGTGCCAGCAGCTCTCAAACACAAAACAAATTTGCCCCAAAGCTTTATAATGAAAACAAGTTTGGAAATGTTCCTCAGATGGAATTCTGCTCAAGTATCACTCTCCTCCTCATCTGGACAGGGGAGACAATGTACATCAAAAGACTCATGGGTTGGGATAAGGACAGGGAGAGATTACTCACCCATTACTGTCATGAATCAACGTGAGGAAACTAGTTTAATTTATTGCCAATCAAATAAGAGTAAGATAATGAGAAATAAAACCTTATCCTAAAAACACTTCTCCCCCACTCCTCCCTTTTCCTGGGCTTACATTCACTCCTGATTTTCTCTGCCTTCTCCTCCACAGCAGTGCAAGGGTACAGGGTGTGGGTGTTGTGGTCAGTTCATCACAGGTCTCTGCTCCTCCTTCCTCCTCAGGGGGAGGACTCCTCACACTCTTCCCTTGCTCTAGACTGGGGTCCCTGCCACGGGAGGCAATCCTCCATGTGAGTCTTTCCTACGGGCTGCTCACAAAGTGCTTCAGAGTGGTCCTTCAATGGGGTGCAGTCCTTCTGGAAGAGACTGTTTCAACATGGGTCCCCCATGAAGTCAGAATTCCTGCCAATAAACATGCTCCAGCATGGGCTTCCCATAGGATCACAGCCTCCTTCAAGCATCCTTCTGCTCCAGCGTGGGTTGCTACTTGGGCTGCAGATGGATCACCACTCCACCTTGGATCACTGCTTCACCTTGATCTTCCCCATGGGCTTCAAGGGGAATCTCACCTCTGGTGCAACTGATGTTTGGGCAGGCTTCTTTCCCCCCTTAAATCTGTTATCCCAGAGATATTATCAGCATCAGACTTGGCCAATGACAGGTCTGCCCTGAAGCCAGCTGGCTCTGGCTCTATCAGACATAGGGGAAGATCCTGGCAGCTTCTCACGGAAGCCACCGCAGGCCCTTGCTAATGAAACCTTCCCATGCAAACCCAGTACAAGCATCTTTCCTGCCTCTCTCCTCCCTGCCTCCCTACCTTGACCAAAAGCAACATCCTGGGAAAATAAGTTGTTCCTGTATTTAGTCTTGAAGGCTGTTGTATTCAGATTTTGGTGAAGTAAGGCAGAAGACATTAGAACCACTGAATATTTGAATTAGTCTCAGCAGGTCAATTACTACAAAGATTTTCTGCTCTAGTTGCTTGCAGAGAGATGTGCACTTCTTAAAATCCCAGCTATTTTCTGTTTAATTTCTTTGTAAAGCAAGACATAAGAGCGTAAAAAAATCAATTGTACACAGCAATTTTATTGGAGTTCACTTGCTACAACAAGGTGTACGAGCACAAGGCTTCTAGCAAAACAAGCAAGCAATCCTGTAGTCGCTTTCAAAGATATCTGTTATTTGCAGCAGTGTAGGATAAGCACACCATCAGTTAAACAGGTTTTCTCCTTGATCAATTATTTAGCCTTTCCTTTTATTTTCCTGAAAGTCTGGGTTCAATGCTTTATTTATTTATTTAGTACAATTGCTATCTTTAATAAAGGATGCATCCCTGTACTTCTGCACTTTCGAGTTTAGAGCATTATAAATCCATGCTTTCATATCTCTGTTTCAGTGGTTCCTCTCTATCCCCAGCCGTTTGGAGAAGGATGACAGAGGAAGGATGAGAAGTCAATAGACGTTCCAGCAGCAGATCAAGGAATAGGCTGATTCAGGCCTCCACTGCCTCCACATTCAATATTGTGTTGCAGTCCCCAGGGGCTGAAGGAGAACCTTTCATGTGAGAATTCGCACCAAAGAAGTCCCAGAATACCAAAAAATGGCTGAAAGTCAAATAAAGTCTGCAGGCTTGAGGTTCACAGGAATCAAGGGAGAATTGACACTGTCATGTGCAACTACAGTTGATGTATTAAACAAAAGATACAGAAAAGATGTCTGTGGAAAATTAGCTAAAACTGCACCGTAATCTTCAATCAAAAAATAGATCCTTTAAAAAAATTATCTCCAGAAATCTGGTATCGTGTATTTATTTCTACACACTTTTTTTTTTTCTTTTATTCGAATACTTTAGATATACTTTACATGCAATTGATGTTTAAATTTTGTTCAATCCTTATGAGGCTCAGTGGACAGAAGGAATTCAATCAGAAATAAAGAATGGTGTGAAAAGCAGTGAAGGAATGTCTCTTCAATTGGTGTACAGAAAAATTAATATCCACAGGACAGCTGCTAAATAGGGCAGATTTTTTTTTCATTGTTTCACTAGTAAAGTCACACCAATTTTGTACCAAGAAAGCATTATATGCTCAAGAAAGATGGGTAGCAGAGCTGAAATTTGCTAAACAGGAGAGGGGAGAAAGTGCTCTATTTGTTTGTAATGATAAATACCGCAGTAAACCACTAACCAGCTGTTACTTTACTCACATTAATGATTCTGCTTTCTTAAAAAAAAAAAAAAAAAAAAGATTTTGTCAATAAAACAAAACTCCTGGTTTCACACTTGAAAAGTGGACAACATTGGGTAGGATATTATAATTAGTCAAACTTATCTGTTTATTTCCCTGTTTAGGAAATTCTGTTATCATTGATGATCAACAATTATGCAAATAGGTAAAAAATAGTCTTCTTTAAAGACCCCGGGGCCAAAAGTGGTGGAGGGAAACTGGACAGCAAAGTAACAGAAGAGACACATACAGCCTGGAAATGCCACAAATCTGCAGGAGCTCTCAGACCTAACCTGGTGCAGGCAGGGGCAGAGATGTTGAGAGGGCAGGGGCAGAGCACACGAGGCACCTGCCTTGAGTCACTTCTTGGACCCCTCTAAACTCAGCACAGCCAAGTCTGGGATTAAAATACCAGATAGTTACATGCCACCCTGTTTAGTGTCAGAGGTATTAAACAAGGCTTTATAACAGCTAAACCTGGAAAGTAGAAACAGGAGAAGCCCCAGGCCAGGGAGGACCTTTGCAACATGCTGAGCAGAAATACAGGTCTGGTCAAAGTAACTGGCTCCTTTGCAAACTCTGAATGGTGAGAAATAGCTGAAACCTAGAGCTATTCAAAATAGTTCCATCTTCTCATGCATTGCTATGACCTACCTTACTCTCAACAGGAAAGTTCTGCATAATGACACCAGCTTCAGCTTCTTAATACAACTGTCTGAGATGGTAATTGATAAGTACAGGCTATGAATAATCCCCTCTGCAGCTCCAAGGCAGGCTGGGGTAAAACCACCTTTTTCCCATGGGTCCCAAAACTTCTTCCAACACTGAGGTCATATAACAACTGATGCGACACCACATGTACTCTCTCCTCTCTCAAAGGACCACATTTTTAGTATGTTTTAGCAAGAAGCTATATCGTTGGAACTGAGAGAAGAAATATGGCCTATGGTTTCTCATCATTTAATCAACCCGTCTGCCAGTTCATGGCATTAAAATTATAAAGTATTTGCAACAAAATATAAGGACGACTTCAGCAGAAAAAAGCCATTATATTCTGCAATATTCTCCATACAACACTAGAGCAAATTTCCTGTAGTGTAGAAGAAGAATCCATATCTACATAAAATTCACAATAATGCAGTAAATGAATTAAAAAATAGATGTTCTTCCCATGCCTGGAATTGAAAATGTAAAAGGGAGTGGGGGGAGGAAGTTGGAAAGGAACATTTACATTAAGAACTTTTCTCAAAACAGTCACAGAAATTTAAAATTATATTTGAAATTCTACTTCTAGAGTTGCCCTTCAGTTTCTCACACATTTTGACACAGTAATTATAGAAAGACAAGTTATTTTAATTTAAGCTTGCATATGAAAAATATTTAAAAATATACAGATATAACACTCTTATATGTTTCACTGTTTTATAGGCTGGCTGGCTTTGTGTACAGTGATGATATCAGATGCGATATTCATATTTTATTAAAGTGGTTGGTAGTAATACTAAAGCCTATATATAGCCTCAGTTTTAAGGTTGTTTGATAACACAGTATTGTTTTAAAAACTCTATAAAGAATCTGCATAGAGAGAGTGTGCTGCCAAAGAAAAATAGATATGAGCTTCTTCTGTATCAGCTCTATAAAATTAGGTCTTTTAAATCCTGTTTCTGGACCACACAAATTAAACCTTTTCACTTCCTTACAGGTCCTTGATATGACAGTTTCTGCTTTTCTTTTCATTACTCTAGGGATATATAAACAGGAAAAAAACTTTTATTAAGTACATGGTGCTCACCAATTTAAAGATACATATATTCTTAGTTATGAATACAGAGTGCTGATATTAGTTCTAATAAGTTATATGTATATTTTTTACTCTTCTACTAGAGATAAGTTTCCATGAACAAGTAATTACTGTAGAATTTTTTTTTTTTCATGTTTCCTAACCAGGTTGTGGAAGAATGCAGCCCTGCAACCACCTATTAATTTGTATACTGCAATGAAAATAGTAAAACATATATTGCAATTTTTAACAGTTAAGAAAAAAACAAAACAAATTCACAAAAGCATGTTCACATAAAATCCCAAATGCAGCTTAAGTACTCTGAAAACACCAGCTTTTTCTGTCAGTTTAATGGCTGAAACACAAGTGAGACAAGAGAATGTGACCTCTACAAATAAGCAAGAGAAGATAATGTAAGGGAAGACAGCTGATCAGCACCTTGTAATCACGGTTGGCAGAAGGAGACAGATTTCGCATGTAGATTTCTACTGACTGAAAGACCCATTCCGTCCCAGCTAATGGGATCCCTCAGGAAGTGGAAGCCACACACGACATTGATGGTATTCTCTGTTAGAGCAGAATTGTGAGGTAAACTTACAGTTTTACTTAATTTGCAAATGAAACCCCAAGCCCTTTTGCAAGATTTCTGGGATGACTATCTAAGACCAAATAAACAACAATTTTATCATTCTAATTCCCTCTCTCTTATGTATCACACACATAAATTATCTCTGGATAATTTTTATATATGTTAAAGGGAACCAGCTATATTCATATGCCAAAACTTTGATGTATCCCTTTTGAGTTTCATATTACTCTTTCTTGTGACCTGGGAGAAGTTAGAATAAGGATTAGCAGATTTATTATCACTGAAAACTAGTATTCAAAGTGCCTATTACCCACAATATAACATTAGATTTCTATAAAAACATATGTGGTTAAGTGCATTAAAAATCAGCAACACAGACCCAGGAGCTGGAGAGGTAGGAGAAGAAGAAGTATGTGAACACTTGTTTAATAGCTACTGAGAAAACAGAACCATGAAACTCCAGTTACCTGGGATTTTTATGCCAACAAAACCAAGCCAGACTGTAAATCAGACTAGTTCAGTTCAAGCTTGAGAAAAGTATTGACATTCCAAAAAGTGATTTCAGGAAAGTTTACTGTTAGATGGATGATAGCTAAAAACCATAAATAAATGTCTAAAGGAGAGTATGAATGTACAGTCTTCTCCCAGTTACTTTTAGGTAGCAAGACATTCTGGCACACTGGTGGCTGCTGGAATCAGATGCAAAATATGTTAATTCTAAAATGACTTTTCTACACAAGCTGAGGGGAATCTAAGATGCAAAATAAGTGTTATACCTTTCATCAGCCAGTCAATCTTATTAGGGCACAAAGCAATTTAGGTGATAGCCTGAAATTGGCCGGGGCAGAATGAGACCAAATTAAGACAAAAGCAATTCTAGTTTACTGAATAATTCTATAAGAACTAATAATAAATTACAAAAGCTGAAGAAAAGTACAAGTGGGTTTTGCTTTCAGGGCACAATTAGAAGTTCTGAAAGAAAACAAAAAACCAAAATATTACCAAGTAATTAGATGGGATTACTTCACATTCAATCTTCAACTGTAAAAGGTAGAAAAGGTATTAACAATTTGTATAGGTTTCTGCATTGAACCAGCCAGGTTTTGTTAAACAGAGGAAAGCTAGGGCTCTGGGGTACTGAACTCACAAAAACACAGATAACACCTCCTTTTTAGATTATGGGTCATGAACTCTATTTCTTGTCCTGTTAATGTCCCTGCAGTTGGTGTCTGAATGCTCTACTAGTCAAACTGCCTTAAAGATTTATAATGCCAAATCAGAATGCATGAAACAACCCAAACTCAAGACATCAGCCAAAAGATGTTACAGAGTTTGTGCCAGCAGTCCTACTGACCGAACAGGTGCACCTGTATCTGGCCATGTTTCCCCATGTCCCAACCCCACTCCAGGCTTGAGAACACTGGTTTTCCTCACATTATCTTAATCATTAGCTCTAGCCATCTCCTTTCACCTTCTCACTGAGAGTTGCCACACTGCAATCTTCCGACAGGGAGTGTTTGCACCAGGCCTCCTCCCACCAGCAAGAGTTCATGCAGTCCTGGGAGTCCTGCTGGAGCCCAGTCACCTCTGCTCATCGCTGGGCATCACCCCGAGCTGCAGGAGGGAGAAAACAGGGAAGCTGCCAGGGTGGTGCAGGAGAAAGAGCCATGCTGTAGCCCCCACCCAGAGCACAACCCTGTCAGAAGGCACAGATAGCACCTACAGGCCTTGAGCAATGACAGATGAAGAGAAGCAATAACTTCAGGTTGTGATTGAGGCAGGCTCGTGCGGCCTGAGCAGACCAAAGCTTCCTTTACCCTTGCCACAGCTTGGAGACACAGGAACTCTTTCCATAAGAGAAAGAACTCATACTAATTCCTCCAAGTGAAAGATTAATGCAAAAAATTATATATATATTTTATTTTTTTTTTAACTGGAAGATTGAGACACGTTCATATTCACGTGCACTGGTTTTAGTGTATCTTTTTCGAGGCAACTCATGCATGTGCAAGAAACACGGACAATAAAATGAAGGTGAGTTCCACAAAGTTCCTGATTTTGAGGCACTTATCAGTCACTGTTAGAGCACTTAAGTGTTTTTCTTAGTGTATATATGTGCGCCATCACTATTAGCCTTAGCAGTTCTGGTCTGACATACAGAGTCCTCCTGTACAAAGCTTTAAAAACCACATTGGTATTCTATGTTTTGTTGGCACATACATTTCACAGTATTCAAAGTAAATTTTGAGTGCTCAGTGATGCCAGTGGGAAGCTACCAGAATTCCCAAAGGCATTTTGGTGCCCTGGTTGTTAATTGAAAAGGTAACTTTACAAGTCAGGTTGCAAATCAAGCCAGGAGCTAGTCCCCAAACCTTTATACAGTTTGCACAGCCATAGCACAAGCAAGTGTTATCTCATGCAGCATAAAGTCTGCAGGCATGAGCATAACCTAAAGAGTCCTTTGGAACTTGCAAGTCTGAAACAGAACCAGAGAGAAAATTGAGTAGTTTTTATTTCGTTCTCAGTTCTGAAAACAAGTTCTAATAAGTTAACTATTAGGTAATAAATAGCTATAAATGAGTCAAGATGACACTGAAAATACACAGAAAATGATAATTTGTAACAGGGTTATCATAGGCTGATTAGTCTTTGAGTGTACATTAGATCATAGTTACACCAATGAATAGAAGTTCTTAATGTTAATTTTTTGATACTTATTTCTCATGGGAAAGAAGCTGTATTATTATTGCAGTAGTTAGTGGAATATTCACTGCAGTTACTTATTTCTATTTTAGGTAGATCTTCTCTTATCAGGGAAAAAAAAAAAAAAAAGCCCAGTAAGAAATGCTTATTAGGGCCAGGGGCTTTTTGAAGAGAAATATAACATGTAAAATTAATTTAATCTCTTTATGCTTTGAAATACTCTGCAAACAGATTGTGATTTTCTTCAACACATTATACAAAACTATTCAAAAATTAATTTCAACAATAATTCATATACTGAACCTCATTAGTAAGTAGTTTGTTGCCAGTAGTCAGTATTAAAAATGAACTGTTTCAATAGATTAACCATGTTCCTTTGTTAGGCTTTTTTTTTTTTTTGAAAACTTGATTGCACTGTTGTAAATCAGACAATAAATTTACCCATGTGAAGATGGGAATTGAGTACTATGTTTCACTGATATTTTACAATATTCAGCTAATCTCCATTTTGGCAATCACTCTTGCTAGCTAACTTAATTGCTATCCCTGCAGAATGCAACCACCAAAATGGTACCAAAATAGGCTACATGAGTTCCTTAACAAATGGGGTAGCTAAAGTGTCAGCCAATCTTATTCACTGTAGATGCAAATTAATTTTTATGTTGATTTTTACTACACAATGGCTGCAGTGGTAGAGAAGGCGACACAAGGTTTGTCCACTTCCAGTCCAAAGAAGTGTTATCAAAAGCAGAGTGGAGCTTTACGACTAAAGCTTCAGTGACAAATAAAGTAACTCAGCAGAAAAGGGAATTCCCCAAGAGCAGCGTATTTCATAAAACCATATTTAGTTTCTTTACTTTTGTACATGTAACTTCTAGAGAGCCATGCTGTTCTGGCTTTCCTTCAGAAGCAGGGAGGAACCTGCAGTACTTCACCTTCTCTGCACCCGTTGGCTTCAAAGAACCCATTAAGGACACAGAGCTCTGCTTTGTTGCCATTGCCTCGTTCTTGGAGGCAGGTAGACAATGGCCTGCCCTCCAGGTCATACAAACAGAGTCCCTCTGCATCACAAAGACAGACCTGCCTTATGTCAAAGTCTGGGAAATTGAACTCTGCAGTTTCTATTATAGATTGCAATTTTGCTTCACATAAAGTCACTGCTGCCTTACTTAAACCAGCCTCAGCATCCCAAAAGTCACTTCAGATAGCAAAAGACTCACTAGGCTCAGTGGATGCACTGCCCATATAGGAGCTGTTTACAGGGCTAACAAACACAAATCTAAAATCTGCCACAGGATTAATTTTTGGCTGCAATTTACGTAACTCCAGAGTTAACTGTTTCCATGCTCCAGCAGTCATTCCAAACATTTTCATCTTCCTTATTTAAAAAGTTTAGGGGGAAAAAAAAAAAAAGGAAAAAAAGTAACAGGAACTTGCTTAATATTTAACTGGTTTGGGTGTTTGTTTGGTTTTGGGGTTTTTGTGGGTTTTTGTTCCATTATCACAAACATCTAGGGTCAACCACTCTGTCCTGAAGATTTAATAATCTTCATCTGCAAAAGGAAGGTTGCCACATTATAATAGTTCTCTTTGTAACTATGTAGTACTCTGTACTTCAGGTCAATTGTGAGCTGAAGTTCACAAAGATAACCTGGACGGGGTTTCATAACAAAAATTTTGTATAAGACCTCTTACGATTGCTGGAAGAGGGTTCATCTGTGCTCAATAGAGAGCTATGAAGCAAAAAGCAATCTTTCAGTCCTTACTGGTTTTTTTCTGGTAAGCTGTTTTTTCTTCCGTCACTCCTTGTACTGGAAGACAGCAGCTAGCTTTTAAAAGATCTGAACACTGATGTCACACCAAGCTGTAACACAAATTACAGCTGTTCTTCTGCTGTTCTTCCCATTCATCACTCAGCCCTTCATTGTGGAAAGGCAGAGCTGCAGCTTGGATTTCAGCTACTCACAACATGACTATGCCAGTCCTGCCACAGGCTGCAAAGACCTGACCTTTCAAAAGTAAAAATAGAAAACTGAATTCCCTGGACAGCTAGAATTTGATGCAAGAGGGTATTTACCTTGTTTTCCTATCAAGTAAATAGATTCCTTGGACTATATGTGCCCTTCAAACTCTCTTAAATTAATAATAATAAAATCTTAATTGATAAAGCAACCCTTTCTGTTTCCCCCAGGCAATTATGACAACAGAATTAGACTCAAGTAATTCAATTAGGCATCAGCCTAACCTAGCACTCTAAGAGGTCTCTAAGCAAAACTCTCCACTAGCTTGATGAAAACAGCATTAGAATTGCTTTGTTGAGGTCAAATAACATATGCTCAAAATAATCAAGGGTTAAACATTCTCCTCAAAGGCAAAACAATGCCTCATTGTTTATTCCATAAACTCTCCACTCGGCACTTGAATGGCCCAGAAATTCTGCTGACCTGCTTGGTGCAGTTTGAGGTTGACCTTGTTCTTGGGGTTTTTTTTCCCTTCAGGTCTGCTTTTTCCCCAGACACAGTGTTTCAGACACATACGTGAAGCACAAGAGGTCAGGTAGCAGCAATCCTGAGCCATGTTTCAGCAATTTGCCCTGTGTTACCTCTTCTGCATATCCCCTCTTTGCTGCTTGAAAGCAGAAGCAGGGCTCTACCTTACATATGAAAACACAGCATGAACATAGAGGAGGTGTAAAAAAATGGCAGCTCCAAAAAATCTGCATAGATAAGGCCTCAGACCTCAGTCTAAGTAAGTTTGGGGCTGTGTTAAAATGAATCATTAGCCTCTCACCTCTAACAGAAGCCCAGGATAAGGCACAGAGGCATCCGTGCAGTACATGGGAAGAGGCAGTTTCCTGGAAACTTGATGTGTTGCATGCTGGTTTACATTCACTAGTTAAAACCCTGTGACTTTTTAGAACAAGAATTTTCTTACTCTGGAGAAATACCCCATCCCTCACTTATCACCCTAGACTCTCACCTATCTGCTCTACATATATATGATGATCGTGGTCCTTGCTCCCTAGTATCCTACATCCGCAGAATGCACAGGAGGTGCCTCCCCTGGTGAAACAGGTGGTTTTAAGCTCAATTTTCCAGGTTAAAAAAGCTGATGGCCTAGGCCTTCTCCCCTGCTCTGGGCAACTGCTCCATATACTCAGCTGTAATGCAGAAAGTGGAAGGCACAACCAGAAGGCAAGGCTTCAAAACTTTTGTGTTTGCAATATCCAAAAATGGGTTGGACCTCTTCACACATGCCTACAACCTTTTTTCAGACTTGACATTAAAACTCCCAAAAGGAGCAAATGTTCAGATATGACCCTGTCCTCAATGTTCCCTGTGACTAACTCAGAGGGGATTCCTTCTGCCCAAGGGCTGGTTCAAATTCCCTCTCAAGCACTTAATTCTTCCCACTGTCTGTACAGGGAGCCTGCATGCTTTAGACTGTAATTTACTACAAGCTTAGAATTACTTACTTGCTACTTGCTCCATTACTTAGAATTCAGGCACTGGAACACCTGATTCATGGGTACTAAGCCCTTTATTATACCTGCTCTCCGTCAGTAACTTACTGACACAAGCAAAACTGACATACACAAGGGTTAAAAGGATTAACAGAAATCTACATTAGAGGTTTGCACCGGATGAACCAGATTGATTTTTAAATCCACTTGATTAAATGGGTGTACTTTTTCAAGACTGATTCATTTAGCAATTTCTCCCTTAAAGGCTTCACTGATATTTCATATACAGTGACTAATTACTTTTCAGAACACTGTGTACTTGTTCTCTGCTTCTGTGGACTTTTGTGACTTCTGGACAGTCTCTTCGTCTGGGTAAAGTGGTTACAAAGTGACACAGTGCTCAACAGTATTTCATAGCAGTCTGAAGGGATGTGTGAGGGATCACAAAAGGGACAAGAGAGTGTCTGACAACTGCTGTTGGACAGGAAGCTGCAAACAGTGGGAAAACACACTGCCAAAACCTTCCCACGTGGTGGGGCTGTCCTGGCTTTGTAGGCTGCAAAGAGCAAAGTCAAGGTGGGAGCAGAGTCTAAAGGTGGTTGAACCCTTGTTATGAAGAGTGTAAAGGACGTGAGGAAAGAATGCAGCCCTCCGTCACCTGCCCACTCTGCCACTGTCATGCCATAGGGCACAAAACTGTCTCCAGCATACCTGTAGGGCTTGCAACAGAGGCAGATGATAAGTGATAATTTAATACCACATCTTCCTCTCTTTAGCATTCATTTTATGCTAAATTCTTGAACCCCTCTGTTCTACCATGGTGCCTGGGGTTTGCTTCCCCCCCTTTCTTAACTTCATAAGCACTTTTTGTGCTGCTATGTCTCAGGTTTCCATAACTTTTTTTTTTTTCCATCCCTCTTTCATGTACAAGAAAATTTCAGTATAAAAGTCTGTGAAGTCTTGGAAAACCTCCTCAAACTTCTCCACAGCAATGCCCACAGAACCTGGGCAAGCAGCAGGTTTGGTTGGCAGTCACATCACTGTCCATTTTGCTCATTACCAGCTTATGTTCCTGCAAGAGACTGAAATGGTTTAAACACTGTTAAGATCACCAAAGCCCACTCCCCACCCCAACATGCCTCCTGGATTTCAGGGAATTGGACTGTGAGTTAAGCCTCCTGATGGGAACTTGAGATAAGATAAAAGTGACACTATTGTCTAATCATTTCAGAATTTAGAATAAGTAAACAAGGCTGAGAGGAGGCAATACCCACAGACTCATTGCACTCTCTCCCCTGTCTGAGGTTAACCTACTTAATACTAATGGGCCAAACAATCCGCAGAGTGGTCACCCAGGTGCTGAAGGCATGGAGACTCCACACATTGGTGTCCAATCTGGGTATTAAACAAGGTAAGGAAAGGGGCAAACTCTGCAAAATGGGGCAGCATTTCTTTTTCCTTCCATAAATGACTTAACTGTGATTACTCCCCTCTGGGAAAGCATGGAGATATTCCCAAGGGACATGGAGGCATTCACCTCTGCTGATTGGCCATAATGGACTCACCTGCAACAGACTTAATAGGCAGCTGTAATGTCTTAGATGGTGTCCAAGACCCATGAAATGTCCCATGATCCAGTATTACATCATCCCTTGTAAAACTCCCCATCCCAGGGGAGGTACTCGAACCTGAGCAAATATAACTCGTGAAATCTTTGAGTTATGTGGACTTCCCCTGCTGGATCAAGACCATCACTTCAACAAACAGACATCGAAATTGCAATTAGCAAGTCTTATTGCTGGACCCAGCAGGTGGTGATTCTGTATCTCTGCTTTTATAATTTCTTTCTATTTCATATGCATGTTCTTAAGTGTTAACTTCATACTTTTATATTGCTATATTATTGTAGATAGTAACAACGAAAATGGCTGCATACCTGTTTTCCTTTGCAACCAAACTGTTCTAAATTAAACNTGGATCAAGACCATCACTTCAACAAACAGACATCGAAATTGCAATTAGCAAGTCTTATTGCTGGACCCAGCAGGTGGTGATTCTGTATCTCTGCTTTTATAATTTCTTTCTATTTCATATGCATGTTCTTAAGTGTTAACTTCATACTTTTATATTGCTATATTATTGTAGATAGTAACAACGAAAATGGCTGCATACCTGTTTTCCTTTGCAACCAAACTGTTCTAAATTAAACTGTACATATGTGTGTGTGTGTATAGATATATATATATATATACACACACTTAGAAACACCAATCATTCAGTGTTGTTTCACTCTAATCTGCCCCAAGGAATCTATTAACAAGAACCTGGGTTATCCCCGCCTTCTGGGGCAGCTCCCGGATTTTTTACTTTATTTCTGTGCTGTGGCTTAGCTTACACAAGGAACTGTTTACTTTATGGGACAGGGGCTGAATTTCTGTTCACAGTATCATATAGATTTAGGGAGTCTATATATATGAAATACTTTTTACCGCCCCCTCTTTCCTTATGCAAAGGGAGTGTACTCAGATCGTCCCCCTTCAGAATAAAACAGGGCTTGTGGACCAGTCTCAAAGTATATGTGTAGAGGACAGTTAGTCCAACTGAATGCTCACTCAGGATATGTCTGCTTTGACAGGTGCAGGGAGATTTGTGCTCAATGCAAAAGCAAAATGTAATGCAATGGCAGAAGCGCACAGGATACAGCACTGGAAGAGCTGACACATCTGGACATAAGCCAGCACAGTCTGGCTTTATCCTAGTTGTTCTTGACTAACATGGGCATCGCAGTCAAATATATACGAGAAGGCTGGTGTCCCCAAGTCTCCCCAAGTCAGCCTGCTCATTTCAGAGCTGACCTTTGGGGTCCAGTTAGTCTCCTGCTTTGGAGCTGTTAGAAAAGTCAAAATTCACTTCAAGCATATTCGCAGATATTGTCATAATGTTCTGTACTTAACAGACAAGGAGTTCTCTGGAAAATTCATTTTAGTTTTCTTTCATGTTGCCAGGTAGAGCTGAAACAGCAGTTTATGGCTACAACTTCTCTGCATCTTGGAGGCAGCTTGAACAAGATTTTGAAATTTCCAGGGCTATTAGTGCCACCACATGCTCCCTGCTAAAGCTGCAGGACCCACTTGCAAATATGACCTCTGTGACCAGTACACTTCAACATTGATGAATAAGGTGTGAATCATAGTGGAAATTATTTAAGTATTTCTAAATTGTTAAAAACACTGTGCCGTGGCTACAGAGACAAGGGTTCTTCAAAGTAATGTAGCTTTCAAGGTAATTTGGATAAGAAAGATAAGACCAGGAAGGGGATAAGGAAAAAAGCAAAAGTATGAAAATTTAGCAAGGAAAAGAAAAAAAAGTCCAAGAAAAGGAAAGCCTTTTTAGAGTGGAAATTACAAATTTTAAAAAATCAACATGTTGAGGAAAAACAACACACTTGAATTAAAACAGCAACAACAAACTAAAGAAAAACCCCAACACAACAAAAACCAAGCCAACACAAATAAAAAGAACAGAAATAAAAAGCACCCCAAACTTTTGTAAGAGGTTTTCCCACAACATTACTCTTGATTCCTCCTGTTAACACTTTGTGTGCATTCCTAATGTACTTTTAAAATCACAAGACCCGATTAATCCAATATGGGTAAATGTAGATATCTTTCTTGCTAAAAAGCCCAGGAAAAATACAATATAAGGTCTAGAATAGAACTGGTACCTGCTTTTCCTATTAGTCAAAAAAAAGACTAAACGAATATGATTTCAATTCATTATAATTTTAGTCTCCTATTCCCAACCAGTCATCCATTAGAACCCCTTTTGTCAGACACCATTCTTTATGAGTTGACAACACCTGATAAAAGAAGACATTTATTTAAATAATCACTAGGAGATTAATCTCAATTTGAGGTTGTTCTTTATGATTGACAAGGTTAGCACTTCCATGGTCCCTCCTCTTTGTTCGTATTCTGATTGGGCTAATGACTTTGACATGACATAGATTTTCTTGTCCTACTTTCTACTTTAGACAGTAATTCACCTCTTCCTCTGACAATTAAGATATAGGAAAATTACTAAACTATGCACTACATTGAACATAAGTCAAAACAAATTTCAGTTCAGTTTGCAGGCCTCACATGAAATTGCTAGCATGTGCATATTGCACCCTGTATAAATGAGTGCATGAATTATACATCAACATTATATGTCTCAATTCTTTTTAGATTATGACTTGTTTATAGAGTACATTAAGATTATACAGAATTTAATATGCAAAGCCACCCAAAGCCTGTCTTGCTGTGTGCATAATAAAGGTACCAGATCACATATTCAGTGAATATCACTACACCATTTGCAAAAATAGAAACAACGTAAAGCTTCAAAAAGTAAAATACAAGGAACTCCCTGCATATCAGAAAAGCTCCAAGGCTCCGCTGACAGACCACCAAGAGAAACCAGCAAACATAATTGTACCATCACAGGCCTTAAGAGTATGAGTGACTATCCAGTCTAGTCTACTAAAACATCTTAACCTCACATCTTTCCCTGGAAATCTGCAAAAGTTAGCAGTAGATGTGGATTCTCCAACTGTATGTTTTTTTCTGATCATGAGTTGAAGCTAGCATAAAGCTTCAAGGGACTAAATTACACTGGCTACAATTTTATGATCCTGAAATCAAATATTTCAAGCATGGGAGAATCCACCTTTTTGCAGGACTAATCCCAGTGATCAGACTTTTCTTGGCATAACACGAAAAGACCTGTTCTGAGAATGTAAACAGCTATAGTCCAAGAAGTGAATTTCAGGGACTTCAGAAAGAGCAAGAACATCTAAAAAAAAGGAATCCATGTTAGAAATGATGGGCAAATGTGTAAGAGGATTATGAAGAGCTTTACCAAGTACATATATGAAAAAGCACTAGGTCAAGGATTTGGGCAGAAATGAACTATGATTCAAAAATGACTATGATATTGAACACAGTCTGGAAGTCAAAGCATGTGGTAAGAGAAGATGAGCCACTAACGTAAGCAGACAAATGCAAGTAAAGGAAAACATGATGACCCCCTAATTCAGATTAAGTGCTGAGAAAATAGGATTAGACCAGTTTCTGCACTCGTCTGTATTTGGGGAGAGCAGTCACTGAAAGGAGGAATCAGAAAATAAATCCCCCTCAAAAAAAAAATGGTTTTGAAAATTAATGTCAGATGATTGAAAAAGACACTTTCAAGCTATGATCCCTAAAAGTCTGTTTTTAGGATTCATAAGAAAGGCTGGCACTAATTTACCAGCACCATTAAAGTAAATTAATACACTAAACATTAGAGGTAGAAGACATTTTTAGAGAACAGAAATTATGTGAGGAAAGGCAAATCTTGAAAGAATTACAACTAGGTTGAATTAAGTGAATAGTTTTAATGATTTTTTAATTAAAACAAGTGTCATTACAAAATTACAGTTTCATTCCCAGTCAGAATGATACATTTAACATGGAGCAAATCCAAACAATTTTAAATAATATTTTTATGCTTGCCCCACAACAATATCCATTACCCACACATGTCTCGTAAGTACCTTTCATTCAAACTAAAGGAAGGAGTAATTAAATATTCCCATGTGTGATGAGACTTGAAACAGAAACTCCTGCCCAAGGTTAAAGTCAGTATGGCAAGCAGTTAAGCCAGTTCAGTCAAAAGGCTTCTCTGATTTCTCAGTTGATTGCAAGGCAATAGGTAGTCATAGATGTTCTGAGCTTTGAGTGAATAGAGACTGAGAAAACCAAAACACTAAAAGCAAGCCAGTGGACAGCACGCATGTGTTTACTGGGAGCAAAGGCAGAGCTTAGTGTCGTACAGAACCACTTGAAAAGTCAGTCTTGGCTACGATAAGTTAAAAAGTTGGTTGTGGAAGTCTATTTGTATACTGTGTTAGGGGAATTAAGCTAACAAAGTTTCAACAAATTAATACCAAGGATTATCAAATTCTGCTAATGATAGAAAGAAGCCAGAAGAGCCTCTAAATATTGGCAAATTATTTGTGCCAAAGGACAAGGAATTACTCCGGGTTCAGAAAAAAGTCCATAGCAAAAGACATAAACCCAAAGTAACAGAACTTTGCAGTTCTCATCTGAACTTACACCCCAGGACACAAAGCTTTAATGAAAATGAACTGGAAAGGCACAGAAAGATGCATGCACATACATAGATGGTATTTATATATAAATAAATATAAATTTATATATATATAAATATGTAACTATGAAAACCTTATTTCTGCCTTGGACTGAGTCTTTGCAAAAAAACAATTTGCATTAACAGCAGCCCTGGCTATGCAGCACCATTCAGGTCTCTATGCCATTTTTCATGTCATGCTTTCAAATCACAATAGAGAAAGGAAGAGAAAAAAAACCACAGCATCTGTCACATGCAAAGTCCATCCTATTTTTCCCAGTACACATTGCATATGCATTCATTCATCGTCAAGTCCATGAGCTTTGATGCATGAAGGCAGGCCTCAAGTTGCTCGTCTGTCTGCTACACAGAGTAATGAGATCAGAAGTGATCCTGAATCAGTCTCCAGGAAAGTGCTGCCTCATCCTCTGAATCTTCTGTTGTGATAGTCAGATTCATTGTACCTGAGCTGACAGCTGCTGTTTCAACCCAGATTCATAACATAAAATGTTTTTAAGGGCCTTTTGGAAGGGGAAGGTGATCTTGAACTTCATGTATTTATTTAGTGGAGAGAAGTGAAACTGTGAAGGCAAGACAGGTCATGTGCTCATGGAAATTTCTGCACTTCATGAGCTCTGTTTGTGAAAACACTAAACAAGTGAGGAGAACAACCCCTTCTGTCTGGGATTCAGTCATCAGCAGGGATGCATAAGCATCTCAAGGGTACAAAACACCAAAGAGCAACAACATTCTTACTTTCTGCAAGCTCCCACTGCTATCACCTAAAACAGATCTTTCACAGTGTTATCCCTGGCTTTATCATGGCTTGTATGTAATAGAGGAAATGCTGGAAAAAGAATGGTAGTAGAGCTTGAATGCATCTGACATAAATGTTACTGCTCTCTCCAAATAAGATCAAAGAAAGCATAAGTACCTGTTTCCTAGGGGAAAATATCCTCCTCAAAAGGAGCAGTTAGTAATTGAAACTTTGTTCAACTTTGTCCTTTTCAACTTTTCAACTTCGTCCTTTTCTTATGTAGAGACTACTCATAAAAATAGTGTCTTTCATTGAATATGTAATAAGAGATTATTTTTTACTAACTACTTAGGCCTAGAAGAAAAGATTTTAACTTCCAGTTATTGATCTTTTTCACCTTCTCCTAGTTTGGAGCAAAACTAGGTTACAATTTAAAGAATACATGTTTTTCTTGAAATTAGACACACAGACTCTGCTCCTATGTTAAAGCAAAATGTACCTGGCATCCTGTTGGTATTTGACATTCATAATGTTTCTACCTACAGAAGAAGCATTAGAAATGTGGTGCATTGACAGAGATCAGACTAGGCTTGCTTTTCCCAAAGTATTTGTAAAGCAGTTGGACAACTGCAGAGCTTAGATTTTTTTAATTGTTTGTTTTGTTGTTTTGTTTTGGGTTTGTTTTCTTTTTTTGGTTGGTTGGTTGGTTTTTTTTTGGTCTCATGTTATAGACAAATCCAGTATTTTTAAACATTACAAACTAAAACTACTGTAAATGAACAGCCTGTGCAAACTTTGAAGCTGTCAAGCTAGCAAACATATCAGTCTTTAGAAATCTACCCATCTACTAATACTTATTTCTAGACCAATGTTTTATTCATAATTGAAATACACTTTTATTTCTGTGCATGGTTGTACATGGAAAGAAATATGCATTCTTCTCTTAAGTTTGGTCAGAAGTAGTAACTCATATATAAAATAATGGAAAAGAATAACTTGCATTTTTAATACATGCTGGCAGACAAACTGATATGGGGGAGTTTAGTGCCTACTACTATCCTGGTTTTGATGCATCTGACAATTTTCTGTGATGCAGGAAATACTTCAGTAGCTTAAAATGGTACATAAAGCCGCTCTTGAAAGAGGACAAATCACCAAAGCTCATTTAGAATTAAAAAGTGGGGCAGTTATTTTGATTTCTGGACATTCCCTTTGTTTTACATCAATAACTGTCTCGCATGACTGAAATATCATAGGTTATTCCAGGATAAGGAACAGAGCATAGCCTCAGCTTTTGCTTTTAGACTTAAATTCCTTTTTAATTCCATAGGAATGATTCCCCAAAACTTTAGTATTACTGTCAACTGCCCAGTCTTCCATCAAATTTCCAAAATATTTTTAAGCCTGAACATAGTACACACAAGTGTAAGCAAAGATGCATAAAGCAGAATTATTTTCCTGTCCTTAAAAGTCATATCCTATTTATATATCTGGTACAATACTAATTTTTTGCAACTTCATCACATTGTGAAGTCCTGTCTTGTTTGCTCTCCATCACCCTCAGGTTTTCCTCTGCATTTCTGCAACATGATTAGGGAACTAGCCTAAAGTAAAAATAACAAACTCAATCAACCCTTATTGAGAATTTTGAGAATTTGGAAAACCGAAAAGAATATTCCTCTACTCTCCCAACTCCATCTTCTCTAGTCACACTGCAAATAAGCACATTTACTCCCACCACATAGTAATCCTATTACAATTACTTCTCAGAAAACCTTTGCTGTGGGTTGAGAGGAAACAGAGAATAATATAAAAAAAATCTATGCCAGAGGCTCCAGTCCTATTAGGGAAAGGTAAGCATTCCTTCAGGCACCTGCTGCAAGCCTACCACTATTTACACCTCAGGGTGAAAAAAGAACTGCTTCTTTATTATTCTTTACTCGTACACCTTTTCATTAACAACACCTACCTGGAGCATTTTGCTACCATCTCTGGATTCCCTCCAAGCCCCACACAGCTGGAAAATCCCTAGTTGGTGGCAAGTGAGCATTTTCTTCTGCTTTGTGAAAGGGCATAACACTATTAAACTTGGTGTGTGTTGAAGGTACATTTTACACTATATTTCTGCAATCAATACCTTTACAAACTTACATCTAAAGCAAAGTAAGAAGGCATTCTTGGCTGATATTATTTTAAAAGTTGATGTGTCATGAAAATGAAGAAAATAAAGCAAAAACCACTTTACAGCATGATTTACTTTGTATCAACAAGATTAAGTGTTGCAAATTTAGCTTCCTGGTTTGACAGGCAGGTTCCTCAGTCTCTCTGCTGGTGATTGAAGTCCTACCAAGCAGCAAACTTGTGAAAAAGGAAAGACTGTGTTCAGCTGTTGTTTCTACTTGTTACACTGTGCATGCTGAGAAAGGCGAAGGGATCCTCAGCCCTGGAAGCTTTCCAGACTTGCCTAGACACAGCCATGGCTTATCTGATTTAGTTCCAGGACAAGTTCTGCTTCAAGCAGGAAATGCAGTAGATGGCATCCACAGGTTCCTTCCAAACACTTGTGGGAATCTGATCTGTCTGTGAAAGCGGTAGCAAAGTCAGTTGTATCCCACTGCTTTATAGATGTCGAGTATTGAGAAAGGTAAGAGGAGAAAATGCATCTAAAAATAAAAACAGAGTCAAAGGATGCCTTGTTTTTCCTGTCTCACAACAGCAACAAGAGCCAGGAGCAGGCAGAAAATGCAAAAGATCTTTTTCTCTCTGTCAGCTTGGGTGGGTGACTCACAGCAAGTAATGAACTCCCTGCATACTGCTCCTGTCAGTGCTGAGCAAATTCGCCTTTGAGCCCTGACCTGGGACATACAAGTCTGGGACTGAAAGAGGGAGCCTGGCTGCTTCCTAGCAGTTTTGTCAATAAGACATAATGCCAAGGACAGCTGAGGACAGCAATCACTGAAACTTAGACTTTGCAAAGCAGCTAAAAAACAAGTGACAGAAAAGCAGGTTGAGAAAATCCCAGCATTCTCACATCCCACAGTGGCTCTGAATTGCAGTATTCTGAGTCTTTCCCAAGATTTTTCTCCCCAGAACTCAGAATGCCTTTGGATTCCTTTACACCTACCTACTGCCAACCAGAAAAAAACTATGATGTGGGTTCTTGTACTTCTCTAGAAACCGTTTGCCACCAAAATTTGTAGCTTTCCTTGTGACTTCTATCTTACAAACCAAACTTAGAGACTGAACAAAGGCTTCTTTTGCTTGTGGGGAGCAGGAAACAGGATTTGAGCATGATTTAGTAATGAACTCCTTATTTTTCCAGCTACTATACATTGGAATTGCACACAATCCCTGAGGCATTAGTGGCACATTTCACTATAGATTTTCACAGCTTCCATACTGAGGGAAGGCTGTTCACAATCACATTCTTCCAGGTTAAAGGGAAGCCTTGCAGTAAAGATTTGCTTTCTAATTTTCACTTGTGTTTCGCAGAACTGATGCATTTACATATCAGCTAAACTTACTACTACATTTATTAGATCCAGATGATTGAATTGTATTTCATTTGACCTTCATCTATGGATGCTTTAAGTCTCCATAGCTCAGACACCATCATATTAGTGTCTTGCTTCTTCATGTTAATAGGATTTTTCATATACACCTAAAGGCAACGAGCAGCACGGCTTTGACATCTGCTGCCAGTGCAGCTGTGGCTCCAGCTGGTTTACCTCCCTGGGGTAAATGAACAGCACAACACATAGATTCTGAGGGTGTTAGTTTACTGTAGACAATATCATCATAATCACCAGTAGTATCAGTTACTGTTTTTGAAACAAGTTGTTTCACAAGAAGTATGATTTAAGAAGCATTCCCAAAATTTGTCAGTTGTAAGAATGACAAACTTGGCTTTTCTTGTCTTTGGTGTACCCAATGTGCTCCTGCTTGCATGCCATGCAGAACAAGATCATGTTATGCCTGCTTCACACAGCTCGAGTCTGAAAAAAAACCATCTCCACAATGCACAGGATTTATGACTGGAATTTTTCCCTGTTGAATTCACCAACACAAGAGCCAAAGTGACTGCTAACATTCAATGTAGACCTGGTGCAAGCTTTCAGGTTCATACCTTGGAATGGATGTTTCTTTGTCACATTCTGGAAAGGGCTTGGGAAGTGAAAGTGCACTTTTCTCTTTCCTCAGGACTTCCTCCTTTATTTTAGAGAATAAAATCCTTTGATACTGCAAAAAGTACTTTTATGCCATATTGAAACAGTCCATCCTAAGAAGTCTCTTCCTCCCTCATGCTTTCTCACCCTCTACTTCAAGTGTAGTTCATGTTTAAGAGCAGCAAACTTTGATTTGCACATGAAGTAGGATGATCTATAGATGCTGAGAACACACTCATCACAGGATCTCCAGTGACTGTGGTGGATTAGTCCTAGTGAATGCAGTGACTCCTTTCATTAGCCTAAAAGAACTCATAGATGCCATTAGTGATCCAGCTGCCACATAGGAGTTTGTCCATTAGGAACCGTTCCTGACAGATAAGAAGCTGCCATAAGAAAGTAATTATTTTTAATTACAATTAGGATAGATCTGAATTTGTGACTTTAGGGTGAAGGAGAATGAGTTCTGTGAACTGATCTCCTACCATAGGAAGTTCTAAGGAAACCGGCATGATTGCAGCAGTTGACTCCTTTCTGACAGCCAGTCTTTGCTCAAGGTCAGGTAAGGGCAAAATAAGTGAATGCAAAAATAATTATTCAGGGGAAAAAAGAAGCAAAACCAACTAGATTTGGAATTTTAACTCATATGAAAGGGGGTTCTGCTTATCTTAAAAATGCAAATGTTGTTTTCATTTGAAGATAGAACCATTGATCTGTTTGCCCTTGCTGTGTTGTCTAATTGATCATCTAACTGGATGACTGGATTTAATTGTCTCCCTGGTATATGATCTTTCCTCCTCTTGGTTTCAATTTCTCAAATTTTTAAAGAACATTAAAAATAAGTTTGCAATTATTTTTCTGATTGGACACCACCCTTATAGTATCTCTTCTTATTTTTAACATATTATGAGCTTTAGGAAAGTATTCTATTCCTCTATTATGTTCTCTGTCTCTAAGTGCTGTTTTTATGCATTCACCTTCCACCTACTGATAAGAAATCTACATTTTTTACATACAGACAATCTTCAAGTACTATAATTCAGCTTCACTAGTATAAATCAAAAAATCTTTGTGAAACTGCAGTCTCCTTAGTGTTATATGCACTTAGTCTATAAACTTAAAATCAATCTAGTGAAATCTAGAAAAAAATATTTAGTATAAGATTTAATTTTTGCTTTTCTTCTGTAATCCATTAGGTCACCTCCAATCATGTGCAATGAATATTATATTTAAAAAAATAATATTTGGCTATGCTATTATCAAGTTCTTTAAATTATTAGAGAAAAATGCCTCTGCCCACATTAAGGTGCAAACAAGACTATATGCCCAAATCAACAGTACAGATTTTTATTTAACAGTAAATATGAGCCAGAGATAGAAAGAAACAGAAAAAAAGAGATGAGGGGGTGGGAGGAGGAAAAGTGAATGAGAGACAGATTAAGTAAAAAAAATATCACCACTACATGGATTCAAACAGCATCCTGTTGACCTTCTTCTGGTGATGGGGGTCCCAAGCTTGTCAAACTGATGGTTGCACTCTGCATTCATGGTGGTGAGGGAATTCCCATGTGGTAAGGGAAGAAACCCACGTAGGGAGAGAAGGACCTTGTATGTCTTTTATTTGGCTTAGATTGGGTTGGAATTCCCCTAGTACCTCCCCCGGGGGTTATTGTCCACAGTACATTTATGTAACATTGCTTCATGGGACATTTCATTAGTCTAACATACTCTAAGACATTACAGCTGCCAGTTATGTCAGCACAGATGAGTACATTATGGTCCATTATGGTCCATCACTGGAACTCCAGTGTGAACTTCAGTTGAAAGGACTGTGACTTATGAATGAGTCAACGACAGAGGAGAGATCCACCTGCAGCCCATGGAGGGCCCCATGCTGGAGCAGGTTTGCTGGCAGGATTTATGACCCCATGGGGGACCCACACTGAAACAGTTTGTGTGTGTGGCTTTTGCTTTCCCTATTATACTGTCTTTATCTCAAGCCATGAGTTTTCTGGCTTTTACCCTTCCAATTCCCTCCCTGATCCTGCTGGTGGGGGAGTGAGTAAATGGCTGTGTGGGGCTTGGTTGCTGGCTGGGGTTAAACCACAGCTGTCTTTTTGGCACTCAGGGTGGGTCACAAAGGGTTCAAGATAATGGCAGAATGGATTGGGATTTGTTAGATTGAATGTATATCTCCTAGTGGTGTTTAGCTGGTAATGAACAGGCTCCTGTGCTTGCCATGGGGCTTGCTTTCCTGACTGTGTATTAGAGCCTAGTGCTCTTTAGCGGCTGCTTTACACTTTCCCTGTTTGCTGAAGTGCTGTGCTGCTGATCACCTTACTGTATTGTGCCTGGGAACATTTTGATAACAGTTCTGGTGATGCATTTGGACTGGCAGCTGGCCAGGGTATTGCTACTGCTTTCAA
The DNA here is from genome assembly GCA_013399695.1 of Formicarius rufipectus. Classification (NCBI taxonomy): domain Eukaryota; kingdom Metazoa; phylum Chordata; class Aves; order Passeriformes; family Formicariidae; genus Formicarius; species Formicarius rufipectus. The sequence goes on along the minus strand of VXAU01004990.1, from coordinate 604,251 downwards.
AGGTTGTGGTGATTTTTAGGAAGAGGCCCCTTCCTAGTCCAGAAGGATTCCTCACTTTCCCTGATAGACATCTTGGTTTCTTTTAAACTGAGACAATGATTTAACAAGAAACAGATTACTTCTCTTGAGTTATAAAAAATGATGGAATTGGGCAAAATTCCCCCCTTACTACTGTCAAAGAAATCTCCTTTCTTAAAAGTAATATTCTGGTCTACGCTAGTTTGAGGCATAGGTTCTACAGGACAATTTACCGACAGCTTGTGTGATAATACATTTGCAGGAACATCTTATTGTCTTTGAGAATATGTAGTTTAAAATATAGCCCTCCTCTTTGTTAGGAAATCCTTCACAGTCTGGACCAGATGCAATTAATGATCTCCTATAGTGTATCTAGAGCCCAATTTGCCCTTATTCTAGTATAGCTGTAAATCTCAATTTATTCATGGACCTATTAGATTTTCTAGATTGTGTGTGACCTTCACTGAATGTGTCTTTGTCTCGTGCTTCCTTGCATCGGTGTCTAAATGCCACTAATTCACAGTACAATGCTTTGTTTTCCTTGCTGGTACACTCCCTGCTAGACAGATTTGGGCAAGCTGTGCTTGCTGTGCTGGAATTAAGAGGTGGTGGAGCAAGGGAAAACCCACAGTGGGATGATAGGAGATCATCCCTCAACGAGGCCAAAACCAGAGAATACCTCCTACATACCAGGAAATCCCCACACCATATGATTCCAAATATGGTGAGGTCTTGCACATTGGCTGAGATGCCCACTTTGAGACTTGCAAGTTGCTCCTGTGGCACTTATCACCACATTCAACACAACTATAGGGATGGTAAAAACAGTGCAATGCGTCAACTAATTCGTATATAAGATAAAAACAGTTGTTTGTTTGTTTGGGAGTTTTCTGTTTACTAATGTCTTCTGGTTGCAATCTCTTCCATCCTTCTTATTTAAGGACTCGACTCTACAAATATATTTATAAAGAAATTTACATCATACTTCAATTTATGTGAAATTATAAAACTATTCAAGAGACAGTGAAGGACTGAAGTGAGAACATACGTCCTCTGAGCATACTACTATTCCTGCAGTCAAAATTACAGCCTGTTCCAAAACTGTGCAGCTATTTTGTCTAGATATCAATGGAGATTTGCATGTTCACACACCAGATGCCTACATATGATCCAATGGCCATGACCATTTTTGCGTTAGAGGAAAGACAGATTACATTAGTCTGGAGACAACTGTCTGTAAAACTGTTGTAAAAAGAGTATACACAGAGGAATAGTGATCACAAATCACAAAGCATATTGATGCAAGTCTTGCCACTAAGTATAAGAGATTCAAATTTAGACCTGATAAGCACCTGCTGTCAGAAGTGGTAGCTGCTTATGTCAGTCATCTCCAAGACCCAGCAAGCACATGTGAAGTCAGCAATCTCCAGTAGCAAAATAAGACTTCAGATTGTAACTATTTGTTTGTAACCTACATTTGGTTGTCAGGTTCTTCAGGAAGAGGAGTCTCAAAAACATTCACAGATGACTAGAGAAATTGATATATCAGAATAAGTATTATAGTCACTGAGATTATACACTGGAGAGAATGTAGAAGATAATTTTTTTAAATAAAATTCCATTAAAAACATTACTCACTGAGGATTAGGTCAGTTTTTTAGAAGTCTCTTACCCCATAACAATAACACAGGCATTTTGGAATGCCCCTGTCTCCACAGTTTCAAAAAATCTCACTAAATTGCTCAAAAAGAAAATCCTGGCACTTCTACAGATGTCTCAACAATGGAGAGCTTGAAAAATTCACCTTTGTGTTGTCATTTCTCTTATACAGGATAAAAGAGGAAATTATGCTGGAGTGCAATTCAAAAGAACAGGATCAACCTCTGTATTCTTTCTCAACAGCCCAAAGTTTACATGTTCCCATTACCTTTGGGGTGTGTTAGAAAAATCCCTAGTGTGTCATTTCCAGCTAAGCTTCTTCAGAAAGAAGTCTTGTTCCTGTCCTCCAAAGGCCTTAAGTGATGTAACTTAAAGAATGTCAAGCGTAGGAGATTCACAGGCAAGGGTGATTCACATCATACAAACAATTCTGTAGTGCTCTTAACCACTAATGTGGGAAGACTCATTTGATCCCCAGGAGCAAAAGTTTCTTCTATCAAAAGAAAATTGGCTAGGGTCACATTTGAGTCCATCTGCATGAAGAAGTTATTGCAACACAAGAAAGTCAGATGTGAATGTAAAGTACAATAGCCATTTGTCTTCTTTCACTTACCACTCTGGCTCCAGCAGGTTACACTAAGGTGGCTACAGAAGCTGTTGTTCACAGCTGCAGAGGTTGCCCCTCATTCAGAAGTTTCTGCCTCCATTATCCATAAAGCAACTGCTGGCCCATCACAAATTACACACTAAAAATAAGGAAAAATATCAGACATAAATCAAAACTATGAATGCATATTTGTCCTAGGTAGTCCTAGGTATCCTAAGCAATGTCAAGGTCATAGAATAAACAAGATTTGTATGTAGCCTGAAAAAAAATCTGTCAACAAGGATTCATAGGATGCCTCATGCTGGATCTATGAACAGGGTGAAAATCTGAGTACCCTCAGGAGTCCTTGCCAAACCAATTTAAATATAACCGATGTCCATACCAAAACCAATGTTTTTCACACCATCTAATTTGAGACGCTTCTTTCATAAATGGTCCTTCACAGACCAACAGAATTCTATTTGTCCCAAGCAGACAACTTTCATTGAAATAGCTAATTACATAAAAATAACTTCACACATGGACAGCCCTCCAATGGCTGTAAGGACAGATAGATCTTTTGATATAACATTGAGTCTTTAGACTCTAGTCTGAATGGTAAAAGAAATGGATGTGGCCTTTTACCAAAGGAAAGTGCAACCTGAAATACTTTTAAATCAAAAACTTCTTCCCACCTTTTCATTCAGGTTTTAGTATTAGTAAATAATAAAAAATAAATAAAATCAAGTTAATGAAAATTATTTTTAAAATAGTTTTTTGATTATGTTTTTCATTCTGGTTTGGGGACCTTTGAGTTGGGAAAAATTCTCCTTTATAAGTATAAAAAGAGCTTGAAAGGTAACATGTTATTTCCGGTAATTGGCCACAATTACTTTTTTTGGTACTTCAGAGTTATTTCTACGTCTTCTAAGAAAAGGCTGTTTCTATTTATGTAGAAAAGCCTCCAGGAGACCATTCAAGCTTCTGAAAAGGCAAGGACAGCAATGTTTCACATACCTGTCAAGCTGTGTGATAAGCCTCATGCTGCATTTTGTGGATCACCCTGGGCTCCAAAAGAGGCAAATATTATAACTTTATAATATGAAATTCTGTTCTGAGTGTATGACCTGGTAGCTGACAGCCATTTTTCCTGGATTTAAAGGAGCCATTCAGTGAACACCCACCTATCATCTTTCAGCAAGCAGGAGCTCAGTCTCTGGTTCTTACAACCTTGTTACATAATCTTCTATCTTATATTTTGACTTGTTTTTAGGTATGTTGTCATTATGGCTTCCTAAACAATGTCTTCTCCTTGGTGACCAGTGCAAAGAAGGGAGTAGCCTAAATAAACATTTTTATTCTTCAAGCATTCTTAATATCATATCTCTGTAATGAAGTCATCAACATAATAAGGAGTGTTAGGCCTGGTTCAAAAATGTTTCTGACAAAAGAGTATCACTTGCAATGTGTTTCAAGGAACATGTTGAAATGGCAAATGTAAGGACTTCAATACTGGATCCCTAGCAAAATTTAGCATCTTCTGAAAAACAGAACACATTTTCTGTAAAAACAAGGGGTTCATTTGACAACCACAACTCTGAAGGAATTAAGAGTTATTGCTCTTGGAAGAGCTGAAAAAATGTGCAGATGTGGTGCTTAGAGACATCATTTAGTGGTGGACTTGACAGTGCTGGGTTAATAGTTGAACTTGATGATATTAGAGGTATTTTCCAATCTTAATGATCCTAAGTATTTGCAGTTAGCTCTTTCCTTGTGGGTTTTGTTGGATTTTTGGGGGCTTTTTGTTTGGTTTTGTTTGTTTGTTTATATTTTGCTTGGTTGGTTGGGGGGTTTTGTGTGTGTTAATGAAAAAGGCATGGCACCTGTAGGGATTGAAAAACGTGTTGTGGTTGTAATTACAGAGCCAATCAGGTCATACAGCTGGGATTCTGCTAAAGCCAGATGAAGGTGCAGTATGCCATGTGGCTTGCAAGTGCTTCTACCCACTCCTGTTAAGAGGTCAATGATATCGTGGTCATGTTCCAAACACTCTGAAGCTGCCCAGGGAGAAAGCATAGAAGTGCTGTAGGTCTCAAGCTCCCAGGGTCCATGCTTTGTGGTGGTGACCTTAAAGTTGTGCATGCCTTCACACGTGTCTCCTGCACAGTTTGCTGGATGTGTCTCTCACCCTGCATTTCCCCATCACTGTATCCTCTCACTGGATAAATAAGCCATTTTTGGCACTGCCAACTCTCCTGATAGCAGTAGTTCAAGTCTTGCCATGAGGCAGATGTCAGCTTTTCCTCACACGTTTCTTTCTTCCTCAACCACCTTCCATTTTGGACAAATTAGTTTCCAGCTGTTTCACCTCCAATTTTCTCTACGTGGTTGCAAGGCCAGGCATCAACACAGGTACTGCCCTCTGCTGATTTCAGTGAGACAGAAGTTGTGCCCAGTGACAAAGCAATCGGAACTGTGGAAATCCTAGAGACAAGCAAGAAAACAAGACAGGAGGGAGCACCTGATGGGGGATGAGGAACGGGGAGGATAGAGTCCTGGCACAGCATTGCCATGACAGAGGCTTAGATGGAGAGGATGGTACAGACCATATAGGATCTGCTAGGGGAGAGAAAACACGTCAAAATAGCAGTCAACTCTGCATGATAGCCCTTGCATTCATGTGGGACTGGGGCAGAGGTGCTGCTGCAGCCACTGCACGTGAAAAGTGACACAGAACTGAAAGAACAGTGTTGAAAGATTTTTATTTCCTTGCAGTTCAGCTGTTTTATTTTTTTTTAACCTGCAATGAATTTAGTATGTGTAGCTCAAATATATCTTAAATTATTATTGAAATGTTTTCAGTGTGGGAGAATTAATTAGTGTAACAAGAATTATATTCCAATCATATTTATAGCCCCCCAATAAAGGAAGATTATTAGTGTAAAGTTTTTCTAGGAAATAACAAGATGGTTAATGCCCAACAACACTTTTACACATAGAGAAAGGTTACAGATAATGTTATTAGCCAGAAATATGAAAGACAAAGTCTTAACCAAAATCTGAACATCAGTATGAAATGCATGTCTCCATTAACAGCTAGAGTACCTTTCTGTTCTCTTTCCTAGTTTTTTTAACATAATGAGCTATCAGTATGTCCTCAACAAACTGAAATGGTTATTTAATTTTATCACAACTCTACTCATCTTCAAATAAGCATTTCAGAACTGTCTTCTTCTGTAGTCTGTAGTCTCATTCATATCTCAGGCTGCTGCTATCAGGTCATTCTCAATCCATTGTAATAGGAAATAAAATTTTAACTAAATCTAGTGTGGAGAGTGCTCACTTAAAGGTATTTGTGTCGCAGTTGTTTTATTAGATGTTCTGGAGAAATAAAGAGGAACCATTTTTCTAACAGTAGATAACAGTTTTATGTGGTGCTCATACGGAAAAATTATTGTAAACATTTTTGTACTTACTGTCAAAATTTCTGAAACAGCATTAATGTTCATGGTTTCATTTTTCCTACCACCCTTCTTTAGGCTCCTAAGTCCCACTCCTTAAAACGATGAAGAGAATACCAACCCCTTTAATTTTATTGATAGCATCTTAGACATTAGCGTCACCAAGGCCAGACTTAACCAAACATAAAACATGATCTGTGCACAAGTTGAATGCCATGGGTGCAAGGTAAGCTAGAGCTTTGGCACTCCTTTCTCTTTCTGAAGTATATTACACCGCCTGCAATGTGTTGTCCTGAAAATAGAGCTCCATCTGATGTTGTATGAATAGACTTTGTTGCTGTTCTCTCATCTTCTTATCTGAAACTTTGACTTGAACTTTGGTAGAGTCCCAAATACACCACATGACAGTATTCAAGAGGCAGAAGAGATTAAAAAGAGTTGAGAAATCTTTGGAACAGACAAGAATGCTTTATGCATTCTAGAGAGACACATTTTCTTTATAGGCTCTATCTAATAATACCCAAAATATCTTCTCCCACACCCTCCCAGGACTTATGAGGAGAAAGAAAAAGTGAAACAACACCATATACCCTGATCTATCTGTGGTATCACAGAAATATCCCAGTAAATTTATTTTTTTCCTATCTCAAAAATTCACATGCAGCTTACTCTTTCTCTGAGTACTTTTTAGCACACACAACTCCAATCAGACTGTGAGGTCATCTTAGTTTATGAGTCAGGCTATCATACCTGCAATACAAGATTATAGGATACTGTACTATTTCCCAAGTTGAAAATTACCTACTATATAGCTACATTGTTATTGAGCTGTACTGAAATTATACATACCTGGCCCATGCAGGAAGACTGGAATTTGCATCCCAGGAATTAAGAGCATCTTTTGGGTTCCAAAGATGCATAAATAATCAAATATAAAACTTTTCCTACTAGGACTAAACTTTCTTAAAGTTTCTGTGTCTGAATTGATTACTCAGCAAGTTTATGCACATCCACTGACAGAAACATGAATCAGTGCTAAAACCACATGCTATTTTGACTGACATTGGAAGAAAACCAGTTAGACCTGCTGGATGTTTTGACATATCTTGCTTAATCAAAGTGATTTTATGAGTTAATCCTTTATGGCAGCAAGAAATCAGCTAAGAAGAAACTCAGTCTACAAAGAGCAGCTAGTAGTCTTTGTTAAAGCAATCATGATATTGATTCTGTTCATTTAATAACTCCAAATAACAGGAGAACATACTCCTACTAAAATCTATTTTCAAAACCACAGATTTTTAAGGGAATTCAGGATTACTTTTCACTAAGTATACTTTTCACTATGTTTGTATTTAAAGATCTCTGTTAATAAAGCATTAAGCATGTTTGTGATGCTCATGTTGCAAAGAAGTGCAATGAATATAGAATTTATTCAAAAATGCATTGTCTGTCCTCAGCATTAAAGGTTTGTTTTATTTCCTACACATGCACATAATGTCCCAAGTAATTTAGGTATAAAGTACTCAGTAATTATTTCTGTAGTTCCATTAAATTTAATTCCCACTTTATTATTACACAAGTGACAGTCTGAATGAATTAACAAATTCCTAATTTTTCCCTCCCATGTCAAAAGAAACAGGTCCTTTCAATGAATAGACACAGGCAGAGAATATATTGTTTATGAGAAATGCCGGCTGCTGTTAACATTATTCCTGACATTTTGCAACACAAGCTAGCAAGTAAAAGATGTGATTTCAATAACTAAAATCACTTACCAATACCTAATTCTCATGGTCTTGAGGATACTTAATTAGACTCCACAATAAGCCCCTATGTGCGAAGGATTTTGAAGCTTTCTTCAAGCTGTGTGCCTTTACCTACCTGAAGAGCAACTTTAATTGGTCCTTCAGTAGAAAAGTCTTCTGCTTTCCAGAAGCAAATGTTTATTTATGTAAAAAAAACTTCAGATGCAAACCAAAGTCAATAGCAAAACTACTTTTTCCTCTAAAATACACAGGGGACTAAGTAAAGAGACTGTGTAAACATACTTCTAGAGGTGTCAGTCTCCAGATGTGGAATCCAGGATCTGTAGTTATAAAATGATTGTTATTGGGTAGCTGTTTTAATTACTGTGTAATATTAATTCCTAAATTACTGAAGTGTGTAGTCTAGAGAATGTAATACTGGACCAGCTCTTCTACTTTTTAAATCAAATTATCTTATTTCCATGGCTTATAAGACTCCACAGTTAATGAAGAAGAAAAATCATACATTCAAACCAAATATTCCATTGCTGCCTATTTGTCTGCCCATTGGATACATATAGCAAAAACATTTCCACATCTAACAAAGAATGGTTTATTCCTTTTAAATTACCAGAGTGTTTCAGTATTCCATGAAGAATCATGACATGCTTTCAGTAATATTTTTGCAGCTAACATTGCATTAGAGATTCTTACAATGACATCATTTCACTGGACAGATTGTTGTCTAGAAAGGTTTATTCTTCTTTATGCCATTTTTTAATCCTTTTCAAACAATGAGCATCTAGAGGATAGAAGGGATGAAGAGGCTGAGAAGTCTTGATTGTCAGACCAGTGAAAGATGAAAGCAAAGCATTGCTAATTTTCAAAGCTCAGAAAGTTTTTATTTTTCATTTCTTCCACAGTTTCCTTGGGGAGAAAGACTGAAAATATAGTCTGCTGTCACCTTTCCCTCAGGAAGGAAGAGTATTTCCACTTTATATCATCTCATAGTGAAGATGTGGGTTCAGATCCCCTCAGGTAGAGCAGGGATGTGAACTGGTTTTCCCACATCCTCAGTGAATGTTCCAGACATCTGAGTACTGGAAAGTGCTGGGGTTATTCTTTCTTCCAGTCTGTGAACTGAAACTTTGATTCTAATGCTGCTCACGAAAAGTGATGGGCACTAAAATATTGCAGAAATGTCAAAAGAAACTGTTCTTATCTGCCCATTCATTCATCTATTTATTTATTTATTTAGTAACGCACAGAGTAATTAATCCATTTTCTGCATTCAAGGTGGTAAGTTCAGCTGCTCAAAACTATTCTTTCCCAGAGAGTCAACCTCTGTCATCCGTATTGGGACACAGGTATTATTTTATGTTCATATTATATTTATATTTTTATATATTGTTTTTTGCCCTTGGATATCCTTACCGATCATTCTACTCTGTGCCTTGCAGACAAACACAAGACTTATGTTCATCTTCATTTGTTCCTGTACTGTATTCAAGATATGTATAGATCATGCATGTTTTTTTTTCACCTTGACAGAGCACTGGGACATCAGAGAGAACTGGTCCTGCTTTACTGGCCCACTCCTTCACCCATCGATATCCTCATTCAACGCTCTGGGGAAGAACCTCCTTCAATCACTTTGCATTTGAACTCTGTTGCTGGGACCCAACTCTCATCACATATTCTGAGGAAAGTGTCTGTGTATCCTCTGAGCATAAAAGCCTCTTCCTCATGTATTCTTTCAGTTTCGTTCTCAGAAAGAGAACGAAAATGCTTATTGAAACTGAACTTGTCTACTGAAACTAAACTTCTAAGTTACTTCTTTAAGATGAGAGAATGACTTTTTTATCTTGGTCTGTTTTCATACAAAACTGCTTTTGCTAAAAATTAGATACCTCTCTATTTCCCATTTCGTAATTTAGCTTGCAAACCCAGATATGAAAGTTGTCTGTGCAACTACAGAGTTGTATTTTTGCATTTGTTGACATATTTCTAAAATATCAGAAAACAATCAAAATATTGAAACAATAAAGCAACAACATAATCAACACTTATTAAACTTTTGCACTACAAAATCACAGTAATAAAGTATGCCAAATATTAATACTGTAAATTCTGAAATAATTGTGATAAATTAAAGCTACTTTGTATTTGAAACCACTTTGTCAGTTTCAGAAGGAACTCCTGAGAACTGGAAAACCACAGTGATAACCCCACTTACTATTCTGAGAGAGAATATTTTACATAAGTACAATTTCCCCCCATTTTCCAACTAGATTTCTGATTTTCCAAACTACAGACACACTCATATTTTGACTGGGTAACCTACATTTCCAAGTCTGGAGGCTCATGACTGGGGAGGGTTGATGCCACAGCAGTATCTGTTAGGCATCTTCCAAATGCCTCCATCTCTTTTCTGTCACTCAAGTACCCCTACTCTCCTGAGAAGCCTCTCTCAATGCTCTCCTAGTATCATGCCACATGTAGTAAACTGGCTCGTGCATTTCCTCTTCATTCTCTGCTTCCCCAAGTCCTACATAATGTAAAAATGTAAAAGAACATTAACCATCATGTAGGTTTCCCGTTAGCTGCAAGGTTCTTAGTGATTATCACTGTAATCTCCTTTTACACCATCTTAATCCTTCTTATATGGACTCACACATAAAACTAGAATTAAAATTATTTCAGAAGTCTATCATTAACCCAAGCACCAAGTTTTATTTCTAATTCAGATTCAGCTTCCTGAACTACTTTGGTGAATATAGAATACCATAATCCATACCCAGAAGGCAATTTTTGGATGTTTTCCAAATCAAAGTAATACTAATATATACTGCTTGGGTTTTTTTCATTAACACATGTTCATCATACAAAAAGTAAAATGGAATGAAATGTTACACTACACTTTCTTAATGACAATGTCAGTAGCAAAGATTTAAATTCTGTTTTCATCATTGTCCTGTATTTTGAGTAAAAAACCAAAAAAACCCTCCAAAACACCAAACCAGAGTTAAAATATTCTCATAACAAAATACATAGTAGCATCAACATAGGAGATCCAAAATACACTGAAGTTTTTTAAGCACTTTCTGAAAAATTTAAGCACTGAAAAAGTTTGACCTTCAACCATTATGTTGGCACTTCAGAGTGATGGATGAGATGCAGTATTTGCCTACCTACCTCAGAGTCAGGAAAAAAAAGGATGTCTTTGCAGTCAGTAGCAATGCAAAATTTTTTCTTTGGCTATATATATTTTATAGTTAAAAATATATATATTTTATAGTTTTGACTTGAGAATTGTACCTTCAAAAGAATTTTATCAGAAAAGCAGAAAACCACTATGCGTTGTGCTTAGCTGTAAAATCCTTTTGGTAGGACCATCATGGTACTGATATGGGTCTCTTATACAATCCCACTGCATAAAATTGTATGTGTCACTGACCTCTCAACAGTGTGAAATCTTAACCCTACCCATGTCAGACTTGTGACCTATTCAATTGTAGCTGCAATTACCTCCTTGATGTTAAAAAGCGTCTTCAGACAATGAGCTGCTTCTGGCCAAGCATCTTCGTGGCAGCTCTCACTGCCATGATGTCCTGAGGGATGGTTTTGCCTATCTTGTTTCCAATGATGACTGACAGAGTGAACTGAAGAACTGTGGGGTTTGGTTTGAAGCTGGGCACCAAGAGCCACAGACAGAGGGTTCCTGCAGGTGTTGCTCATGCTCTGGCAGTGTATTCCCACCCAAACAAGCGCCAGAAGCTGTGCTCTGCTGAGAAATGGGTCCAGCAACTCCATGAAGACACAAAAAAACCTGCACAAAACTGTGCTCTTCCAGTGCCCACAGCACGGACACCAACCTGCCCAGGTCTGTGGTGGGTACTTGGAGTTCAGGGGTTTTCGGCAAAGTCTTTGCCGGTGGGGAATGGCTTTTGCTCCCCGCGTCGGAGGGACTCGCGGGGTCTGCTACGGGGGTGTCTCGGGGAGGATGTGAACTGCGGTAATACACGTGGGCGAGAGGGGAAAGGTGTGCTGCCCCTGGACCCTTAGAGTGCTTTCCCCCTCACTTGCCTCACCGGCTTACGAAGCACCGCAGCGTGCGCCGTTCCAGATGCGGGGCGTGCGAAGCCCCGAGGGCAGCAGCGCAGCCCGGGGCGCGGCCAGCGCCGGGCGCTCCGCGGAGACGGGAGCCCGGCGGTGCCGGCGGTGAAGCGGCGGCACTGCAGCCCCCGCTGTACCCCGAGGACTCCCCATCCCTGCAGGACTCTGTTCAGTTCTGTGCCACTCAGTCCAGGAAAGATATTGAGGTGCTGGAGCGGGTTTAAAGAAGAGCAACGAGGCTGGTGAAGGGACTTGAACACAAGTCCTGTGAGGAGAGGCTGGGGGAGCTGGGGTTGTTTAACCTGGAGAAGAGGAGGCTCAGAGGTGACCTATCACTGTCTACAACTACCTGAAAGGTAGAAGAGACTGAAGGGCATCAGTCTCCTCTCCCAGGCAACAAGCAATAGGACAAGAGGACATGGGCTTAAGCTCTGCCAGGGGAGGTTTAGGTTGGATATTAGAGCAAAATTCTTTACAGAGAGAGTAATCAGGCAGTCGAATGGCCTGCCCAGAGAGGTGGTGGATTCCCTATCCCTGGAGGTTTTTAAGATGAGACTGGATGTGACACTTAGTGCAGTGATCTAGTAATCACAGAGGGGTTGGACTTGATGATCTTGGAGGTGTCTTCCAACACAGTTGATTCCATGATTCTCTGACTCCCGCTCCCGGCAGGACTTTGTGTCCCAGCAGGACTCCCCATGCTGGAGTACCCAGCGACCGGGCAGGACTCCATGTCCCGGCATGCCGAGCGGCGGGGCGGGCGGCGCGCATGCCCGCTGGGCGGGGTGGCGGCGCAGCTCACGCCCCCCGGCCGGGCC
>VXAU01004990.1:552692-587707 GCA_013399695.1 Formicarius rufipectus | reverse complement strand
GGGGGTTTGTGTGTAGTCCAAAAGATGATTTGCAGGACCTTCTACTTCTTCCTCAAAATCCTGTATTGAGTACAAGTGGAAAAAATTGCTGAGGTATCTGTAAAGGTATTTTATGAAAAGTTTCCTGTGTGTTCACCACACTACTAGTCAGTGAGTAGGTAAGGGGTTTAGACATTTAGACAGAAAGGTGGTTCTGAAGTTGGTTGCACCATCACGTCTTCATCTCATGTTTTTCATGCAAAATCTTGAGAGAGCTCAAGCTCTTCCCTATGTGGAAGACTTTGAAATGGTGTCATTTTTCACAGAATAGGAAAACTTTGTCATTGAACTCTTTAGGATAAATTGTTACTCCTTTTTGTTAAATGTTACCAGTTTATAGTAGAAATAAACCTACATTTTCAAGATCTCCATTTGTGTTTCCTCATTTGCATTATTGTCTTGGAAGAGAAAGATATTTGATAATATTAACTGTTCCATTTTCAAGCAATAGAAACTAAATTTAATTAAAATGAAAATTGGTGCTATTTTATGAGATGATGTTTAAGGTATGATTGCCCTTAAAGTTTGCACACCACAGTTTTGCAGTGACGCTTTCATTAGAAATCCCATAATATTTTACATTTTGCAGGATTTAATTATTGCTATCATTTAGTTAGCCTGTACATTTGCAAATGCACTGGTTGCAACGTGGGCTTGGGCTCATTGAACAGACAGGTCTATGTCACCTTCTTACATGTTCCTTTTATTGCCCTAGCAGGGAAGATGGTGTTCCTATTGCAGCGCAGTGTAATGAAATCTGGACCTTTGCATCAGCTGCTTCTAATTTTTGCTCCTGCATTTGTGCAAATTACCTAACCAGTAGTTTCTGTTATCGTGTTCACTCTCTTGGTGGTGTTGAGGCGTAGCATATAGTCCATCTCACAAAGTCAGGTTTGGGGAAGAGAGTGAAGTTTCCAGCAGAGTAGATCCAACACCTGGGGGCAGTAATTGCTTAAACTATCACGAACAGGCTCCCCGGTGTTTGTGTGACAACCATCAGAGACTTGTAACAGATCAGAATCACAGATCAGGCTTCAGGGTGATCTAAGCTGACCCCCAGTAGATGCTGCAATATCGGGTGAATTGTGCCCTCTGAGTGTGTTTAGTGTAAATAGAGGGCTAGGAAGTTTACTTGATGGATCAAATGAATCCTTTCTATGTAAGTTGAAGGGAGGAACACTGATAATGACATTCTTGCACTTGGGGATTTTTAAAATATTTTATTCTGACGTATTTTAGGCAAATCCTAAGAAATGTGAAGCAAACACTAGTCAGACAAGAGAAAGAAGATACTAGCTCTGATTGCTTGAACTTGGTCCAAGTTGAAGTTCATTTTCTGTATATAGACATGTAAAACAGGAAGATTGAAGCCAAAAATACCTAATGTCTTGCACAAGGAATGCTGGATATGCTTTTAGTAAGACAGATGTTCAGTAAGTTTATCTTACATACACTGAAAATTATGAATGCCATATTTGCTGATACTCCTCATGTAATTAATTTTTCTTATCATTGCCACAGCATCCATACTATAGTGGTATAGTTAAATATCACCTAACAAGGGTAATAAGGAAATTGTGTCAGATATTCATAGGAAGTTGATTTCAGCTTTAGCCTAGTGGACAGTATAGGATTGTTTTCCCCATTTACTGTTGAATATATTGTAGAAAGTCGTTTGCTGTTTTCAGCAAGTAAGAGGTGGTCTTAAGGGACTGAAAATGAGATGGGTTATTTTTCATTCTCCAGTGCATTGCCATCAACAACAAAAAAGAAAACTCAAATCATGCTAGCCATTGCTGTGGCCAGCAGCCTGTCATCTGAAGTTATCCAGCATTGTCATGGACACTTGTTAGTTGTGGGGATAGGTTTGCTTTTACAATGAGCAACACTTATTAATTTTTATTTATTTATTAGTAACATTAATAACTAGCAGTATTAACATGTAAGTTTTCCTTCTGTCTTTCATTCTTAGTCAATGTGTTATTTTCCATTCCACTGGAGCTGTCAGAGCTCTGGTAGAGGAGAAAATACGAAGGCAATGTACTGTAAGTAGAAGTATTGGAAAAGGACTGGATTGAATCTGGTTTTATGCATTATTTGTATCTGCCAAGGCTTCAGACCCTTAAACCCTTGTTTGGTCTTCCACCCTGCCCAGTTACAGCTACACCGAATTCAGAAAATTTTAGTTTTCCAAAGGGAATAGTGGCAGTTCCAATTCCACTTTTTCCTCAAGTGCTAAAATAGTGTTTCTTTTGGAGGAAGTTGTTGATTATGATCTAAGTCTGCATTGTATGTACCTGAAGACTTAAATGCTCAGTGTCAGTTCAATTTTGAGATGCAGGGTTTGTTTGGTGAACAGTGAAGCATTTTGTGCTTAGTTTTGAGATTTTCAGAGATGGCAGCACTTTTTCTGAAGAGCACCAGTTGAATTAAGGAAAACAGCAATTACAAATCTCTTCTTGTAGGTACAGATAGTACTTTTATAACTCTCTATGACAACTCTTCTATTGCTTGGTAAAACAGAATTTTTTAGATCAGTTGTTTGGAGTTTTATTCCCTTCCAAAATGAAAAATACTGCCTTTAGCAAAACTGAGCTCTATTTCTTTTACATTACAGAGGGTTGTGTTTTGTTTAAAATGCCAGTTTATATGATTTGTTCTGTCAGAAGTTGGAGAATAACTAATTAATGTTTCTGTTTACTCCATAAGCATGCCTTAAATGACAATTCAATTTAACACTCTACTAATAAATGTCTGTTAAAATTATTTTTTTTTCCAAAAATGGGATGGAAGAAATCTGGAGTTTTTGTTCTTAATAATAGACTTCCTGGAGAGAAGAGTTATGGTATAGGATTGTCCCACCAAGAATGGCAAACTTGGTTTTCTCATACTGTTCTGGGGAGCTTTGCTGAGAACTTGTAAATAAATGTGGAATGAAGGGAGTTCTTACTAATTTTGTATGATTTGTCTTTATTAAAAATGTTCTCAGTTGTTGACAGTTACAGCTAACATTCGGTCTCTATTGCTGTTACCCACAATTAAAATTATCTTGTAATTTAAAAATAACTCCCAGGATGTGTTCTCTGACAGTATTCAGCACCTGCTGATTACTCTGTGATTGAGTTCAGGGTTATGACTTGGCTGACCTGTGGGCAATACTAATGCAGGTGGAAATTTAGATGGATTCATCTGTTCTAGGTCAAGAGTGTTAAATTTTTGTTACTTTGTTAGAAAAGGGTGTGTTACAGAGAATAAGTCATTTGTTCACTGACAGAATTTACAAAACGGCAGGCTTTGGCCTTTTTGCCTTATAAAGGAATAGTTAGTTAATTTTCAAGGTGAAGAGTAGGTAATTTATTTATTTTCTAGGCAATTGTGGATAAAGTAAATAATTTTACCATTAAATAATTTTAAAATATCATTATAGTGATTTGAGATGTATGTGAAACTCCTGTTATTAGACAGTTTTGCCCATCACACCTTAGAGCTGAACACTGGCAGAACCAGTTCTGTGATGGAGATCTGAGGTGTATGAAGATCTCTGAAGATACAGTGCTCAGCAGAGGTTTTAAACTGCATAAAAGGTGACCTCTAAGTTGACAATAAGAGTATTGAGTTGCCTGTATATTGTGGTATGATCAGGCTTATGTGAGATGAAAAATTTAATACACAAAATCACGTATTAACTTTAAGATGTGATTAAATATGCAAGACTTCTTTTTATTATTATTCCATTAGATTAGCCTACCACAAATTGGTATTTAATTTACAGGGTTACTGATTACTTAACAGAAGATTTTATTTATCTTATTTCTTTAGTAACTATTAGTTTTGTGGTGAAACCTTCCTGTGTATTTTACTGTCTTTGGTTACACAAGCAAGATTTTATTGATTCATAAATAAATGTTTAACTCAAGTAGAGTTAATGCAGTATTTGCGCGTGGATTATAACATATTGCTTGACAAATTAATACACAGTGGATTATAATGTACTGATGGAAAAATATTAATACATAGCTTTTCTGTGTTCTGGATAACATGTTTGAAATAGGATGCTGCAACACCCATTGTAGTAACTCAAATTCTCAACAGATAGGAAGGATTTATTTGCATTTTCAGCTCAGTATTGGAGCATGATTCTTGATTTAAAGTTCCTATGAATCTAATGTGACTGTTTGTGTCTTCTCAAAGCTCACTCTGGAAAAGAGTAAGGAGAAGTTTAAAAAAAATAAAAAACAAAAAACAAAACAAAACAGAAACAAAACAAAACAAAAAAAAACAAACAAAAAAAACCAAACAATCCACTACCATGCTACTTGCTCAAGGGAATCTAGACTTCAGGCCCTTCTTTGAAAGTTCTGCAAATGGTGCCAGTGTTTTAGGATGATCCTCTATGTGCAATTGTTTTGGAGCTTGTATTTTTGAAAGGGCAGAGAAATGGGAATCATATAAAATTCAGTATTGGCAGTGGGTCAACAGCAGATGCTTAGACAAGAATAAGTGAGAAATGCCGCTGGAGTATCACTGTGTGCTTGCCTACCCACTCTGTCTTTTGGTGATTTCAGGGTCTAGGAACTCCTGAGTTAGAAACTGATCTTCAAATACGGAGTTTGTCATGGATTTTCTTCCCATAGTTTGCCCAGCTGCATGAACTTTAAGCTTAATTATACATTTGATGAAGAAATAACTTCTTTTTTTATAATTTGAAGTTACTTTTTCTGAATATCTCCTACTCTTAGAACAGCCAGAAGTTGCTCCATATTTAGATTTCCTCTGTGAATTGTGATCTTGTGGAAGTCTGTCCTCTCCTGCTTTCACTTGGCATCTTCTTGCCTCTATCTGAGTGTTCCTTATCCAAAAGCTGTGCTGTATCTGTCCCACATACCCATTTTCTGTATCTCTGTATTGGGAAATGACAACAAACCAGAAGTGCACACAGAATTGACTTGGTATGGGATGTATGATGAAATTACTTCATGATGAATTTTTCACTTTTGTTCTGCATCTTTCTCTTACATCATTCAGTTTTATTTTCTTGTCAGCTCAGAGCCAAGAAGCTGTTGCTGCCATAGATAGCTCTGTGTAACCTAAAGATCATGTCCCAGTGGGCTGTCAGTCATCTCTGGATCTGTTGCTGCATATCTAAATTTAAGATCCCTTATCGGGGGATGCTTTTGATCCTCATCTGAATTCCAGGGAGAGGTTCAAATCTATGCCTTATTCAGAGGAAGTAAGCAGAGCTGCTGTGAGAGCAGGATTCTGTGTTAGGAGGCATCACTACTTTGCTGTAAGGACTGGCTAGTTAAGAACATCTGGTCTTTGCCTATTTCTTTTTTTCCCATCTATCTTAAGATTTAAGGAAAAGGGGTATTTGGAAATAGAGTAATTATTTAAGAATAGACCAGATGAAGTAATGAACTGAAAGAACAGTATTGAGCTTCGGATTCTGTATTTGTGGTATTTTCATTCAGTAAGCCTTCATTAATTTACTTTTTGCATTTTTATTTAGCCATGTATTCTTCAACTAATTTTTAGCAAATGCAACTCATTCAAGCATTTCACAGTTGTCTGGTGCATGCAGTAAGATTCAGAGTACTATGTCAGAGAAACTATGACACTTTATCTAAGTTGCACCAGTATTAATTGGCTATTGAGAAACTTTGAACTTGGTTGTAGTGCTTTCTGTCTTGGTGCTGTTTAGGTTCTGCACTCTGATGACACGAGGAATACAGATTCCCAGGAGTTGTACTTATTCTGCCCCCTTTGCTAGTAGGCCACTGCCTGTGCTGTTTTCTGCTCTCTCAGTAGAGTATGTTCTGTTCTTAATGATTGTTTCTGCATGAGGCTCTCCTGAGAACTCTGGAAAAGTGGCCCACAGGTTTTAGCAGAAACTGCTGTGGGGGCCTACCTGTGGCTTGGGTGTTTTCTCTGCTCTGGTGGTCAGCTGGTGACCTTGCTGGTACTTCTTCTTATAAAGTGTATCTCTCTGAACTCAGATCTTTTGGAAAATAATGTGCAATGCAATAACTTTCTCATATGTGCTTGCTGGATAGCAAGCAGAATACGTGATTTATTGCATGGCTTCCCTATTTTGATAGAACTAAATCATGGCCACTCCCATCTCAGCTGCCATCTCACACAAGGAAGTATAAACACCTAATTTTAAACTTGACTCATTTTGATGATTGTACAAGTGTGCTTGTCCAATGATTATTTTTTTACGAGTAATTTGCTGTGACATCTCTGAATCAAACTTAGTTAGGGAGTAACCTGGATGGTTGGTTTTAATCTTTTAAGTATGCAACTATACTTGTCCATCATAGCCAGTCATTCTGTAAGTGGAGGACAGGTGAGGTGAAGTTTGCTACTGCTTTGCTCAGGAGGGAAAAATTAAAACGGTTGTCACTGGAAGAAAGCACATCCAGGATATTGCCCTAAGTGGGTTAGAAACAGAAATCTCTTACTGATATGAGGACAGGTCATATTGTAAGCTGCTTTCAGGTTTTCACAGACATTAATTGTTAGCTTATGGCTCATACACTTTTGAAGTATTTCCTTCTAATATAAAGGTGCTACAAACACTGGTTCTGGAACCATGTTGTGAAAAGTGTGTTGGTTGTACAAATCAAAGCTTGAAGTACAGCTATACTCCTGAAAACTTCTTTTCATCTTGTGTTAGCTTGTAGGTGCAGAATTGGTACATAATTTTTATTCTAAAGATTGACTTTTATTCTCAATGTGTGCACACATTTGTTATTAAGAAGTACAAAACAAATTAGTGAACATCATACTAGTGAGCATGTTTTTTTCCTTACTTAGAGCAGAAACATCCTTTTAGTAAGATATACCAAGGGTTTACATGCTGTAGAAAGCACAATAGGAGTTGCTGGCTAGCCAGGACTAGCATTTATCTTGGTTTTGTTTAGCAGTACATTATGTAAAACAGGCTAGAAGTGGATACAGCAAAAAATACATGTTTAATTAAAGTATCTGAACTTGAAGGTTAACCTTCAAGGCTTCTTTTCAGCAAGGTGAGGAGCATGAAAATAAATCTGTCCCTTGAGATCAACAGATGAGTTTGTCTGATTTCCTGACCATACTCTGTTTGATTCTTCAGTACTGTCCCCTAGGAGCTAATTCACTGCGACTGGCTAGATTAGACAGAAATCAATGAAGACTCGGAATTTCTTTTCCTGTGTATCCAAAGAAATCTGTATTCTGGGTTAAATTTTGGGTTTGTGACTTTCTCACATAATATCATCCATAGTATTTGCCATGGAAATGAATAGTAGGAGGAAACCTTTCAGTTTTTCATTTCTAAAATATTTGTCATGTTAATGCTCATGCACAGAAACCTGAAACCGAAATTTCCCAGGAACTTTAATTTCACAGAAAAAAGCTGAACAAAATGCATACTGATAGTGTTTCTAGTTTCTCAAGTACGTGATAGCCCCTTCCTGCTCCAAACCTTGGATTTTTGTGTTTGACTAGAGAAAGGGGACCTTGTTCTTTGTTATGAGCAGGTAAAGTAATCTCTTGATGCATTATGTAAGTTTTTAACTGGAAGACGGGGATTTTACCATGGAGATAATGAGAGACTTTGTATTTGATGTGCAATATTTTTTGTTTTGTTTTGTTTAGTGGGAGACTTTGATAAGATCTGGCGTGAGCACTGTGAGGATGAGGAAACTCTGTGTGAATATGCTGTGGCAATGAAAAACCTTGCCGATAATCACTGGGCAAAAACTTGTGAAGGGGAAGGCCGAATTGAATGGTGTTGCAGGTAAATTTTAATGCATTTGAAACACATAACTGCATGCTTTTACTTGCAATTATTTATAATACGAAGCTTAAGTGTTTTTTTTACTTTTTTGTCAGTATTCTAGATCTGTTCTATAACATGTTTATAATTTGTTGCTTCCTAAAGCAAATGCCTTCTTAGTGTTCCAACTTATAAACCAAGTAGCTTCTGAAGTGTTTTATTGTGAGGTGGTCTTTTTTGAAATATTCTCAACAAACAGGTTTTTTTTCCTGACATACTGAAGCTGTTTGCAAGTAAACCTATGAAGGAATTTTGCATGCTTCTGAACCTATAATGAGCAAATACAGTTGAGTGTAGCTCAGGTTTAATTTTCAGGGTTTTGGTTTGATTTGTGCATGTAGTAGTTCTTGATCTCTAAATTCAAATCTCTGGTACTTAGTTTTCAATTCTTAATCTCCTGCAACAGACCTTAACCACTGTGAAACTTGTTTCAAATGTATTTCAAACTTCAAAATTCCTATTAGTCATAAGCATCTAATTTTTGTTTGGCTTATCTGAATTGTGAAGTCATGAATGAGAAGCTAAACTATTTCAGTCTTTGAGGAAAATAAATTCTTAAAAGAAGAAAAATGTTGGTCATTCGGAATTCCTGCATACAAGAAATTGGCATCCAGGATATACTATGGAATATGTACAGCAGAATAAAACAAAATGCTGTTGAAATTTAAATGGGAAGGGAGTTTATCAATGGTCCTACCTTTGTGAATGATTTCAGAAAAGTGAAAAGTATTCTTGTGTGCCAGTCTGAAGATCTTGCAGGTGAGTGTTTCAAAGTGCTGAGCAAAAGGCAGCAAAGGCTTATGCGGTATTGTTAAGTTTAAATGCCCTGGAGCCCGTAAAACCAAAAGGAGAGGGGATTGACTGTGACAGAGTTATCTAGAGTACATCTTGGTGGTAACCTGAGTTGTCCTGTGTCTGTGGAGTGAGTAACAACAAGATGCATTTTTTTTCCTACTATGGACTCTTACATATTTGAAAACCATTCCTTTATTTACCAATCTTTTACTCTTGGAAAAAACCCACCATAGTTATGTGTGTGTATATGGACACCTTTCTGAACATATAACTGATGTGACTCAGTTATAAAGAACTACATCCAAAAATGGACAGAGCACTTCAATAGTCTTGTCTGAGATAAAGAAATAAATTGTAGTAAACTCTTGTTTATGCTATTGATCTTGTTTGGTGGAGGTTTGGTATTTTTGTTGTTGGTTTGGTTTTTGTTTGCTTGTTTTGTAGTTTTTTCTTGGTGTGGTATTGATTTATGATCACTGGTGATCCCCACCTGCCTATTTCTGTTTTACAGGCTTCCTCAGTTGCTAGTTGGTTTTTGTTTTTTTCTTTTTGTATTTGTGCTGTTCACACCTTCTGTGAAAATGCTGGTATTTGTATTTCTCTTTTCTACATTACACTCTCTTGAATCATACTGAATCTACTGAATACTGTGATTTCCCCCTACCCTGCCCTGGTTTGGCATCGTTCTCAGATCACTTAAAAGGAACTGGAACTGACTGTTCCACAGCTCAGGTTATCTGTGAAAAAACTAGTTGTACTGGACTCAGAGCAGATTCCACTGCTTGATATTTTCTTACAATTTGATTGTCATCTAATATGTGAAACTTTTTTCAGTGGAGCTGTGTGCACTTACTTTAATTTCAGCTAAGCAGTATTCCCTTAGCTTGTGGCAAGCCTCTTACCCTGGACAGAACGTTTCTTGTGAATAGTTGATGGCCTGTGTATTGAAGGTTTTGGGCTCTCACTTAGTTTCTGTTACAGATCATGTACAAAATAAACATTTAAGTAAGTGTCCAGTTTGGGCCTTGCAGCCTGAGTTCATACAAGGAAGAGAGTCCACTCATTAAGCAGTACCAAAATGCTCTGTCGTGGTATAAAGTTTCAGATAAAGCACATGGCTTTCCAGTTTTCAAAGTCAAGGGGTCAGGAGTTTTTACGTCAGCAGAGAGGGGTACTTTTCACTCCTGTGTGTCTCAGATTAAACCAAGAACTGGATTGCTAAATACCACAACATATCAGATTGACTTTGTGTTCTGCAATTTTTTGTTCCTTCTCACAGGACCGGGAGGTATGCCAGACAGGTGGCAGGTCCCCTTGTTGTTACTCCTCCTTGTGCCTGAGTGCATAATTGCACACAAGAGAACTTGCATGAGACTTAAGTGGAAGCTTTTGCTCAATGCTTATAACTGTTTCACCATGGCAGCAGAAAGACAGCGGTTTTATATTAGATGAATTTTAATTTGGGACTGGAATGTTGAAAATTATTCAGAACCACCAATGTATCCCTGCTGAAGAAAGGAAAGACTGAGTTTTGTTTTAATTTGAAAGATATTTTCAGAGATATGAAGCTGAGAAGTGTTTTTTCCATTAGTTAAAAAAAAAAAGGGCACAAAAGACTTTGTGAGTAGTTTTGGGGTTTTTTTCCCTTCATTTTCCTTGTATTCTCTTAACAGCTGATAAAATAAGAGTGCAGAATAGCAACTAGAGAAGCTATGTGTACTTCTCAGGATCAAGAATAAGTTTTCTGTTGTAGAGTTCTCCTTTCAAAAGTCTTTCTAGCTATTTAGTTGAAGATACTGGAAAAATTCTGGCATTAATTCTTAAACCAATTAACCCAAAACTTACTATTTTACTTCTTCTTTAGTTTTGATTTAAAGAAACACATATCCAGACTTTAGAAACTGTAAAAGATGGAAAGGAGTGCATTATAGACTGTGCTGGTGGCCATATGCTAAGTTGTATGAGGCCAGTTTTATTTGTTTGTTCATTTGCTTTATTGTTTCAGGACAACTTCATAGAACTGTTACCTGGGGAGAGGGATGGGGAAGAGGTTAATGATCCCGCGAGTGGTGGTGTAGAAATCCTGGGCAGCACTCAACTGGTTTTTCCTTCCTTTCTTCATATATATATGGTTTTTTATATATTTAGAAAATTGAATGTGAGTAGCAAATGCCATTTACAGATTAATACTTCTGTTTCTCTTTCATGTATATTAAAAAAAAAAAAATTAAACCTGACATAGGATAACACTTACCCTGAATAATTGTCCTAACTCTTAATTTTTGCCGGCATAGGTAGGCTGGTGAACTTTTGTATGGACAATGAATGCCAGCCTTTTCTGGTTCTAGTTAGAACAAAATAAGCTAGACTAGCAGGTTTGCTTCTTTCTGTTGCTTTTGCATCAGTGTTAAGACTTGTGTTGACTTGACTGGTTTTTTTAAATAGTTAGAAGTGCAGGTTTTGTTTTTTTGCTGTCATAACGAAACACTATTAGACTTGTATTTTTAAAAAAAAACTCTTTTGACTGTTTCAAGGGCAAAGAAATATGGTCCTGATGAAATTAAGGTCAGGTGAGTGCAGACCTGTTTGGAAGAATTTGCAGAGAAGAGAGTTTGCAGATAAGCTTATCTTAAAAATGTAATTTACTGAGGAGTCTGTTACTGTCTGTCCCTGTATCCATAACTATCAATACTTCCATTAGAAGTCTGCTAGAATAGTCCACTTACTAAATTTGCAAATTTGCAAAGAGAAATGAATTGTCACTCTGAGGCTAGAATTAAAATTAACACTGTTGTTAACTATACAAAAATATTATCAACTATATTAAACATTATCAGCTGTACAAATACAGACCAAGGAATAATTGGTTGTGTCAGTCTTTCAAGAAGCCATTTGGATTCTGTAGCAAGCCACAAATTGAATATGAAGCAGTCATGGGATGCTCTTGCAATAAAGGCAAATATAGTGGAGCATGTGAATGAGATTGTCAACAAGATACGTAGAGTACTCCTGACTTTATTTAGCATTGCTTTTAGCCAAAATATCACCTTGGTCACCACATTTAAAAAATAACATACAGCAGCTCAACTCCAAGAAAGATAAAGAAACAAACAAAAATCTAATTTTTTTCCAGAAAAGCCTTGGGGTTCTTTTCGAGAAACTGGAGCTGTCTGGTCAAAAGAAAAGGCTAAGTAACATCTTATGGCATCTTTGAGAATAACAGGTCTCTGCTGGAACTGGAAAGCTGATCCTCCTTAGTTTAAAAGATGGAATGAATGTTTCCAAGCCCCTTAAACACTGTTTTGCTGTTTTTTGGATGAATGCAGTTAGTCAAGCAATTCACTTTCAGGAGAAGGGAATTAAGAGGGAGGTTGCATAAACAGAAGGAGAGAAACCATTTAAAACAGGAAAAGATAATGTTCAGTGTTCACATTTGTGTGGCAGTCTTAATTTTTGCTGTTAAACACATTGTTTGCCAATGGTATTAAATTAGAAGGAGCTGTTGACTCCCTTGAAGGAAGACAGGCCCTGCAGAGGAACCTGGACAATTAGAGGGCTGGGAAGTCGCCGGCTGTTTGACATTTAACAAAGACAAGCGCTGAATTCTGCACCTGGGACAGGTCAGTCGTAGATGTATGGACAGACTGGGGAATCAGATGCTCAGAAGCAGTGCCATGGAAAGCGACCTGAGGGTCCTGGTTGATGGCAAGTTGAATATGAGTCAGCAGTGCCCTGGCAGCCAGGAGGGCCAACCCTCTCCTGGGGGGCATCAGGCAAAGAATCACCAGCTGGTCAAGGGAGGGGATTGTCCTGCTCTGCTCTGCGCTGGGGTGGCCTTACCTTGACTATTGTGTGCAGTTTTGGCCACTGCAATGTAAGAAGGCTATTAAGCCATTAGAGAGTGTCCAGAGGAGGACAGTGAAAGTGGTGAAAGGCCTTGAGGTAAAGACATATGAGGAGAGGCTGAGGTCACTTGGTCTGTTCAGCCTGGAGGAGACTTAGAGGAGACCTCATTGCAGTTACAACTTCCTCATGAGGGGAAGAGGAGGGGCAGGCACTGGTCTCTTCTCTGTGGTGACCAGTGACAGGACCCGAGGGCATGGCCTGAAGTTGTGTCAGGGGAGGTTTAAGTTGGATACTATGAAAAGATTTTTCAACCAGAAGGTAGTTGGGCACTGGATCAGGCTTCCCAGCATAGTGGTCACTGCACCAAAGCCTGCCAGAGTTCAAGAAATGTTTGGACAATACTCTTAGGCACATGGTGTGGTTCTTGGGGCTATCATGTGCAGTGCCAGGAGTTGGGCTTCATTGGTCCTTGTGGATCCCTTCCAACTCAGGATATTCTGTGACTACTTTGTTCTGACAAACATGTATCTGTTGAACACTGGAGCTAATTAGAGCAATGGTCATATGATAACTGCTGACTATTTTCAAATACTTTGAATCCTCTGGTAATAAAAGATAATTCCTACAGGAACTAGCTTGGAGTGGACACAAGACCAAAGAAACATCTGACTACAGATCTAGTTGTGTTTCTCAAATGAACAATGTCTCAAAACCCTAGAACTGAGACCAAGTGTCAAAAGCAAAATAGAAAAATGTATAACAAGTTTCTCAACCTGAAGTTTAAAAAAATATACTGGCAAAAAATTAAAGTCCTTTACATTGAGAAACCTAGTGCCGTCACCTATGCTAAATACTGGATTTCCTTAACCTGAAGCTGGGTTCACATGTGCACGTGACAATTGTGAAATATTTTTCAGTCCAAAGGAAACTTTTCTGCTCTTCTGGGTATGATTGATGTGTACAGGGGCAATTGAGACTTCACCCCTCCATCACTTTGGATGTTGGGAAGTGGATGGGTTAAACCTGTAGAAGCATTTGTAGGTTTTTTGTTTTTTGGGTTTTTTTTCAGGTTAGCAGCTCTGACAGTTGACATTTACAAATTTCTTCCTCAGTGTGTGGGAGGAGGGGAGAAATGCTTTGCAGATGGAAACCATGATGAGAAGTCCAGACTTTCCTTCAGCTCTGAAGGGAAGTTTGTTTTTTCTCTGTACTCTCACTGAAAGTCATCTTCCCTATTAGGTTTTGGTTAGTAAATACTGTAAGGAACATGAGTCAAGCTCACCTTTTCCTCGTTACAAAGCAGAAGGAAAGAGATGGACTGTGTCAGATAGCCAGTTAAACTGGATCTTTGAAATCCTCAAGCATTGATTGCACATACCAGAAACTGCTTTTTGCCATGATAAAAGTTGACCATGCCAGTTTTAATTTAGTTTCATTTCATTTAATTTAGAAGAGCTAATTACCAATTCTGTCATGGCTTTTAAATTACATACAGTGTTTCTTGACAATGACCTCCTCATTTTTATTTTTTCTACATTCTGTTGAGATCCTTGGGTTTGATCATCACTCTTTTTGAAAACTAAACTTCTCTTTTCTTGCTGGAGGGCATTAACAAGATAATATATATTCATATTGGCTTTTACTGAGACTTTCTTTACATGTCCAGCCCAAATGGCAGAGCAGGGAAGTCAACTTGAACAGATTATTTACCATTTGAGATTTGAAGTATAGAAAACATGTTTCACTGAGAAAATACATAATTTGGGGGTTTTTGTTTCTTTTTTAAAGCGAAGACATGAACTGTACACTTTACCCAGAAACCTGACCTGAATCTCTGCCAGCAGACTTAAAAGAGTTTAGACCTGAAATACTTACTTTACATTTTGTGTGAACTATAGCAAGTGTCAGCTCAGGTAGCATTTATATTGCACAATTCTTCACAAGCAAGTATGTTAATTGTAGACCTAATACTGTGTCATCAAAGACTCGAGGTTTAAATGTCAGTTAAAAATGGAGCCACATCAGTTCTCAGAATTATAAAATAGACTCCTTAATTTTCTCTTTGTAGATAGTTAGGAGATGCTCTGTTTATTACTTGAGACAGTTGTTAAATGTAGAGTGTTGTATAACTGCATATAAACTGCATAAACCAGAGTGATCAATCACAGCTTTTAATGGCCATGAAGTTAAGTGTGTGGCTACATCAACAAGTTACTGTGGGGTAAACTGCAGAGTGCATTACCCCTGGTTAGCTGCCATTGCAGTGACTGCCCACGTGTCACAGTGGGTATGAGGTTCACATCCACAAGGGGAGTACATAGACAGCTCCTCTGAGGACACAGGAGCCAAAAGGGCAACATGTAGTAATCGTGCCAGAATCAGTGTGACTTCAGAAAAGCATAAAAGGGAGATAGCCCTCAGTGCTTATGAAGTGCAGTGTGACCTGGGTTTTTTTATTTGGATAGGTGGATTTGCCTGAATTTTACCAATTCTTGGGTCTTCTGTGGCTCTGGCCCTCTGTCTACTGGGCAAAACCCAGGAGTAGAAGATTCTTCTCCTTATGGTTGACATTGATAGTGTCTTACGTGCAGATGAGGAAGGCCAGTTGAGAAGAATACAGAATTACAAGAACTCAGTTGACATAATAGAGAGGGGTAGAAGGATGGAAAAAACACTGATTTATATCAGCACCAAGAATGAGGAAACAATGCCTTCTCCGTAGCAAGAGGAATTTACACATACTTTACAAGTAGGTGGTTCTCCTGTGCAAAAACTGATCAAATGTTAAGGTGGGCAGCACACCAGCCTCAAGGGAATTAAAATCTTGATAACAAGGAATAGTTGAGGAAAAAACAATGCATTCTCTCAAAAGTTGTGGTATCTGCCATGATACATGTCAGCATCAGTGACAGTGTAGCACTATTTAAACTGCCGCTGATTCTGGTGGTTTTAAGAGATGTAATGAGAAAAAAAGAATAAAAATAAAGAGACTGGAAGGTGCTAACAAGGTAGTACCAAAAACTAATAAACTGTGGAAAAAGGTTTTTCTTTCCAAGTTTCTTTTCTTTGACTAAATGACACTCAGAATGACGTAGTTCTAAACTGATGACGTTTTTAAATAAATAATGCAATATAGTGTAAAACACACTTTATTTATCATACCGTCAGTAATTCAAGTGTTTTTCTGGGGTTCTCTTTTGTTTATTGTTTTTTGTTTTTTGTTTCCTTAAGTCTTTTTCCTGCTAAGTTAAGTGATGGCTCCTTCTACTTTTTTAGTTTTAGAATTGTTGTCTTTCCATACATGCAATTCCTAATGGATGGAGCTAGTATGATTTTGCAGTCTATATGTCTGGTAGTATTGCAGCTTAGACTGGAGCATCTCTCTTTTGAGGAAAAGCTGAGGGAGCTGGGTCTGTTGAGCCTTGAGAGGGGATGCCGTCATTGTCTATAAGTATCTGAAGGGAGGATCTCAAAAGGATGGATCCAGGCTCTTCTCAGTGGTGCCCAGCAGTAGGACAAGAGGCAATGGGCGGAAATGGATGCACAGGAAATTCCACCTGAATATGAGAAAGAAATTCTTTACTGTACAGGTGACGAAGCACTGGAACAGATTGCCCAAAGAGGTTGTGGAGTCTCTCTCACTGGAGATATTCAAAAGCTGTCTGGATGCAATCCTGTTCAATATTGCCTTAGGCTGGCCCTGCTAGGGCAGAGATGTAGGACCATATGACCCTGTGGTCCCTTCTCAACCTCACCTGTTCTATGATTATACATTTCTGACTCAAGGTGCTTCTTTCCTACCCATCTTGGAGTAAAGTGACTTTCATCTCAACCTGTCTGATTATGTATGTTTCCATCTAAGAATCTGCATGTAACTCCACTTCAATGACTTCTTTTTTTTTTTTCCTTCACATCTTATATGATGTATATTTGGTGCCTAAAATATCACCAAACCTTAGATAAGGCCTGTGTATTCCAAGTCATTGTTGCAGTTCTGATTTAAATGCAGCGTTATGCCAACATGTCCGTTCTGAATCTGTGATGTGAAGTATCATTATCTCAATCCTCCTTTGTGTAAGATATTACTAAACTATGCTTGAATAGGAATATGCTATGAGTATGTTTTCTGGAATGTTGCCTTCAAACCCCTTCAGCTTTATTAGAGGAAAATCAAGTGAATTTCAAAAAAGCATGACAAAAATGCATTGTTTGTAAAACATTATTCAAGCAAGTACTACTTCTGTTAAATTTTTCTTGGCTGGCACATCTAATTAAAAATACTGCATTGTGCAGGGAGAGTCAGGCTTTTTAATTTCACAGCACCACATTTTTTCCAGTTCTAGTTCTGTTTTGTGGATGAAATTCATTTATTCTTTAGCATAATTCTCATACACTAATGCTAACTACTGGTTGAAGTATGCAAGTGTAATTTAACTGTTTTGGTAACATTCATTTCCTTAAACTGCCTAACATTTCTGTTCAAGTATGACTAGCTTATTTTATTCTGGTTCCTATAAGAAAAATAATTAAATATGTGCAAAAACAAAGCTAAAGTAAGTCTTCCACAATAATACAGCTATGACAGATATTAGTTAGAAAGAAAAAATGCCCAGGCAAACTCAAAATTAAAAACTGGTGGATGTAACTAAGACCATAACCCTGCATTAGATTTCTTTTCACCTATATTATGTGCCTGGCAAGACACAGATGTTTCAAATTCCTCTGTGTTTATGGAGACCTACTTAATAACTCTGTGCACCATAGTGGGGAACTGTGGTGCTCAGGTGACAGCTGAAGTTTATCCTCTGGTGATGTTCTGCTGCCTTGCTTTAAAAGTCTATCCAGATAAAAATATTTCGAATCTGTTTACTCAGCTGTGACTTACAGCCTAATTTAGGGGAAAGAAAAAAAAAAAAACAACAACTTCAAATGTATTGTTGGGTGTATCACATCCTTTCTAAAGCTGATTTACCGAAGTTGCAGTAAAACTCAGATTTGTTTAAAAACTGACAGCACTTGTTTCTCTTAAACGTTTAGTTTGTGTCTTACCCATAGTAATGACCAAAAAGAGCATTCAGTTTTCCTGGGGATTTTTTTCTTTTTGTCTTTTCAGTGTATGCCGAGAATACTTCCAGAATGGTGGAAAAAGAAAAGCACTTGAAAAAGATGAAAAAAGAGCCCTTCTTGCTTCTAAGACCACTCCAGCTTTAAATGTTCCTCAGACTCCCAAGATTGAAGATCCTTTGCCAAACTTTGGCTTGCCAAATCATGAAGCTATGACAGAAGAGTAAGTTTTTTACTTGTTCTCTAGGCTTTTTCCCTATTTTTTTGGTGTTAAAATTTACCCTGACATTTTTTTCCATAACTCATGAGATCAGTCTGATATATTTTTAATAGTTAAGAAATGGCATTTTCCCGTGAATATCTACATTTCAAGAACTATTTATGTTGTAGTATATTTTGGTGGATGCCATAAAAAAATTGCTTGGGAATGACAACTTAGTCATCTTCATTTAAGTGCTAGAGCAATTTCATTTCAGTATGTCATTGGTGTGCAATACAATTTGTATTAAACCTTGAGGTGAAATAAGGGAGACGTTAATTAAGTTAGAATCTAATGGCTGTTCAGCACTGTTGAAAAGTCAATTGCTTATGTAAGTACTAAGTGCCAAATGTAAATATCAGGGTACTTAAAACTTTCTCTTCATAAATAATTGCAGAGAAACTCTTGATTCCAATTATATACTTCAAAAGCAATTTTGAATTACAACCCTTAACTTTTAATATGCTAGCTTTCTGATGACTGGTGCCATAGAAGTTGTAGTATCCTTGAGGTATTTTCCTAACAACAGTTTTGTTTGTGACCTTCATTCAAGCAGAAATTTTATTTTGGTGTTCAGGACTAACTGTATTTCAGTGAAGTCCCACTATTTTTTTTTTTTTTTCCTAAATAGCACAGGTCATGTTTGT
This sequence comes from Formicarius rufipectus, assembly GCA_013399695.1. Lineage (NCBI taxonomy): Eukaryota > Metazoa > Chordata > Aves > Passeriformes > Formicariidae > Formicarius > Formicarius rufipectus. The sequence goes on along the minus strand of VXAU01004990.1, from coordinate 569,235 downwards.
GGCTATTCCATGTGTGATGGAAAAAAAATCATACTTTGCAAATACAATGAAATAATGCGTAAGCATAGAATCTATATATGCTGCACTTATGACATGTTTCTTTATAGACAGGTTCTTGGAACTTCCTGAAATGTTTTGTGGGTTTTTTTTTTCTGTCGTGTAAAGAGATTTTTTCCTCGTTATTGTGGCATGTTTTCTGTGATCAGCACTTACTTGAAGTTAGATGTAGTATCAGTTAGGAAAAGAGTGAACAAGTTACTAATGTTATTAACAGATGTGTCTGTCTTTAGAAGCTGGTGTTTTTTGGGTGTCTCATGTTTGTTTAAATCAATAGGTTTGATGATCACACACTACTTAAAGCTGGTTTGTCTTCCAGTGGGAGGCATTGTCAGGATAAAGCCCTAACACTCTCTTTCCACATACTCTGTCTTCATACTTTCTACAGTTAATAGTGGCTGTTGCAGAGCTAGCTTCACCTGAGTTCCTTCTTGCTGCCAGCAGTCTGTAGCCTTCTTTTGTTCTAACTAGTGTGTACTAGAGAAATTTTGTAAGTTATTTTAGAAGTATGTTAATATAGTGAGTGATGATGATTTTTGTTTTCATTCTTGAAACTTTAAAATATATACACCCATAAAGACATTCCTGGCAAAGACAAATTTTTTAATATTTACCTGGTAGCAAGGTTTTTAGTAGCTGTACAGACCTTAAAGCAACAAGGCGTAACTGGTCTAAGTTACTGCCTAGAGAAATCAAAATTTAGTTTCTTGATGCCTTATAAAAGAAATCACAGAGTTTATCAGAATGAATACAGGTTTTGTATTGCTCAAAACACACTATCCTTCTGAAATGCTTTTCTGTCATGTCTATACTGATCAGTTAGTGAAGTCTGAAAGTTGGTACAAGGTATATGGGGAAACTTACACATGCTTGTTCAAAAACTGTCACTCCATTCTGATCATGTAAGGCTATAAACAAGAGTTGTGGGTTTGTTTATAGGTATGACTAGGCCAGTGACTCTTCTGTTTTACACTGGTAAGTGTAAAGACAGTAATTTTATTCCTCCCATATATAATCCTCTCTCAAGTACTATTAAAACCAGGTAAGAGCTTTTCTGAACTTACCTGTACTGGCAAGTTACTATAGAGAGACTGAACTTTGCTTGGTAAGAAGCAAAGCCAGCTTGTAATGAAAGTTCAACAGGTAGTAAAAAAGATGCTGGGAGAAGTGGACGCTCAGCTCTTAAAGGTGATGGTGGGAAATACAGGAACCAGAAATGGGAAGTTAACTGCAGATCAGAAAGTTAATCAGCTGCTTTGATGAATCCAGTTGCAGTTGCTCGTGTTGCTCATCTCTTTGTCAGAATAAAACTGATGTGTCTTTCAGAAATAACTAATGCGAGCAGCCCTTTCTTTACTTTCATTTATATGAAAAGTAATGTACTTCCTTCGATCCCAGAATGAGTTCTCTACGTGTAATTAGAGACATCGTAATGTCTCTAACATCACAACTGCACCTGTTGTGAAGCTGGGCATTAATGACTCAGTCCTGCAAGATAAAAGTGGCTGTTATCTGCTGTTTAACACCCCCTCCCTTCAATAAATCAGGCCCTTCTTTGTTTTCTTTTTGAGTATTGTTTCTCCTCTTTTTCTATCAAATTAAGCAGTCTTGCTTTTTGGTATGGATTTTTCTCAGATGCTGATTTGACCTCTGAAGGTACAACCTATCATTCCTTCTTTCATGTGTGTCTCACAAGATAGACCTTCTAATTGGATATCTTTGTGTGTGGAAGTTATGAAAGACTTGAGGCCTACCAGTGTTACCACCCAGAACCAGATATATGTCTTTTTCTCTGCTCTTCTGGCAGCAGTATGCGGCTTCTGAATTTTTTCCACATCCCATCCTTGATAAATAGTAGAGGAATTTAAAACTGTAAATTGTATCAGCACTTGAAGTGATTCATTTCAGAGATTAAATGACTTCTTATGGTCTTGTATCTGCTTCCAAGAGAAAATGTCACTTGCCTGTAAAGCACCTATTTGAATAGTAGATGCATTTTAAGGGGGCTGATAATCAAGGACTGCAGTCCATTTAATCAAGGTAGAATCATGGAACTATTTGAGTTGGAAGGGAACTTAACGTTCAGCTAGTTCCCATCACCCTGCCATGGGCAAGAACAAGTTCTTAAATTAAATGACTGTGGGATGTATTTAAAATGCACTCATTTTCCAGGTTATGCCCACTTGTTTACCAGTTTCTGATGTTTAACTATTCACAGTTTGGTTTGCTACCTGCACACTAATGTATTAAAGAACGGTGGGTTTGAGACATGCTTGGAGATTGCTTATAATGGCAAAGTACTTTCCATGCTTTTAATGTTGCCTTACTGAAAATCATTAGGAAACAGGGAGTTGAAGGGTGATTAACAATTAATTCAGCAAGGATGCATTTCTAACAAAGTCACTGGCTCCCAGGATCAGTGATTGTCATCCAGATTACAGTTATAGTCTCACTGAGGAATCTAACTTGAGTTACAGTGCTGAAAAGTAGGTATCTGAACTAGTGATCTTCAGACTACCTGAAGCAGTGGTCCTTCCTCTTTGTGTATGTTTGTAACAGAGTGCTTCTTAAGAGCTTCAAAATTATTTCAAGCACCTAACTAGTATCCTGTTCCTACTGATAACTGACAGCCTGAGGATTGCTACTAAGTGATTCATTGCACCGGTATTCCAAGAGGCAGCAAAACCTGACAAGGAACAGGAAGTCAAGACACAAGTGAGTGTCTGAATCTGCTACTTTTATGGTTTGAAAGTATATTTGCATTGAACATGGACTGCAAGACTCTTTAGATGTGACACACCTATCAGAATGCATTTGCCCTGTATCAAATGTCTTAGTTGTCCATTAGTGTAGGTAGGACTTTCTGGCTTCTGCTTAGTTAAGAATACAGAGTTGTCATTTTCCAGAAATGTGCTCCAATGCTGCAGTAGTGTGGAATAGTGTCCCCCTTTAAGCAGTCAAAACTGCTGCAGAAAGGAATGCAAGTTTTGTAAACAGGAAAACAGAATACATCACAGTAATTTTTTCATTCTACCATAGGTGAAGTGGGGTCTCCTGGAAATTAGAGGGCTCTGGGTTGTGCTGCTTAATTTTAATCTGTACAAGTATTTCATTGAACACTTCAGATGGAAAATGTTTAGATCTCTGAAGGCTGTTTCCTTTTTATGGGAAGTTTTATCTGCACTGTAGAGTCATGTTTGCTGTGGTCCCATGTGTCTTGATTTGTTGTTACTGTACTGGACTCTCAGAGTAGAAGCATACATAGGACGTATGTGGTTTTGTGTTTGAATGAGGGAGTATCTGTCATTAGGGTTTCCATTTGCTTGACGAGGAGATATGCTGGTCTGAGAAACTCCATACTACCTTTACGTGGGAAAAGACCCTACTTGACTTCAGTCCACGTTTGTGATTTCTGGCGACTAGGATCTGCCTCCACGCTATGCAAGTTACTGTTGCACAGATTACACTGCTCTTGTCATCCAGGCATGGAAACATCGTTGCTGTCATCTTCATTCTGAAATCAATGCTGACGGACTTACAGAGTAGCTTGGTAATGTTTGCAGTTTTAACTTAAAGGTAATTGTTGCACTGTTTGCCTTGTTCACAGGAGTATTGTGAGAGAAGTACATCCTGGATATCTTGTATTCCATGAAGAAGCAAAATACTTAAACTTGGCATTATTATTCTGCCAAATACAACAAAACATTTTCTCTTGCTTCTCCAACATGCTCTCTCTCTTAGGTCTAGACTCACTGGGAGTCTAGAAGGAGCCCAGAGAGCCCACATCTCTTTGTTGCTGCTTAAAGGCTTTTCTGCAGTATTCCTTACTGCTTTGTTGTTGCTATGAGTACAGCCGTGACTTGGTTGGACTCCATTGACCCTGCAGATCTTTTTCAGAAAGTTTTTTGCAGTTCTGTGTTTCTCTAGGGCTGAGTCTTTCCCAGAAACATGACAAGTGATATTTTGGAAGTGCCAATGTAGGTTTTGGCTATAGAAACTTGAAGTAAAAACCATTTGCTTACTAGAAAGTTTATTGCCCTTCTCTTCTCTGTGAAGTCCCTGTGAAAGCTGGGACTTTGTTTGCCCCTATTAATGGATTTTGGATATTCTAAGATGTTACAAATCATCATGGAAATTTTTTTAGATGCAGCCCTGTAAATGGGCCAATAGAAAGTGCTCAAACTGTTGGGTGGGTGGCAGGGTGGTAGTAGTGCTGTGTATGTTCTTCTTTTTCTGTTTTGTTTTGTTTTGTTTTTTTAAGCATGTGGATACAGTCATCAAGCTGTGCTTTTAAGAACAGGTGGGTGTAAAGTCTGTACATGTGGACTGGAACAGAATTGTTTAACTCCATCATTTCCTAGTTTGTTGCAATTACAAAGAAAGAATAAACAACAGGGGTCTTCACATTTAGAATGTAAGGGAAAATGTGTCTTTGATTGTAGGGTATGTAACAGCTGAGTCCTTAATATTCATGGTAACTTGAGTGCAACATTCCAATTTTTTTAAGAGAGAGAGCATATCAGGTAAGGTAAGTACCAGGACAAGGCAGATCCTTTAAACAATGACATCTGATTGCAGTACTTTTGCACAGGTGCACTGATGTCACATGATACTACATTATATAAGGTAGTAACTGCTTTAGTCATGAAAAAAATGCCTGTTGTTGCAAACCTGAAGACCACAAATGTTACTCTAAGCGTTAGTAAAAAAGATTATCCTTTGGAAGATAAGAATGCTTTCAGAGATAAGACAGCAGTCACTATCCTCAAAAGCTGCCACACATCTTTTCTTCTGTTTTGTTTTGTTGTTTTGGTTTTTTTTTCAACTATGTATTTAACTTAAAGAAAAGAACAGTGGCTTTTATCTTCATAAAGGCATTTCATTTTGGTCTTGGAGTTGGTCACAGATGACATCAGAGCTTCCCAAGAAAAGGCAAATCTCATTTTCCAGCCTCTAGCATATCTTCTGCTGTGCTGTAATGGGAGGCTTCTACCAGACAGTACAAAAATGTCTTATCTTTGTCTCTTTGGTCTGCTGCTTTCTTTCTGGTCACCCACTCCTCCCTGTTTTGTTAACTCAGTAAGTTTTGGAATCTGTTTCAGAAGATGACAGACTGTGGAGTTTTTTGCTTGTTTGTTTTTTTCCATTTCCCATGATGTTTTGACAGGGTATCTGTGCATTTCTGTAGCATTCTGGAATAGCATAGTCTATTAAAGTGTCTAGCAGTTTGTCATTCTCTTTCTATCAGTCTAAGAAGTAAGTAATGAAGTAATGGTTTGTCAGGGTAATCCTCTCTCTCCCTTACTGTTTTACCTTTGTCGTTTGGTAGCATAATGCAGAATTTAGCATCATAGATATTTGCCTGCTTATCTATAATTTCACCTTCAATAGGGTCATCACACAGTGGCAGTAAGGAGATAATATTTTCGGCTTAAAAATTGTTCTCCAGAATTCTTAGAGGATAGAATTACTCTGATATAGGACGCTCTTTCCTAAACTAGATGGCTATTTTTGACTGTTTTTAATTAAAAATCTTGTGGATTCTCAAAAAGGAAATGATTGCATGGCATAGTATAGACTTTTTCCCCCCCTAGTAGTGTTGAGGAGATACTTAATTTCATTTGAATGTTTAGAATAACTTTCCTACAACTCGAGCAGCCAGCTTTTGTTTGTGACTCTGCACAGACTGATGTAACTCTTTGACAGCATCCATTGAAAATAGAATCAGAGTGAACCAAAGCAGTCATTAATTTAAAAAATAATAGCTAACATAAAGCAAATAAAATATTTTTTTTAAATTTGCAAGGAATAACAAAATGCTTTCATTTCTAGTAGTTGTGTTCTTTTACCTTGGAATGCCATTATGTGTTCTCTTGTCTTCATTAAACCAATCATGCCACTTGACTTCAGATGCCCTTTAAAATGGAACTGTCAACAACGCAGTTCATATTGTTGTCAGTTTCCCTTTTCAGTTCCTCACATTTTAACTCTGGTGTCTATTGTGAGTTCAATGCCAATAAGTACCATGAATAAAGGTAAGTGGGAAACACAAAACAATGAATAACCTTGCTTTGTAGACACACAATTTGCCATTTTATTTACTTACTACAAGTACACAAGTTTATCCTATTACAGCTACTCTGAACAAGACTATTCTGACTGAGGACCAACTGCCTTTACTGATGGAGCTTTGTTTTTTAGATATCTCAGCAACTGAAGTAAGGTATTTGCTTCTGTCGTGGTCTGTGAGATTTTTTTACGTTAGCTCTCTGAAACTGTAGTTCAGAATACAGCTTTAAAAATAACATTTGCTAAAACTGAATCCTTGCTGCTTCTTAGGTTTCTTCACTCCTTGGCAAAGATCAGATTACTTGATGTTGGTAGCTGCTTTAATCCATTTCTGAAGTTTGAAGAATTTCTGACGGTTGGCATTGACATTGTTCCAGCTGTTGAGGTATGTAATGCTTGCTGAAGTTAATATAAATTTGATTCTCAGATTTTTAGAATGCCTCAAAATGACTGTAAAAAAGTATTTTTAATACTTAAGTATATTTTCTAAATATCTGTGCTATAATAGGAACTGTGGCACTCCTACTACATCCTTTCCCATGAACAGGCTTTAAAATATAATTGTGTTTTCTTTTACAAATATGATTTTTTTTCAAGAGCTATGCCTTTATAATGGCATTATTAATCTTAAAAATGGAAACATTTAGTAGCCACCTTTTAATGATATTTCAAGTAAGTCCTTGCATATTAAAGGAATAAATAAAAATTAAATAGGCTTATGCTTAGGCAAGAGCCCCTCAGAGTTGCATTTGCTGACAGAAGGAAATTATTGTGGTGACTTAGTTGGAAGTGACTGTATTTGGTGAGTTTTTCTGGGGAGCTTTAGTAATCAGAAGTGCACTATAGGGGAGCATTTGTATTTATTGCTGGTAATATTATTGAACTTCCACAATGCAGAGGACAAATTTATCAGCTCATATGGGGTACATTGCTTAATTTTCTCTAGGTGGTAAGGTTCTCAAATGTATTATTTCTTCTGTAATCATATGTTCTTTCTGTCTTTTGCTGTTGACCCTGCTTTTGTCGGGGCTAATCTCATTTATCAACCAGGCAAAATGATGAAATCAAAAATGAAAAAGACACAGAAACACTTTTTTGACAGAAAACAGAAAAGCTTTTGACTATACACACCCTGACCACTTATAGTTTAAAATCAGGCTCTGTTAAAATCTGTGGCCTCTTTAGAAGTGGAAAGGTGAGAAGTGTACAAGTTAAATAATAGTTAACTTGAAAGTTGTGTTCCATTATTTGCTACAGTGTGGTTTACATGCAAATGTGCGATGTTTTTTGTGGCTACCATGCTTAGTCTACTAATATATAATTTGTATCTTTGTGTATGTGTTTAGAGATACTAAAATATATTCTTTAAAAATCTGAGTGATTAATTGGTTTTAGAAGCAATTCAGTATTAGTTTCATCTAAAACACAAACTTCAACTGGACTCCATCTTGCCTAATTTGAAAAATAGGCATCAGTTGCCCAAACACGGTTGCCTTCCATCACTTCAGAGGCTGTAGGATATCTGCACAGGGCTGTTGGGCATGACACAGGATGTAAACGAAACACACGCCACTGAAATGGCAGCCACTGGCATCTAAAATGATAACACATGGCAAGTGAATTTTCAGCTAAGATACATAGATCCTCAGTGTCTACATCTGAATCTCTTAAGTTCTCATTACAGTCTCCATTACAGTGGAGATCTGTTTAAAACAGTGAAATCTAAATGCCTGCTGTTTGATGGTGAGGTGAATTGGATTCTGTATTGACTAGTTTTCTAGTGACTAGAATGGGAGCCTAGGCACCTAAAATTACATTAGTTGAACCTAACCATTAATTTTGGGGTATGCATAGTTAATTTTTTTTATCTAGTCTGTTGTTCTGTTTTCATAAGAGAACTACATTTGTTTTCATGAAAATCAATTTAAATGTACCGTGACCAAAACCATTATTGGAAAAGCCCTGAAAAGGTAACTTCTGTGGATTTAATGGAGGAACACACACAATTTCTATGTACTAACCAGTTATTTAAAGACTCTCCCAGTACACGGGAGTGATGTCTTGTCATCTGACATAGTACCATAGCTTCATGACAGGACTTTCCTAGAGTGCTGCTGTATATGTAGCTACACACATATTTGCTGTGAGAGCTGTCTCAGGCTCACCAACTTCTTCCATTCTCTTGGGTGACTTGGCATGTTTAGGGCACCTTGAAACCTACCTGGCAAGTGTTCTTGAAGTGACATGGAGCACAGTTTGCACAGTCAGATGCGTCTGCTAGAATAAGCTTAAGCCTATCTCCAAAACAGAATGAATAAGCCCTGACATATCGAAGGTGACTCTACTTTGAGCTTCATCAGCACCATAACCTCCTGAATAAATTTATCTTTAGGCCAGCAGTTGCCTGGGCTGATTTAAGATTTTTGGACTAACAGCCAGAGGTTTGTTATGGTAGTTAATGGCTTCTTCTGACCTAAAAAATTGATTTGGTAACTTGTGGTAGAAGCTGAAAATAGAAGAACTGGTAAAATTTTCTGATTTAGCAGATCTTTTAGGTAAGATGCAAAAATATTTTTGAAACAAGTCGAAGAACAGAGTCTTCTTATGAAGTCACTGTCTTGAATGATGTTGATTAGACCATTAAATAATTCCTTCTATAAGAAAAATTGATTAATCCACTTTCTGCATATAGAAATGTTTTTGATATAGGCTGTGTAGTCAAGTGAAATAATTAGTTCATTTGAGGAATAAGAAGGATATAATTGTGGAAATACTAGGAGAGGAATTGAAATGTTAGTTACATAAATAGTTTAATGTCTTCAAAATGTTAGAATCTCTTTTGAGTACAAAGAATGTAAACTGTAGATATATGAATATGGAAATATATTTCCTTTAAAAAGTTTGGTATTTTTAGAGAGAGGGGACCTGCACTAAAGAAACTTTAATATTTCCTTTAGCAGGACAGCGTGCACTCATTTCCAGTGTGTTGGCGTAAGGTACACTGAGGGAAACATGCAATATTAGATACTAGGAGGGAAACTGAGGCTGTGGTAATCACAACAGGTTTCTGACACAGCCCTGTGTCTCTGTTAGCTATTCCTTCACACGCTTTGCCTAAAATACAGATATTCCAGTCAGTGGTTGTTTTCTTAGAGGAGTTTGTCAACATGAAAAAAAAAAATTGAAATAAAGGGAGACTCTTCACTTTGGAAAAATCCAAATAAAATTTCATACTGTTGAAAAGCATGCTGAATATTCAGCAGATGTTGCATTGAAGTAAATACAATCTGACATTGAGATAAAAAAAAAATACAAAAACAAAAACAAACAAAAACAAGTGGGAAGGGTACTGGAGTTAGAAATTAGAATATATATCTCAGTGACCCTTGAGGGTCCCTTGCAACTCAGAATATTCTGTGAAATATCTGTGAAAATGATTCACGTAAGTAGGATTTGGTCCTAAATGTCAGTGGATGCACTGATATGACTGCTGTTTCAGTCTCTATGAGGACTTCAATATCAGTTCAAGACTTCTGTATCCAGAGTTTGCTAGCAAACTCCAGTTTAGCAGCATTTTTGTCTTAAAACTACCTTCAGAATTCAGTCTCCACTCAAAACATACTTCAGTCCTGAAATTGTCTTTAACATTATTTCTGCGTAGATGCTTTATTTCTCCACTAGTCAGAAATACTTGCAGTCTAAATTGTTTTCAACTGTATTTGTGTAACCACTAACTCTTTAAGTTTTGAAATTCCAAGTAAAGTTAGCATGTCACTCTGAACTATTAGTTTTCAAAATGCTTCTGTCTTTTAAAACTTACTAGAGGATATCATGAAATTGTTACTGTTAATTTCCTATTTTAAGTATTACGAGGAAACAGAATATAGCCCTGCAGGTATAATGGGTGCAATTAAAATTTCTTGGTCATAGCCACATAATACAAATCTTTTTCTTGATTTTTGCATATTGAAGGTTAAGATTAAAGCTAATAAAAATAAATCACAGATTCATTTGCACATTGATTACTTTTTCTGATTTTCTGCTTACTCTTAGAAGAGAATGTGATTTTTTTTATAAACAGAAATGACATTATCTTCTACTTGGAAACAATTCTGCATATCCATTCCATAATGAACACCTTTTCTTAATACTGTTTCATAAAACACACAATAAATATTTCCGTGGTATTAAAATGCCGGAGATTTCAGATGTGTTCCACAGTGTTTCTTGTCTGCTTACATATTTGCTTACCTGTTTAGTGTCATTCACTGCACGTTCTCTAGGCATTAATAACAATTTGTGTTGCTATCAGATCAAAACCTTATGTCCTAATACAGTGTGTTATGAAAAGTCAGTCCCAGGTCTTTGTAACTACAAAGTGTCAAAAATTCACTAAATAGCATATTTTTATTTTTGAATGCTTTGTGGTTAAGGATGCTACAAATTTACTCTTTTGTATGTTGCATTGTGGTGTCATTTCCTGTCTTTGACAACTTGAGTGCACAAATGGTCAACAGGTGATTTGTAGTCCTTACTGTACTTTCATAATTGCCCAAATGTGTACCACTACATTTTGCGTTTACAGCAAAGTTAAAACATGGACCAGCATCACTGCTGCAAAGCAGTCAGTGTACTGTAACTTTGTAATGTATAGTGCCTCATCCGTCTTTGTTTCTGTACCACTAAAGAATGACACATTTCTTTCCATGTGATCAAACCTCTAAGTTCCTTGCATTCCTTTTAAAGAACCTGTAGAAATACTGAGTTGTCAAATTTAGTTTCTAATTACTCATTTCAGTTTTATAAAAACCTATATGATGCTTTCAGCAGCTAAAAAACCAAAGGCAATGTAGGCTTATCTGAGTTCTTAAATCATTTGTGACATAGTTGATTCAGTAGTTCATTCTGTTTGGGCTAATTTTATTTTTTTTTATTAACAGTTCTCACTGTCAAATCTCTAGTAAAATACTGCACATCTAAAATTTTGCATGTGTGTTAATTTTTTCTTTTAGATTGTTTGATTTAATAGCAAGAGGAATGTTCCACAGGCTTGACATTTCCTCAAGGGAACTGAGAGGTCATTGATTTTTCTATGGGTTTTGGTTGTATTTGCTCTTTAAACTAACCTTGATGCTTTGTTTTCTGTTTTTATTATTCCACCAGAGCGTATACAAATGTGACTTCCTAAATCTTCAAATTCAGCAACCTCTCCAACTGGCACAAGATGCTATAGATGCCTTTCTGAAGCAATTGAAAAATCCCATTGATTCTCTACCTGGAGAACTGTTCCATGTTGTCGTTTTCTCACTCCTCCTTTCATACTTTCCATCACCATATCAACGATGGATATGCTGCAAGAAGGCACATGAACTTCTCGTATTAAATGGCTTATTGCTTGTAATAACTCCTGATTCATCTCATCAGAATCGCCGGGCTATGATGATGAAAAGCTGGAAAATTGCCATAGAGTCCTTGGGTTTTAAACGCTTCAAGTATTCTAAGTTTTCTCACATGCACCTGATGGCATTTAGAAAAACTTCCCTGCAAACAACAAGTGACTTAGTTAGCAGGAACTACCCAGGAATGTTGTATATCCCACAGGATTTCAACAGTATAGAGGATGAGGAGTATTCCAACACTTCCTGCTATGTTCGATCAGATACTGAAGATGAACAGCTAGCTTACGGTTTTATGGAGCTGCCTGATGCTCCTTATGACTCAGACTCTGGAGAAAGCCAGTCTAGTTCAATTCCTTTCTATGAGCTAGAAGATCCTATATTGCTTCTAAGTTAATGTAGTTGTTGAAATGCCCTTTCAGTCAAACCTCTTGCTTAACTAATTTTGCTATACTAACATGGGCTCAACACACAAAAATGGTTTGCATAAAGAAAATGCAAAGGTTTACAGAGTTTGCTATTTTTTTCTACTTTTGAATTTTAAAATTTATTCTTGTATGAAAGTGAAAAAATACAAGTTTCATGCAAATGACTCATGTCATAGCATAAATTGCTGTTACTTTCTTTAGATTTGTATCACTAATTTTTTTTCAGAAAGGTACCATTCTTTTCTTTAGTGCTGTGAAGTGTGAATTCTATTTAATTTGTTAAATGTTGTTTCAGTATTTTAACTCAGTGTGGTTGAGCTTAAGGCACTGGAGTTGGTGAGCTTTGAGAAGTATATGTAGGAAGAAATAATTTGCACTTTAATTAAATGTGCAGATAGGTTAAGACACTTGGTTACAAATGTCCCTTCTCTGATTATGGAACAAAACTTTTTTTTTTTTTTTTTTTTTTTTCCCCACGAAATGTTTTTCTTTTTGGTTAAACCTGGGCTGGAGAAACTGTAATGCCTTGCACATTTGATTTTATGTTTATTGCAGCCCTCTTGAGATAACACCAAAACACTGGAATATATTCATCCATAGTTATACATACTGTGTAATTTCATTGCATAAATGGCAGTTAGACATGAGATTTCTGAAGAGGCTTTTCCCTTCAGAGGAGTATGGTACGTCTAGATAATTATGTTTCACTTTGAAGCTGGGATCGCTGCAATTGTCGCTGCAATTTTATGAGTGTACAAGCACTAACATATATCAGTATTTGCCCAATTACGGTGTTCTGTATTCACTTCCAACTGTGTTTTTTTGGGGAACAGGATGGGTTTTGTCACATTTTAAAGTAAACTATTTATGCATTTTAAAAACAAACAACTTTTTCTTGATTTGTCCTTATTTGTAGACCTCCTAAGTTACCCAGTAACTACTGACTGATTTTGTAAAAAGAAACACAGTCATACAAGTTTTTCAAGGATACACATATTTTCATAAAGCACATATTCAGACCACACAAGTGAAGTTAACCTACAGTATTTGTTTACTTATTAGGACCCAGAAATCTCAAGTTCAGTTAAATAAAAGCTCCATAGCTGGTCTGCACTGGAAGGAGATAGAACATCTATTTTTACATCTATTAAATTTTTAACTTGTGTAATCAATCTCTAAATTTTTGCAGAAAAAAAATCAATTCTCTTCAGTACTTTAAAAAAAAAGAGGATTCATCATTAGTTTAGCTTAGATTTCCCTCTGTTTAAAAATAATGGCCAGAATTTTCAGAATTGAATGTTAGGCAGTTAAATTTATATTTAAGTGCCTAATAATAAATGTTCTGAACTAGGTGCTATGTCATGGTTTTAAGTCTGACTTCAGCAAATTGGTACAAAATACTAATACAGTTTCACAGATGGTTGTGATGAAATGTGCCTTGCACCATATTAACCTGACATTTTGTAGGTATAATACAGAAGTTACCAGATAAACTGAAGTTGTAGTGTGGATTTTACAGTGGTCGCTACAAAAATGAAACTTACTCCTTCCACTGAAGTTTTGCACTGAAAGTGTCACAGTTTGACCTACCTGTTTTTCTTTTGTACTATTTCCTACATAGAGTAATCCAGCATTGGTCTAGCCTACACTCAAACATGATCTGGACTATGGTGCTGTATTTTTTAACATAAGCTTTTTGTGTAGTTTCTTGAATTTAAAGCCTTCCCAAATACCTGAATCAAATTTATTATTCAATCTGAGTAACATAGTTATTCAAAGCAAGCAGTTGTATTCTGATGTGTAAAAAGAAAAAAAGAATTCAGTTTAGACATACAAGAGTCACAGTTCATCAAACATATATGTTGGCATTGATTAATGAAAATTGGTTTGTGATTCATACAAAAACAGGCAATTCAGATAAAGATTCCCCCCCCCCAAAATGGTTTAAAATACTAACATTCAAACTCGAAACCTTTTTGACAGATCATTTTGACAACATTGTGGATTAGAGACCTGAGATTCATAGCAGCTTGGTTTTCTTGCTGATCATCTAAATATCTGAAGTGGGTTTATTGGTTGTTTGGTTTTGTGGTTTGGGTTTTGTTGAATTTTTTGGTTGGTTGGGGGTTTTGTTTGTTTTTTCTTTTTTGGTTTGGTTTGTATTGGCTTTTTTCACAAGGGACAGTAGATTGTGATGGAGGAAGAAAGTGGGATTTACATAAATACTTATACCTCCCTGAACAATAAAGTGGTGGTATTGGGAGTTGTATATTTGGCTTTGGTTCAAGAAGAATATTTCTAGATTATGAAATATTTGAAAGTTATGAGCGTGCAAGAGATCTCTCATTTTTAAGGTGCTGGAGAGGAAAATGAAGAAAATGTGTACTCGCATTTCTGTTGTCTTTTATGTCACTAATTTTTGAGAACAAAGCACATTTATTAAAAAAAATCTGAAAAAAAAAAACATGTTTAAAAATTCTTTGGGTGGAGATATTGTGTTTTTCTTTCTGGGCAATCTGTTTATGCTGAAATCTGATGAAACCAATGCAGAGTTATTTTCCTTATCATCAAGAAAATAGTTGCCATGGGTTTATTTTTACAACAAGTAGAGATGTTAAACTTGGCACTTATTTCAGCTTCTAAAACTCAGTTGAGATCTTTGCTTTTCAGAAGTTCCTCTGGTTGATCCTGTATCGTGTTTCTTTGCCTGCACACTTAGTATGTGACTGACCTAATTCTGTTGCTCTCGTATCTCTCTTCATGTTAATTTCTTCTCTATTTCCTAGAAATATTTTTGTAGCACTCGTATGTTGCCCCTTTCAGGTCATTGCTGTACTTTTCTACATCTTGTTTCTGAGTTCTGGAGGTGTTGAGGTAAGGATACCAAAGAGAAAAGAAAGCTAAAGAACTGAAAATTCAAGGCTCCTGCTGAGATCCAGATTCTAGGAGGAGTTGATTTCAGTAGAACTGAAGTGTGTCCCCAGCACTGCAGAGCCTAGCTGGTATAATCTGGTTTTCTGCTTGACAGTGAACCAGAAAATAGCATTTCACAGCTGTGCTCAGTATTGCTTCCTGCAGAACCTTTTTGTCCTTTTCTGCTTCAGAGAGACCTGCTGACTTGCTTGAAAAGTGTGATCATTCTAAGGCCTTTGAATCATGTCTCAGTGAATCAGCAGCAGGGTCTCTTCTTGGTTTTCCTTGTTGCCTCAGTTTTTCTCAATTGTTTTGGGCCTGTAGAATAGCAAGAAGATTTTGTAGAAAGATTTCATTTCACAAACTTACACAGAAACTTTGGGGGGGTTTTTTTGTTTGGTTGAGTTTTTTTTTTACTTTTCAGGTAAAATATTTCCCACGAAGTATCAATAAGTTGCTTGAAGGGCATTCCTAAATCCCAGTTAGACACAGTACCAATTAAATGTTTTCCATGATGATGGTAAAGCATCTGAAGCATGTGACCCTCACTAAGCAACTGAGAGTTCCACTGTTCTGCTTGTTAAAGGAAAACCTCTTAGCTTGTATGTTGTTTTGATGGGATATTTGTTTCAGGGGCTTGCAGTTTTGGTTTCTGTTTTTTAACCCATGTAACAGCTAGGCCTGTTGGCCTGTTTTATGTAAAATTTGAAAAGGGGTAATGATTCTGGAGACAGCTGAGGTCAATCAGTTGGCTGAATGATTGAGGCAGGAAGGACAGATGGTCAAGGTTTGATGCTTAGGCTCCAAGTCAGTCCTCGTACTCCTTGACTAGGGCCAGAAGGGTCTGGTTGTGATGAATCACAGAATGGTTAAGGTGGGCCATCTGGTCCAACCTCCCTGCCCAAGCAGGGTCATCCTACAGCACATCGCATAGAATTGCATCCAGGTGGTTCTTGAGTATCTCCGGTGTGGGAGACTCCACACCCTCTCTGGGGAATCTGTTCCAGCGCTCGGTCACCTGCATCGTAAAGTTCTTCCTCATGTGGAACCTCCACAGGTGGAGCTTCCTATGCATCAGTTTCTGCCCATTGCCCCCTGTCCCAGTGGCTGGCACAGCCACACCGAGCCTGGATCCATCTTCTTGGTGCCCTCCGCTTCAGATATTTACACACTTTGACAATGTCGCTTCTCACTCGTCTCTTCCTGAGGCTGAACAGGCCCAGCTCCGTCAGCCTTTCCTCACAGGAGAGGTGCTCTAGTCCCTCGAGCATCTCGGTATCCTTTGCTGGACCCACTCCAGGAGTTCCCCGTCTCCCGTGTGTCTCCCGTGCTGAGGAGCCCAGAACTGGGTACAGCAAGGGATGAAGCAATTCCAGCACCACAGGCACCCGCCCAGCCCACCTGCAGGCCGGAGAGCCTCTGCAGAGCAGCGTGTCCGTTTCACGCCCCGCTTGTTTCGCGGCCCCGCGCCCGCAGCAGGTGCGCTCCGCTCCCGCCGCCAGGACCCGCGGGGCCGAGCGGAGGGGACGGCCTTGCAGCCCTCGCTCAAACACTGGTTCCCGCCGCCGTGCCTAAGCACCACTTGACGGTGTTTATACGTTGAGTTGCGGGCTTTGCTTGGTTATTTTGGGTTTGGTTGCGGTTTTTGGTTTGATGGGTTTTGGGGGATTTTTTGAGGCT
>VXAU01004990.1:434911-552576 GCA_013399695.1 Formicarius rufipectus | reverse complement strand
CAGGGCCAGGGCCAGGGCCAGGGCCGGCTCCTGCTCCGAGCGCGGCCCGGCCGGGCCGACACCCTCGGCGCGCGGGGGCCGCCAGCACAGAGCGGCGGCAGGGGGGGCGGTCTTCCCGGGCGCCCGGCCCTGCGGGTGCAGCTCCGCCGGCGGGCCTGAACCCTTCGTGCGGGGGTTAAGTCTGCTGTGTCAGTGTGTGAGTCAAATAGGGGTTTTTGTTTTTAAGGAAAGGTCTTTTAAAGAGTTAGGTGCTAAACTGGAAGAACAAAGCTGAAGGAAAGGGGGCTCAGTACTTCGGTTGGGCCTCACCTGGATTGAAAGTCAGCTGAACATACACCACTGAACCAACTTGTGGTTTTGGTTCTTTTCCCAACTTTCTTAGACGAATTAGGGTAAAAGCTACTTGGAGACTCTGGTGCTCCTTTACATATTGGAAAGCTCTTAAGTTTAATTTTGTAAATCTTTTATGAGATTCCAGGTTTTGCTTAAAACCATATTTGCAAAAGTTAAAGTACTTAAAAGTGGGTGTCCACGTTCTATTTGGAATCCAAAGGTGATTTGCTGAGATACGTAACACATGTTCAAACCCAAAGCTTTAAGCTCGGTAGTTTAAAACAAACACAGTACATCCTCACGACTTTAAACAGAGTTTGTGTAAACAGCCAAAGTATTAATTAACAAATTATTAAGAAATAGGTGTGTTTTAGAAAACAAATCAGTTACTGAAATTTCTCTTTAAAATTTAACTATCTTCTGTGTATTGGGTAATAGCTGTGTGAAGGGATACATTAATCATGAAAATGCACCTTTTCCTCTTCACCAAAAAGTTGACCATGTATTTTGGTTAGAAAAACGCTAATGATTAGGATCGTGATTTAGGACTATACGTTTTGCTAATTGTCTAGGAGGTGGAGCCAGGAAGAGAAGGTTGCATTCACAGTACTAGCAGCTCGTGAGGCAACAGCAGAGAAGCTTCTCTTTCGCGTTTTTCACGGTGCAGCGGCAGCAAAACTCCACTTGGCACAAGCTGAACCGCTGCAAACAATTTTCTGTAGCATAGCTGCTTGCCTGCAAGGGAGTTTGCTAGTGTTAACAATCCCACCAGAAAATAATTTACTGATCTTAGCAAAATATTAAGCCAGGTGTTAGGCACGAGCTTCTCCCCTTTGCATATGAGCAATGGGCTCATTCCTGCTGGCTTCTGTGAGGGTGTTGTCTAGATGAACATTTACAGTGTGAGCCCCTTGACTTGGAGGGGTTCCAGGAAGGCTCGAGAATCAAGATAAACAGGATGGAGTGGCAGATGTTCTTCAGCATAGCAGTAATCACACGTTAGTGCTGTGAGTTGAAATGAGATATTGTTCCTCTCTACAAGAGAGTTGGAGACAGGGGAATGGCATGTGTGGCAGTTGAAGTAAATGGTTCAAGTTGTCCATAAAGTAAATGTTGATTGTAGTATAAGAAACAGTGAGACTCCAGACAGTGCTGTGAAACCTAAACTATCATGACCTGGAATATGATAGCCGACCTAGGTCTGTGTTCTATATAATGTAAAAGCAGATTAAAGGTTGAAAGGAACAGTAAGCAAGTAGGTAACATTAAGGGGAGAAATATTGTGAGATCCTGGGCATTCAGGCCACTCAGAATTAAGTTCATACCTATCAAATGCTAATAATAATGAGAACTATGAAAATGCACAGTTGAGATGCTAAGAATTTTTAATTTGCAATAACTTCATGTAATAACTATTTGCTTTAAGTGTATGGTATGTGTTCTCTTTCAAGTAACCAGATTTTTTAATGCATAGTTCTTCCAAGTAGTATGTGTAGTGTGCTTAGAAGTTTAATGTAATTTGAAAATCTGTGTTACCAAGTAAGTAATTTAAGCAATAGAATGTCTTAGGCCTAGTCTGTCTCTGTACTAATTACTTAAGATGGTTTTATACTGTGTGCCAGTCTTCAAATCTGCCAAAACTTATGGGCAAATCAATCAATTCACTTTATCATTTGTTGTTCACTGGTTTAAAAAATGGGAATTTAAAAATCAAGAGAGAATAAAGTTTTAAGTTTTGAGTTTGAGTTAAGGCGTCTTTTAATACTTCCCAGAGCATGATAGGTAAAAGCACTGAGCTCTAATTAAGCTCTGTTTGTGGCATGTTGGTTGCTCTGTCATACCCGCAGCTCTTCAAAAATCTCTATAAGATGGGCAATTAGTTAATTACTTAAAATTGATAGAAGTTACATTTACGTCTTATGTGTTGAAGACTCTGCCCATAACATTACAAAATTCCCCTTAAAAATACTACTGTTCCTATACTATATTAAAAAGAAAATCTTGCCAGTTAAATGGATTGTAGCAGGAGGTGGTTATGTTCTAAATGTAATATTCTGATAATTTTGTTTATTTGCTTCCTTTGGGGGTGGGGGAAGCAGTGGGGAAGGGGCTTGGATGGGTGAAAATCAAGGCTTTGATTTTACAGTAGGAAAAATCTCTGAAAATCATGCCAGATCAGCTGATATATCTGAGTGTCCACTCCTCTTTTGTGAAACCAAGATAAATTATAACCTTTTCATTATCTACTGTGGTTTAAGCTCATTAACTGAGTGTGAAGTTCTTTTTGAAAATCTTACTTATTTGACTACTAAGAGGAAGCCTTGCAAAGCACCCTGAAAAGATTTAGTATGAAGTGAGAATGTATCAAATGCAGTGGTGAAATAAAACAATGTTTTAAAACAATACTGAACTATTCTAGAAAGTAATGGCTATCATAGCAGTATTTTGGATATCCATAGATATCTAATATAGGTACCTTATGGATGAGTTTCGTGGCAAACTGCACAGACCGGGTTTGTTTTCCTCTCATTCAAATTACCAGCCAAGATTTGTGCAGAACCCATTTTATAGTGGTTTAATAATGACCCCAGTTTGACCTTTAACAGCACACTTACTTGCTATTTTTAATGTGTTAATTTAGATGTTAAATTCCTTGGTGAGAAATTATGTGTCATATATATGTTTTATGGCAGGAATTATATGCCAGTGAAACTTTTTTTAATTCTCTTTCAGGACTTTGGGGATTCTGGACCACTGTTACTGAAATGGTATTACAGAAGACAGCAATTTGTGTTTGTTGAATGAAACTCAAGTATTTACTTTCAGTCAAGCGGGTGAAATCCCCTAACTGCAGTTTACATGTGTAGGTCACTGCGTTACTGTGTTAGTCATTGTCTCTATGCAGCAATGACAAGGCTAGAAGAAGCAAACAGAGAAGTGAACATGCACTCATCAGTCCGATACCTTGGCTATCTTGCCAGAATCAACCTACTGGTTGCCATTTGCATGGGTCTTTATGTCCGATGGGAAAAAACTGCGGATGCACTGATTTTGGTGATATTTATTCTGGGGCTCTTTGTTCTTGGAATTGCCAGCATATTGTACTACTATTTTTCAATGGAAACAGCAAGTTTGAGTCTCTCCAATCTTTGGTTTGGTTTTTTGCTTGGCCTTCTCTGTTTTCTTAATAATTCTGCCTTCAAAACGGATGTGAAAGAAGAAACTACTAAATATTTGCTCCTCTCTGCCATCATTTTAAGGATATTGTGTGCTTTGGTTGAGAGGATTTGTGGCTGTGTCCATCATCGACCAACGCTGCTGACAACAGTTGAGTTTTTAGAGCTAGTTGGATTTGCAATTGCCAGCACAACTATGCTGGTAGAAAAATCTGTGAGTATTATCCTGTTGGTCATGGCTTTGGCCATGTTGATTATTGACTTACGTATGAAGTCTTTTTTGGCAATTCCAAATTTGGCAATTTTTGGAGCCATTGCATCCCTACTCTTTTTTCCATCGCTAAAAATCCCCACAAACCCTTTTGCCTTGGCATGTTTCTTCAGCTGCCTGATTTCAGATCCACTTCTCGATGTTTACTTCAGTGGACTTTCAGTTACAGAACGATGGAAACCCTACCTGTACCGTGGCAAAATTTGCAGAAGGCTTTCTGTCCTGTCAGTTGGAGTCATTGAACTAACATTTTTCATTCTTGCAGCCTTTAAACTACGTGATTTGGATCTTTGGTATTTTGTGATACCTGGTTTTTCTATTTTTGGAATTTTCTGGATGATCTGTCATGTGATTTTTTTAATAACTCTTTGGGGGTTTCACACAAAACTAAATGACTGTCACAAGGTATACTATACCCACCGTGCAGAAAACAACAGCCTGGACAGAGTTATGGCATCTAAAGGAATGCGTCACTTCTGTTTGATTTCGGAACAGCTGGTGTTCTTCAGCCTTGTGGCAACTGCTGTTTTGGGGGCTGTCTCTTGGCAGGTAAATAATAATCTTTATCTTGATCTCCCTCTTAAGAATAATCCTGATAACTGTTGGCTCCCTAAAATTTGATGGTGTGCTGTGGCTCAGCAATTCAGAATTTGAGCACTTGAGTTCACCAGCATGCACTTCAAATTTTAACCCTTTGTGCTGCCTTGACTGTAAACTGTTGAGGCAGTTGGAACTTACCAGCTTCCTTGTGTTGGCAGCAAGGGAAGAGTTAACACTTCTAGGGTAGAAGTGATGTGCAAAGTATTTTGCATGTAGCTACTTAAAAAATTATTTTGCTTTTGAACTCGTGCTATAAAATTTATTTTTAAAGTATATCACTGTGTTGAACCCTAGTAATGCTCACTAGATCAAGAGCTTTTGTTATGGACTATTTTAATTAGATAGGATTGTATTAAAGAATGTATTTTTCAGTGATTTTGCTTTGCATTTAACCAATTCTGTGGGGTCAGAGATCAGCTGATAAACTGGTAAATTGTTGATAGAGCATATGCTCTTATGTCTCACTTTCAGGTCTGGTTGTGTACCAAGGATATGCCATCTGAAAGGCTAGTTCTTAAAATCACAATGTCCTTTGACTTCTCTTTCCATTTATGAATTAAGGACATTATCTTTTCTGTAGCAGAAAACATACATTTTGTTCAAAATACTTCTTCAGTGCCCAAGTGAAGGCACATTGTGTGTTGTTAGTTACGGCGGGGCATTTGAAGCCTGTTTTCTTTTTCTGGTTGATCTAGACTGAGACAACAATGATTTTTGAACCTGTACATATCTTATATGAATTACAAACTTAATGTATAAAAATATAATTTATTGCAGATGAAATTTAGAGGTATGTCTCTGCAGTGTTTCCAAAACAATTCCCTACCCATTCCTGGAGTTTTTCTAATCCTGCAGATTTTCTTTGATTAAATAACTTTGTGGATGAATGGTGTTAAAGAAATTGATGGAAGATGAAAATTACAGTTATTTTGTGAGGTTCTGTGTATTGATTTTTGGTTTGGTTTGGGGTCTTGTTTTTTGCATGAAAAGCATTAGAGGTTAGCAGACAAGCCTGCAAGGAATGCTGGGTAATTTTGCTTTTTCTTTGGAAAAGTATCAGTATGGTGTGTGGACTTGCAGAAAGGACAGAAGGAAATCAAAAAAAAAAAAAGGAGAAGAAAAATCCCCAAAATGTACTTAGTGAAAGTGTTGATGCACCCAAAGAAATGAGAAGGTGGCTTGGGAGACAGAAACAATAGACTACCAGCATGCTAATCTTGCTAACTTCTGTATCTTTTCTTCTGACAACTGTGATTTTATCAACATGCTTGACTTGAATTTTTATATCCTAGTTGACTGCTTTTCAGTAGAAATATTTTTTTGCCATATTCATCAGAAAATCTTAGTAGTTTCTCTCTTCTTTCCCTTAGACAAGAGTCACTCCACCTAGTTACACCTAATAAAGCAGTCAGAACAAATCAAGGGCATAAGTTGTCCAAATAGTCTCTGGCAAGAGGCAGTTCCCCTCGGAGCCTGGCTGCAGGGAGTTGGACTCGGGCTGGACCTCCGGCTGTAGCCCTTGGTGGGAAGGGCTCCCTCTCCCGCTGCCATCTGTTTTACAGCACACAGGCGACTCCTTCGGAGCTGCCTCCTTCCTGCGAGCTGTGGGTGTAACCCAGGAGGGTTGGAGTCATCCCTAGCTCGGTAGTTTTTTCGGTTCAAAGTGGTTGATAATTCATTGTACTTTTTTTCTGCGTCTGTCTCCTGCCTTAAAATAACTGCAGCTGTTGTTAATGTCTGATGATTTTTAGTTCTGTGTAATTCTGAAGAAGCAAAGTTGTGCTGTGGAATGATTTGTTCACAAGAAACTGGTAATCCAGCTAAAATTGTAGTATTTGTTATTGGCTAATTTCACTTTCTAGCACCCTTTGTGTAAATCAGATAAACTGTTGCTCATCACCTTTGTTGAGAAGTTATGTATTTCCTTGTTCTCAAGAAAAGGATTAATTGTAGTAGTGAAAGGCATTAGTCCAAATATTTTCACTTTTCAGAAAATCCAGTTTTTTATTACAATAGCTTATTTTTTGTTGATAACTGCATTTACATTTGTCTTACTGTATTTATATTTCTTTCACTAGGTACTTTCAGTAGTGAATTAGCTTAAGATTAAGAAAACAGTTGCTCCAACTAAAAGCATTTCTGCTTCAAAAGATGATCTGATGTTCATCTTGCAGATCACTTGTGTCTCTTTCATCTGTTACTGGAAAATGAAATACTTAGCAGATGTGCACAGAACTTAATAAATAGATGTATCATTTATTATAGTGATTGCAGGGAGCTGTGGCCTTTTCTGTATTTTGCTGGGTAGAGTCAGATTTCAAAATAATTGGAAATAAGAAAGCAATGATGCATAAACACACGATTTACCCTGTCGCAGGGTATTTGCTTTTTTTCTAGAGGTTTAAGGAAGCTAGTGGGCTTTTTTCCTTTTTGTACAGGGAATTCAAGGACTTAAGACTTCAGAATCCTTTGCTGGATTTTTGAATCTCCTGTTTTAGGAGGTCTAGCAGGGTCAACAGTAATGCGGTAAACAAGCTTCTCCGGTGAATATACACTTTTCTAATGATGATTTATATGTACTGTAATAATTAAGAGACAAATCAGACTGTTAGAGATCAATCTCTGCCTTTCTTCTTGAAAAAAGTAAGTGCTAAAATACCTAATGGGTTGGGATTTCAGGTTTTGTTTGGTTTTGTTCTGTTTTTAGGAAAACTGCTTCAGAAAAAGCCTACTAACATCAGTATGTGGTAGAAAGAGTTCTTAGATGCATTTCTGAGAAAACATCAACCTAATGTTTATTAGTGATCAAAAAAGCAAGTTAAATATTGGAAACTATTAGGAAAGGACCTGGAGGTATGATTATGCTGCAGTATAAATCTGTATCTTTCATATTTTGAGTAACTGTGCAGTTCTTACTTGCTGTCCAATAGATAAGAAAACAAGCAAAGGTGCAGAGAAGGGTAATGAAATTCATTATAGGCATGAAAGAGTTTACATGGAAGGGATAAATAAATAAGGATACTGCAGTCAGAAAAACGTAAATTGAAATGAGAATCTGATGAACACAGATGTTTGATGTGGGAGAAGGTAAACAGTAAGAGACAACATATGATCGGTTTCAGTGCAGTTGTTGAAGGGCATCACATGGGTAAGAGGCAGGTTGGAGCCAGAGAGATGGGCGTAGTTCCTCTTAAGATGCTGAGTGAGCTCCGGGGCTGTGTATTGTGGCACAGACATGTGTGCTGTGTGTGCCCTGCAGTTGCAGAGGCCCAGGAGAAAGCTGGACAAGACCATGGAAATAAATTAACTGAGGTTTGTGTACGATTTTAAACTACATCTGGCTCAGGAAGTCCTTGAGCCACTGATGGTTAGAGTGGTCAGGAAAGGTGTCCTCACAGTCTTTCCTAGGCATCCCTTTGGCCTTCTTGGAGACCACACATTCTTGTAGTTGGATCTTTGGTGCAGACTAATATAGCCACTCTTGCATTCTAATATTAAGCAATTTTTTCTAATTTACATTTTCATTGTATTTTTTTCCTTAGAGTCTCTTAGGAATACCAAGTATTCCTTGATCACCAGATTCTGAAAATGTGTTTACTCTTTTAAAAATTGTTTAAAGCATTTTTTGTGTGTGCAATATTAAGTTTTCAGTCTTTGCAACATCAGTTTGGGAATTATGTAGTTGTTTGTGTAAGTGTGAATTATATTTGAAATTTTAATGTTACCTGGGAGGTGAGGCATTTTTTGTTTGTACCTTTCCTCACTCTGAAAAGGTACTGAACACTTGTTTAGTGATACTGTATTTGATAAGAGAGGTGATTTGAAATCACATAATGGTCTGCCATTTGACCTCCTGTATAGTGAATAGAATTGGCTAAAAACGTGAGCCTTGGAAAGGTGATTCCTAACAGTCAGCTATAAATAATTAGCAAAAAAAAAAAAAAAAATCTGAGCTGTGTGTGTTAGATTACTGCCAGAAATGGGGTGGTGAAGCAGAGGGTTTCTCTTTCATGGAAATCTTTGTAATAAGCACATCATATGTGCCCTCTTAACACTTCTAATAACTGTAATATCTGTGCTTCATATAAATCTTAAATGTGTGAAAGGTCAAGACCTAAAGAACCAGTTGGCTGCTAACTGGTGGCTAGAAATATTATATTTGATTGAAACTGACAGAAAATTATCAAATCTACTTTTGTGGAAAGGTTTTTAAAGTGAGGTAAATCAACTTGCTGTAGCACAGCAGTGGTATTATGACTGATGCAGAGCTGTTGAGGCTGAAAGTCCTGTTAGCCAATGGCCTTTCTTTAAGGGTACCGCAGCTCTTGTAATGTCACAGGGGTTTAAAGTTCCTACTGTTTTGATATGTCCTTGGGAAGAACTGTAAAAGTAATTTGTTAAAGTTGGTTGCATTAAAAAAATGGTGGAACAACTTTTCTTTCAGTGGGGCATGTTTTGGGTGAGACATGGTCTGCTTCTGAGAATAATCCCTGCTCTAGCTGCAGAGGAAAGGCACCTTACTATGGTGGTAGAAGTAGTATATGGACATTTTCCTTGCAAAATCTTCAGCAGTGTTCAGCACCTGCCTTTACATTTGTGTGAGTAATTGCAGTCAGATCAATAGATTCTTTTGCACCAACCTATTTCAGTAATTAGTCATGTGCCTGTTCATAATTAGGCCCGTGGACAGGACAAGATCTAATAGAAGTCCTGCAAATGACTCAGACGTTAGTTCTTTTAGGAGCCAATAAAATGATGAAAAATTTGTAATGAAGGTCTTGAAATTTGCAGACAAAGATCTTGGAAAGGTTTGGGGCGCTCTTTTTCTCAGAAACTTGTAATCAGATTTTGTTAAGTGCTCTATGCCAAGGGAACTACAGGTTCTCTGAATTACTGGCCAAAGAGAATTATTGTCCCTGGAGGACTTGTATTTAATAATACCAGGAAAAAAATTAACTACGTTAGAGACAGGTAAAGTAATGGAATGAAGTACTTTCAGTACATTACTCCAAGTTTTAGTGAATTTTATGGGTTAGTAAAATAGTAGTATTCATTATATGCTTGAATACTTAAAGGGACAGTACGATTTAGCTCTGATTTTTTATGGGAGACAAATTGGTTTAGTTTATTGTATGTAGGAGTACTTTCTTGTTTTGAGGAGATTGATGATTTTGTATTCGTTATCCTATTGTGGTTGCCTAGTGTTTCTTAAAAGCTATATTTACAATGCCTTAATAAAATTTAAAGATGGTGACTTTTTTGAACTTCTCTAAAAACAAGATTACTTTTTGAATCATAAGAGATTTTCTCAGTAACATCTGTATTTACTTGTATTGTTAAGAAATTTTTTGAATGCAAATAATATGCAATCTTTCTCCTTCTTTTTATCCCTGTTCTTCTTTCTGGTTTGTATTTTTAATCCAATCCTCGTCAAGCCCTGCTGCATCCTCTGGCCTCTTTCCCTGTTTGTTCAAACAGCCATGCCAGTTGTGGTTTTTATTTTTCCTTTCTGCCTGGTCATATTTAGTTCCCTTCTTTCTATTCATCTCTGACAGTCTTCCTTCTCCTTGCCAATATGACTGTGCTTTGCTATTACTTTACAGACAGGGCAGCACACCTTTTTACTGTCACCACCACTTCAAGAGGCCCTTGGTCCTGAAGGGCACCTCTGGTCACAAGACATATTTTTAGTCTAAAGTGTCTGATCTTTGTGTTAAACTTGCTGTCAAAATCTCATTAATTTTAGGATTTAGACTTTTTTATTTTAAAAAAATCAGAAGTCCATTTAGTATGCTTTTAAACTGACAACCACTGGTGGTTTTGCTGGGACAAATGTACATAGATTAAAGCACAGGCTTTCCCATGGTAGAACAGGAGTCAGGAATGGGAAATGTAACACATTAAATCCATCTGCCAGTGAATGTGACAACTATTCTCTGCAAATTGTTTTCTAGATTTTCCCATTGCTGTTTTAATAGTCAGAAGTAATGGTTTAGTTATTGTTCCCCAGAGATTGTTCTTCCATTCAGTAACTTGCTAGAAGTCTGTTTCCTCTGATAGCTGATCTGTTTTGTAGCTTTACAAATTTTGTCTTTATGCTCTTTTTTACCGTAACATACATATCTTGTTTTCATTTGAAATAAACTATCCATCAAGTATTTGTAGATCAGTTACCATGTTACCCGTTTTTCTCCTGAGCCTTCTCTCTCCTAGAGTGTATACATCTTTGGTTTGTTTGGGGGGGTTTTGTGTGTGTGTGTATGAAAACAGGTAAATAGTACTCAGCTTGGATAATGGAAAGCATGGCAGTATTTTTGCTTGGAAATCCACAGACATCTTTGTATGCCTTCTCAGTTGTTGATGTTCAAGTTATAATCCAAGCCAGCGTGGTGTAGGTTGCCTTGCTTGAGCAGCAGGTTGGACCAGACAATTTCCAGAGGTTCCTTCCAACCTCAACCATTTGGTGATCCTGTGATCATCTTAGTTAACATATGTTTAGTGATTTATTTCTGTTTTAAACAGAAGGGCTTTCTAACTGCCTTCCAATGTAAGCTAACATGTTTTGGGATTTGGGTTTTTTTCTTACCTGTTGGGTTTTTTTTTTGGTTTGTTTTTTTTTTTACGCGCTCATTATTATACAGTTCCAGAGTTGTTGTGCTTCAAATAGTGGTTTCTCTGTGAATGGGAGCTATTCTCTCCATGCATATAAAATCAATATTGTAAAATACATCTAAATTCTTATGGTTACACTTAACAAAACTAGAGGAAGTGGAAAGATAATACTACTAGTGAATCTCGCCAATCTTTTTTTCTCTGTCATTTCAGTTATCAGAGGCAAGAAGTAGATTTTTTTCTTTTACCTTTTCTACATTATTTGAAATGAAACTGCACTGTGTATTTCCTGGCAAAAACAAAAAAAAAAAATGAGACTAAGAGGAAAAATGATTTCTCATGTTTTTGCTTGTTTTTTTTTTTTTAGTGGGACTGCCTAGATGGTGCCTGTCTTCTGTTTGCTTTTTGAGCAGTCTGTCTGGAATCAATGGGCATTTAGAGTACGGGGATATAGTGCAGGCTCATATTGCCAGTGCAATTGAAAACAGAACGAAAATGGGTTGAACAGATGAAAGAACAAAATCCCTTTCTGGCTCCGCCTGTGCAACTGTGGTCATCTGTTCCATTATGGACCAGTCATCAAATTTTCGGGCTTTAATAAAGCACTGACAGTCTCCACCTGGCATTTTAGCTCTTACCTTAAAGGAGTAACCTATCTTCAGTTTTACTGTAATTACTAAATCAGATAACTATTTTTTTTTAATATTTGAAGTTCCTGTAGTTCAGGTATTTTAAAATGCCACCAGTCATTTTTTTGCAGCACTGAATTAGAATATTTTATTATCCTATTATAGAGCTTCTCTAATCATCATTAGTCATTTTTATGTTTGTTAGTGACATATTTCTTCTACATTGACTGTTGAAGAAGTGCTGACAGCAAGTGCCAGCATCTTTGCATTAGACAGATGTCTGTAAATGTAAAACATCTATACCACTTATTTACTCCATAGGATAAGATGGCCACTAAAAGAGGAAAAAAGTTGAAACCCCAGGTGGAGCTGAGCTGATTTGTAACACTATAGAACATCTTTCCCATTCCTGTTTGATATTTGGTACAAACTGAAAGCAGGACACAGAGCATGATGGATCACCCAGATGATCCATAGAGTTTATATGTGAGATCCTTATCCCACCACTAAGTGAGAATTTTCTTGCCAGTGTCTTCGTATTCACAGGAGTACTTTCGATACTCCTTTAAATATATTTTAGTAGTCAGATGCAGTCAGAATGAGGCTATGTGATAATTTCAGGTTGTGTTATGGCAGAACACTCTGTTTAATAACTTGCATATGTTTACAGGATTGGGGAAATGCAGGGAATGTTTAGAACCACATGCCATGTTGTAAGAAACTTTCTCCAATAAAATTCATATAAAATAATAATATAGTAGTAGTATTTAGGATATTATGATTGCTCTAGTTTTTATCAGCGAATGTGGTTTTTTCTTTGTAGTATACTCACCTTGATCAAAACACTAATGCAGTGTAAGAGCAGTTTGCTGTAGCAGGATCCAAGAAAAGATGTATTTATATATGCTGGAGAAGGTGAATTTATCATAAAAATGTATTATAATACCTCCTGGTCCAAATCTTAGAAAATCCTCTAACTGATCATGAACAGGAAGGTTTTCCAGAGAGGCCCTTCAATTTTTGCTGGACCTATGTCTTTCCTTTTTTTTTGTAACTTAGTGAAAATTACTGTTTTGGTATTTACAACTGGAAAAATAAATCTTCAAGTCTTGAAACCAATTTAGTTACCAAGCTCCACTGTTTCATCAGTCTTATATTTTACAAGGTTTCTACAGAACAAAGACTAACCAAATCTTTGTAAGTTTTTATTGCTGCTGCTCTGAGTCTTTTTCATTTTTGTAGTGCATTTGGGAAACATAGCAATGAAAAGGATCACTTGCTGCTGATAAATTTGAAACCAGAAATATATTCTCTTAGTTAAAGTACTGTTTCTCTCCTTATTGACAATAAAACAGGTTGAGGTTGCATCTAACTGTTAGAGTGTTTTGAGCTTTTTGGTCTTCTGATGACTTCAGGTAATTGTGTGGATTGGGGAAAATTAGTGCTATCATTTAATAATGCTGTCAGTTATCATTTAGAATAAGATTCTGGTGTTTATTTGTGGTTAGATGTATTGCTGTCACCATTTCAAGGACACATACGTGAGGTCCTTCCATCAGAAGTGTGATGGGACACTTTTTAAAACCAGGGCAGGTAGCAAACAGTATTCTTCTTTAGGGAGGAAACACATTAGTTGGGTGAAGCTGTTCTTTCAGCCTATGTCTGTGTGTGTTTAAAAACTGAACATGGTTGAGTTAGTGCCATGTGCCAAGAAGAACTGAGTTGGTTTAGCTATCATTTTTTTTCAGTATAATTTACTTTCCAAAATATGAATAGCTTTGACTATGTGTTGAGTTGAACTGCCAGTCCCTGTCAAATAACTGAGTGTTAAACAATAAGGCAGTATCCAGATTTTTAAAAAAACATTAGTATTGTAGATTTATTCAAAGAAGAGTGAATAAAACATAGAGGGGATCAGAGACATAGGACTCTTCTCAAGACAGAAATCTGTAGCTATGAATTTATTTCCTTTGCTACATAGCAAACAATATATAATCAATACACTGTGGATATTTAAAGTTCTTAGTTAATTATATATTACAATATTGTTTCTACCTTTTGTAAAATGCTTAATGCTTCATTAAACCCATTCACATCATACTAAGATAATTAAAATGAATCCATATCTGTTCTACCTCAATGCCATTTGACATCTCAGAAGTCCATTTTTATTTCACTTGTCCTAGTGGTTGAGACGTAATTGTTGAAACTTTTCTTTTTTTTTCCTTTTGGTACAGAAATCAGCTGTGTATCAGTAAGTGCAATTTTCTCCAAAACTCTTTTTTCCCTATAGGGAAAGGTCTGTATAGCTTTTTAGCTCTGTGAATACTATAAAGTCCTGCAGTGGATGTTCCTTCTCATCTGGTATTTTTGTAACTGATAAAGAATGGTCTTTTTAATTGAAATAATGTTCATGAGTGTTCTCAGAAGTCATCTTTTGTGTGATACATAGTATTCCACAAAGAATATTTTGAAATCTTCTTGACGTCAAAAAAAAAGAATAGTTAAATGTGTGTTTTCAAAGGTTGGAAAAGACCTCATCAAGGTCAAGTTTGCTCCTAGAGTATGTCCTTAAGTGCCACATCTAGACATCTTCTGAATACATCTAGGAATGGATGAGATACAGTGTGCTGTCATTTGCTGCTGGGTACGTAATATTCTGTGTTGTACCTACTGATAAAGGCCTGACCCAGCAGGTATTTACAGATACACTTATTTTGTGCACCTGAATAGTTTTGTTACCAAATGGGTAAAGCTAAGCTATGGTCACAGCTTTTACAACTAAGTCAAGTGCTGTCAGTGTTTCCAAATGCATTCCTTTCAGAAGAGCGATCCTTGCTTGCCAGCTGCCTTCTCCACAAGGCTTTTATTTGTTTTTAGAGTACTCTACCATGTAATATGTGGAAGAATAAGTATAGATTACAAATAATATTTTGCATGTTTCAGGACCCAATTATGTTTGCAAACACGGGACCTGTTCATAAAACAGTAACCAACAGACTGGAAGGATTTTTCATTCAATGCCTAAATCTCTTTATTTTCTTTTTAGCCAACCAATGGGATCTTCATGAGTGTGTTTCTCATTGTTTTACCTCTGGAGTCCATGGCTCATGGGCTTTTCCATGAGCTGGGAAACTGCTTAGGAGGAACATGTGTTGGGTATGCTGTTGTGATTCCCACCAACTTTTGCAGGTATAGTTACTGTGATAAAAAAAGACTTTGTCAATCATCTGTTTAAGTTACAAGTTAAGGACAATAGTCAGTTGAAAGGAGAGCCTTAAAAATAGAGCTACCCAATTTATGAAAACTGCCCAGTTTGATTATATTTAGTTAATTGGGAAAAAAATTAACAGGCAAAGAAACCAAAGGTAGTGTGCTAATCTTAGATCACTGTATCTTAGTGTAAAAAACAAATTTTCTGAGCTTCTGATCTACAGTCTTTCTAATGTACAGGTGCACACCTTTAAAAGAACCCAAGTAGTCAATTATTGTTAGGGATTAAAGAATAGATTTTTGACATTTACATTACAATTAAAATATTTTTGTTTCCATGGCGACAATTTAATTCTCTCATTGTATTGTATTATTCTGGCTCTGGTAGTTACCTCTAATTTTGCATGAATGAGATACTCCTGAGCAACTGTTCAGGACTTGACAGAACTACCATATTAACAAAGCTTGACTCTTTCAGTGATGCACTCAGTCTTCACTTGCTCAGACAAGCAGTAATGATGAGGTATTCAAGGTAGCTCTAGTAGTGGAACATTAGCCTACATAAAAACACTAGAGAAGTGAGGAGGTGCAAAATTTAATTAGCTAGACCAATAAAGAAACCAGATGGCATTACACACTTACTTGCAAACAGAATACATGAAGAACACATGCATATATAGGAAAAAAACCCCATAAGTCATGTTTCATATTTACCCTTACTACATTGGCTGAAGAGCAATGAATGCATTTCTTTTTCTGAAAATACATTCTGGAGAATGCTCCCAATAACTGAGTGTCTTGTAAGACCAAATCTCGTATTATAATGATTCATGAACAGTTAGGTAGGCCTAAAAAAAGGTTTGGTATTTTTATTATGTCTTTTATGTATTCTATATTTTATATACTATATATATTTGATTTTATATTTTATATATTTATATTTTGTATGGAATATGCATATGTTGTATATATGCATTTGGAGCTAGAGACTCTTTTTTCTTTTCTTACATATGTGTGTTCATATGTACATAGACATGCACACACATACGTGGTTTGTTCCAGGTCTAGTTTGTAACTTTCTTAGAAGTTTGATTTTATAATCTGTGAATACTGTTACGTGAAATGCATTTCTTACGGTGAAAGAGCAGCATCTGAACAGCACACACCAGGAAGAATTACTGTGTGAGTTCCGTATTTCAAAGTATCTGGGCAAAATGTGGGTTTGGATTATTCTTTAGTCTGTAATTGGAAACTAGTTTGAGGTTTTGTGCAGATTAGCACTCATTCTCTTTGTGCTTCTTTCCAGTTGTGTGTGAAAAAGTGCCTGTGTGAAGGCAGTGCTCCTCAGCAGGACTTTATTAAATTGTTGGAACCTGCCCAACACCTTCACACCACGGCTCCTCTCTCTCCCTTTGTGTCTCAGCTGCAGGAACAGCTTAGGGTTGAGTAAGGAATATGCTTTGAAGGGAAGTGTGACAGAAGGGAGATGGTGGTCACTCAAATACAGTAATTTGAATTGTTTATAAACTCTAATACATTTAAAGTCAGTTTGGATTTAGAATAGTGCTACTTCATAGCAGAAAAAATGTGCACAGGGAAAAAATGGCCAGTTGTTAAAAGCCCACTAAGCATGAGAAAATTACAAACCATAATAACAGCTGTTTTTTCTTCTCTTTAGTCCTGATGGTCAACCAACTCTTCTTCCACCTGAGCACGTACAAGAGTTAAATCTGAGGTCTACTGGAATGCTTAATGCCATCCAGAGGTTTTTTGCATATCACATGATTGAGACATACGGTTGTGACTACTCTACAAGTGGACTGACCTTTGATACCCTTCACTCCAAGATCAAGTCTTTTCTTGAGCTTCGGACTGCAGATGGACCGAGACATGATACCTACATTCTGTATTACAGTGGTCACTCTCATGGCACTGGCGAATGGGCACTGGCAGGTAACTGGTTTGGGGATTTCTTTATTAATAGTTTTAGTGTTGGTAAACTTTCCAAATCAATTCATTCATTCAAAATTCATTTTGTAAAAAATCATACTGTATTGCAAAACTTTGAAGTTTTGGTCATACTTATTATTTGTAAGAGACTTATTATTGGATTGTCCAGAATGGCACGGAACCATTAGCCTTTGGGGAACAGGTTTATACAAGCTCCTGGCAGGGAAGGAAGAAAGGACAGGGTAATATTACAGAGCATGACTGTTATGAGACTCAGAGGCTAAAAGGAATCAAGAAAACAGGCAAAGTTGCAGGCTGACTACCTCTGCTAGTGGAGAAAATGAAGAAATGCAGACATCCCTTTTGTATGCAGTTAAGTTGTTGAAAAGAATCTGTTCTTTCCTACTGTTACAGTCATACATGTTACTTCATGAACTTTTAAATTTTAATATTCATTCACTTTGATAAAAATCCTTTTGCAGCTAACTAGTCTTTCACTTTTTCCTGAAATTTTCTAAATATCGTTGACCCCAAATATATTCTTAGAAGTTTAAACACACTTTTATATTGACCTGATTTCCATCCCATGTGATTTTCATATTCAACAAGTTAACTTTAAGGATAGGTTTTTTCTCATAAAATTAGAAGTGGAAATAACCCCTTATGCTCTAAAGATACATTTTTCCCTATATTTTGAGAAATGCTTGTTCACTGTAATGAACAAGCATAATCTTTTCTCATTCCTTGGACGTGGCAGAGAATTGTGTAGTGTTCTGTGTTAGTGTGTCAGCTGGACTGTCACAAAGGACTGTATTTATGTTCTTAAGATGTGCTTTGGGGGGTTTTGGTAAAAGATAGAATTAATAACAGAAACAAGAAACAGGTATGCAATCCACACTAGAAAAGGAAGTCTTCAGACATATTCGCAAACCTTGTATCATAAAAACAGCTACGGTTTGCTGACGTTCTGGACTTTCAGAGTGACTGTGGGCAGTGTAGCCTCAGGATTATAAACCCCTCTGTAAAGGGTAACTTGCATGCCTTGTCATATGCTTGGCATAGACTTCACTATTTCCCCTTTCCTTGGTCCATTTTTTCCTTCTTTATAATGGCCAGTTCTGTCTGAGCTCTGTTATTTGGTAAACCTACTGAAATTGTTGAATCATTGGAAGGTGTAGCCTTGCTCTGCTGCTGTAGGGAACTGAGATTCTGAGGACACTGTGTGCAAAAAGTGAATCTCATAGTACAAATACACTGAAAATTTGCAGCTGGGCTAGAATTAATTCTCTTGGATAGCACTCTTCCTATGAGCTCCTGGCTGTTTGTCAGCAATCTCTCTCCAGGTACATGTTCTCTTAAACAGGTTATGCAGGTATTAGCTGTGGTCATGCTGAGGTAGGTGTTCAGGGACAGGTCATTTTCCATCTGGAGGCTCTATACCTGTTTTGGTGCAGCTCCATGCCTGAACCATTTGATCTGCTGAAGAGCAATGTGTATTTTTTCCTCAAAGTCTTAATTTCTATCAGTGATTTTAAAAAGCCACAGCTGTACTGTGAGCTTAGCACAAGTGATGAAGTACAGTGGATGCCAGGGTGGCCAAGTGACTTCTCTGGCAATAAGGTGATTTGTGCTTAAGAGCAGCTGCCACTCTGTGGTATTGCTGAGTGTGTCCACACCTTGGGTGCAGCAGGCTAAGCAGCAAAGCACCTCCCACCTGTGCTCCAGCTAGCAGCATCGACATGGTCAACTTTCTAACATATATAGAACCAAATGTTGCTGGAAAAATTGGGCAGCATCCAGCTCAGTCCTGGCTTACATCTGGCCAGCCTGAAGTGTAACAAGGGAGTTCAGGTCTCTCTGTACCTCTGTAGATAGCTGTAGCCTATATTAAACTCTATCTCTGCTTTTAGGGAAAGGGACAAGGTAGCTGTTAAAAAGGAGGTTTCAGTGCTATAAGGTAGTGTGTAAATGCAGTGGTGTTCAGGTTTCTCACAAGCTCTTTTTCAGTTCTCTGTCCAAGCTCATCTTCAGCTTCTACTTGGATACATGTGCAGTCATGTAAAGGAGAGGAACAACTGTCACATGTCTTGCATGTGCTTTTTTTGTGATTAATTTTAGTTAAATTGTGGAGTGTACCATGATCCTCCTTCTAGATAGCACTACTCCTGCATGTAATTTGAAATATAAGCCGAAAAGGTGAAAACTGTTTGACTGTGTAATTGCGCCCTGTGTATTGGACAGTGGCATTTTGTGACAGATGGAACATTGGTTGTCAGCTCCAGTACTGTGTTCTGTCCTGTGAAGAGGATGAGGAGAGATGGTAACAATGAAGTAAAACATTGGTACCTAAATGAAAAAGTAGTTTGTCACTGCCAGTGTATGCCATGGTACAGCACAGCAGTAGCAAGGTAGTCTGTGCTTTGTAATGACATCTTTCAAAGAAGGCTTACTGAATTTATTAATTCACTGATGATGTTTCTCTTTTATTGGAAACTGAGATGCAACACAGTGGCGTGTAAAAGAAACTGTTAGTTAGTCATGCATAAAGTATGAGCAGTCAAAGGACCTGAGAGGTCATGTTCTCTGAGTGAAGGTAAAGACGTGAGCTGGGCTGAGGAAGCTTTGTCTCTGTTGCTGGAGCTGTTGGCATAACTGTCAGCCACCAGAACCTGCCAAAGAGCCAGAAGTCGCCAGACACCTGGATTCCTTACACAGCTTGGTGCCTAAACCTTGTGCTGGCTGGTAAGTCCATGTGTCTGATGTCTGTAGGGTTGGAAGCTGAGCATGGGTTTTCCTCTGTAAAGGATGAGATGGTTTTCCTTGGGCAGTTTTATCCAGTGCTGTTGTGAAATCACCTTCATTCCCGCGTAGCTGCTCTAAAATAAAGTTTGTAAGACTTTGAAATGTGAATAAATAAAGAAACTAGCACAGATAATTGATACAGGAAGTGTACCTAGAAAAGTGAAATTGTTTCTATATGTCTCTCTGCTGTAAATAACTACAGCAATTCAGGGATCGTGTACCAAGGCAAGTCATTATGGTAGGTTTTATGTTAGAGGTTTTCTTTGGTATGAAATTTTCCAGGTTTGCATTATTTTGGAGACAGTTGCAGCCCTGTAGTTTTGCTTTAACTCAGATGTTAATTTGAGGCCCTTTTTTTGTCACCCTTTACAGGTAAAGCTGTAAGTGCTCTCATATGCAGCTAACAGAGTTTAGACAACGCAACTAACAGAGTTTAGACACTGTGAAAATCACTCTGGAATTAAAACGCAGTTATTTTAAATCACATTTTTATATTTTTCTTCCACTTCATTTTTAAGTTGACTCTTTCAAACTAGAGTGTTTTTGTTGTAAATCTCCAACTGGCCAAAACCTACCAGTTCTTCACATTTAATATCACTATGGAACAAGTGGAGATTTATTCATTTGTTTGGAAGTTGTTGTCCTCAGGCGCTTGAGTAAGGAGTCTGCTTTTCAAAGCTACATAGATCCTGAAACATCCATAACACTTACACAGAAGGTCTCCCCACTATAGGTAACTTGTTCTAGGTACAATCACCTCTTTCAAAGCACTTTTGGAGCAAGAGCTGAGATGGAACATGAGAAGTTGGACACTGTAGTTGCAAGGGTCTTCTGAGCTGATAGGAAATAAATGTGTGAAAATTCCAATCAGATTTGTTTCACCAGGTTGTAAATCCACACGAATTTTCTTGACACTCTGAAGACAACTGTGTCTGTAGAGAGAATTTCTTCGTTTCTGGTCATGTGAATTTTTGTCCCTGCGGGTGGCTTTCTCATTGACATTCTCTCTTTGAAACTGTTAGCATGTGTTTTGTTCTAAAGTCATATCTTTGAGGAACCTTTATTAAGTATTCATAGAAACATGTCCAAAAGACTCCTTGCTTCTAAAATTATTAAGATCTAATACAAAATAAACTTTATTTCAGGTTTTCTTTCCTTCTGTATCTATTTCCAGGTTTCTTCAATAGATTGTAATTTCTTTCACTCTGTGAGGAAACACTTTCTTTTTTTTCTTTTGGATTTTTTTTTCCTAATCAAGAGTGAGTTAATAGCTACATCTGCCACAGCAAGTCAGTTGGAAGCAGTTCATACTTCTCTGGAGATCTGCAGCATTTACAGACAGAGGATCAATTGAAAATTGTTTCTATCTATCCAAGTTGTTAAAGGATTCCTAAAACCAATCAAAACAATCAAAATCCTGCAGAGATTTCTGTTTCTTCATCCTAATATGAAAACATTTTGTCCTTTTGGCAGGGGGTGATGCTTTACGACTTGACACACTGTTGGAGTGGTGGAGAGAAAAGAACGGCACTTTTTGTTCTCGACTGATCATCGTTTTAGACTGTGAGAACTCTCAGCCTTGGGTTAAAGAAGTAAGAAAAGTACCTGACCAGTATGTTGCCGTGCAAGGAGCAGAAATGGCCAGAGTTGTAGACATCGAGGAGGCAGACCCTCCACAGCTTGGTGACTTCACCAGGCAATGGGTTGAGTACAACTGTAACCCCGACAGCACCATCAGCTGGTCCGAAAAAGGACGTACTGTGAAAGCAGTGTATGGTGTGTCAAAGCACTGGAGCGACTACACTTTGCATTTGCCAACAGGAAGTGATATTGCCAAACACTGGATGATATACTTCCCACGTATTACCTACCCATTAGTACATTTGGCAAACTGGTTTTGTGGTCTCAATCTGTTCTGGGTCTGTAAAGCGTGCTTTAGGTGCTTGAAAAGACTGAAAATGAGTTGGTTTCTCCCCACAGTGCTGGACACAGGACAGGGTTTCAAACTTGTCAAATCCTAATTAGCAACCAAAGAGAAAATGAAGTGAGAGCTCTTGGAACTTTCTCACTGTACCATACTTGCAACTTTTTATATGACTGTTTTTCTCAGAAAAAGTCTGCTGCACTCACTTTTTTTAGCTCCTTGAGCAGCTGTAATATATGCAACAGTTAGAAACTGCAGTCTTAAACAGAAGATTATAGGATTATGATATTTTTAGTTTTGTTATTGGTCTGTATGTACATATGTAAGAGACTTATTTAATATGAACATACATTCTGGAGACAGGTCACATGTTCCTGTGTGTTTCTTAGAGCAGCCTTTGTTTGGACGCACCAGTTTGATGGACAAGAGCTCCTAGGAATGTTACAGCATTTAGGTCCACTATAAGGTTCAAATATGGGAAAGGAGTCAAACTAATACTCCAGTCAATTTACATGTCCTTGAAATTATGTGGTGGGGCCAAGGGTATTATAAAACAGCACTGAGACAAAAAAACAACAGCTACTATAGGTAAGTAGTTACCAAGAATCTTTAGTTTTATGTGCTTTTACATCTTTGGTCCAGCCTCAGTTCTCTACTGTCATCAGTGGAAATTTGCCACAGAAAACAGTGAAATCAGACAACCCTCAATTGTTCTGATACTGCTCAAATAATGTTTTTTGAAGTGAGTTTTAAAAATGTTCAGTATTACTTTCAACATTCAGTATCTTGTGTTGATCCTTGGATATATATTCCAAGTAGTTTAATTTATACATGGAATAAAAACTGAGCATTTTTCCCATAACTCTTAGGGTGGTTCTGACTTTTCCAGACTCTTACTAGTCTCTATTTTGAAAAGCTACCCTGAAGAAAACAAAACAAAATCCAAGGAATTTAACGAAGAAAGTAATTCATAGATAAAAAATGGAAATACAAGTGTTGCCTTGCTTCCATGTTTATCTGAAGTCTTTGCTGTGCCTAAGATGTTAAGTAAAATGCTGAGTACAGGGTTGGACCAGTGAATTCATTATCTTTTAAAACCACAAGCAAAGCTTGTCGGAAGGAATGAATTATTCTCTTGTGACAGAAGGGAATCCTTAAGTCTGTTCTCCCACCCACAAGGTACTAATTTTAATCCTTCCACTTAGAGAGCTGGATGGGACTCTAGAAATCCTGTCTTGGCCTTTGCTTAAGTCATCAATGCTGCATAACTTTCTGATCTCATCTTTCAAGTACAGAAAATAATGGGTGAAACAACTAAGTAGTTAAGACAATACAATTTGTGGTGTTTTATTTGCATATACGTGTGCAATTTAGTAGACCTAGAGTTTACTTTTTTCTGTTTCCATCATATGTTAATAAAAATGTTAGGTAGTAGCTGATATTGTTTAAAATACAACTTTTTAAAATTATTATTTAAATACATGCAAATAGTATAGTAACTCTTTAAGTCTTTGCCATCATGGCTTTTTCTAATGCCATTTGAACTGATTACCTAGCTAAGTTAGGGAATCTGATGATGCTAATGCCCATCAGTAACTCCCAAAATAAATAATGAGTTTTACAATAGCCAAAGCAAGTTGCACCTACCAACTTTAAAACTGTAGTTTTCTCATATTTACAAAGGATAGCCACTAACTTTCTTCTTGTTAAGTAAGACACCACCCTTCACCCCACTGTCCCTTTTTCTGTCCCCTTCTGGAATGTAAAAACGGGATCAAGAAATGAGAGATAAATGAGATATTCTAT
Organism: Formicarius rufipectus; assembly: GCA_013399695.1. Classification (NCBI taxonomy): domain Eukaryota; kingdom Metazoa; phylum Chordata; class Aves; order Passeriformes; family Formicariidae; genus Formicarius; species Formicarius rufipectus. The sequence goes on along the minus strand of VXAU01004990.1, from coordinate 529,260 downwards.
GAAGACTCAGTGCCTTGGTGTCTAAGTAAAAAGCTGCAGTTGCAGCTCTGTCACAGATTCAAGAGGTGGCTGCTCTCAGTAAGGACAGAGGGTACTCACACCATTTAACTTCAGGTATCCAACCTCAGTTCCTAATGTGGGAGCCAGGGGTTGGAGTCATCTCATTTAAATTCAGGTGTTCAAAAGCCAGACGTCTGGATCCATTTAAGTAACCTGAAGTGCTCCACTGCTCATTAGTAAAGAGAAGTATTTCCAGAGGAAGACTGATTTGATCTCTGTTTTAGAACTAATTTTCCTGTGATAGTGCACATTACATTTGTTTTGGTTTTGCTTTCATGTGTCTAAGGTCAAGCAGACAAATCCCATGTGTCTCTTGAATAACCTTAGGGCACCTCTGTTCTAAGCCATCCACTGGAGCCTGGGCTGGCTACATAAGCTCCTCATTCAAGCATATAAATTGGGTACTTGAAGGTGTAAGAATCCATTGAGTTGCAGAAAAGCAGCACTACCTCTTCTGCAGAAGTTACTCTCTTCCATTTTTGGTCAGCACCCCTTGAGTACAGATGTACTAAGTAGGCATTTGGTTTGTAAAATCTCCATTATTTTTGACTACTCTTTCAGTAACAGTTCATCTGATTGCATCATAAACCATTACAAACTGAGCCTTAGAAATTTTTAATAAAGTCCCCATAAGGCAACATCTGGTAGTCACCCTGTGAACATTTGAAGAAGTTAGTCCTTCCTGTTTCGGAATATCAACCAGAACAGTCCCCTCTAATTGTAATGGGCAAATCTTAGTGGATAAATCTCTACCTGCTACTATTACATTTTCATGTACATCATCTGTATCTTTTGTACATGAAGGGGAACAGGAAAAGTGTGGAACTCCTGTCCTGTCCCGAGCAGAATCCACTATGCAATGCATGGATGGGCATAGCTTTGGGCAGAATAAACACAGCAATAGGTGCTGCTCTCTTACCTCTGGTTATTAAATGGTTTCCAGTTTACTTATCAAACTGTTAGATTTTTTTCTAAATAGACTGGGTGATCTTCAGCTGTTTACTGTAATTTAGATAAAGACACAGCTAAAAATGCAGAAAAACTATTATTTGCAAAATTAATCATGTCTTTACAGATTTGTTTCAGTTTTTGCAGTTAAAGTCCTGTAGTATTCTGAATGTGAAATAGTTGTAACATGAGCTAAGCTATTTCTTCTTCTGATTTTATTATTTTAAACTGCAAAGGCATGGTAAAAATGCTGATTTAAACTAAATGAAATGTTTACAGCTGTTCAAATTATGAGGCCTTTTTGGACAAAGAGAGTGTCTTTTCAGAACACAGTAAAACCGGGGCTGTGGATGATGAGGAATTCAACCACATGAATTCTTCATTTTTACAGTGACGTACATCAAGGTATCCTACCATGACCCACCTTCCCAGGTGGAGTTTCTCTCCAGCTCCTGGTGCTCGTGCCTCTCTGCAGATCTCTGCCCAGCCTGGGTTTGCGCCTGAGGGACAAACACCAGGAGCTCCTGTAATCTGAGTGAGGAGTTACCCCTCTTCTGTTCCCTCTATAAAAACAGGGGCAATGCCTGAAAGAGAAATTTAAAGTCAATTCCAAAGAATGTTACATATTTTATCAGTTTCATACAAGTTGTTTAGCAGTAATGTGTACAAATTTCTGGGTAGAGAAAAATTGAAACTTTTTTTTTCAAGAGGTTTCTCTCTGTATTGTATAGTCAGACATTTTGTTATAAAGGTAGTTATAAATTTTTGTCCCAGTAGTAATTTTATGTAGACTTCGTTTCATTTACCTCTTCTATCAGCTTTGCTGAAACATGTAAATGCACTGAGTCCTACAAATTTAAATCTTTTGCAGGAATTTGAATTGCATATTCACAGTAGTATTTTTCTCTGAGCAAGTATTGGGGGGAAAAAAGCCATTGTTCTTCATTTTTGCACTATTAGAGTTATGTATTTGTGGTTCCTTATTCTTTGTATGCCTTGTAGTTGTTGTCATCCAGTCTCCAAGTTCTCCCAGAAATAATTTTGTTTATTTTGTAAAGGCATAGTTAACATTATTCTGGCTGTAAAGCACCTCTGTTGCCAGCAGCAGACAATGAAACCGGGTTAATTCTTGTTTATATATACCTTTTTGTGGGTGGATTTTTACTGGATATACAGTTTTTAGATCTGTAAATAGATTTTGAGTGTATTTGTGGTATTACTTAAATATATTTTGCTGGTTTGGATGCTCATTTCCATTTCATGTTTTTTGTTTATGTCTTGGTCACTTTTCAGATTTCTGTGTACTCTCCATGAGTATTTGTATTCAGTCAAACTTATCTCCAGTAAAATCAAGTTGATGAAGGGTTCCTTTGTGAGTGGGTTCAAACCTGAGAGCTAGAACAGGAGGAAACTGTTGCTGCAGAATGCTGAGGACAAATCTGTACATCTGCTCCTCACAGAAATTGCTGAGGATGTTCCTGCATTCCATCATCACAAAACAGTCCCAGCATTACTCTTAACAAGACAGGACTTGTTAAGCAAAGACTTTGGTGGGAAGCAGAGTAGCAGTTAGTGTGATTAGGGGCGGTGGGCATGTCAGTGGCAATCCAGTGTCCTGCAGAGAAGGGCACTGACCATGGGCAGAGCTTTTAGCACATTGACTAGCTGAGTACAATGACAACTTTTTGTTTGGTGGTTTTTTTTTTTAAACAGAAGGAACTTAATTTTGACTATTCTTTCTAATTCATGATTGAATCCATGAATTTTGCAGCTTACCAAGCAATGTTCTTTTGTTATTAAAGTTTTGCAGATCCTTTTCAATCTCAGATTCAGAGGTAGGCCTAGAAGGCAGCAAAGCTCGCCCTCAGTGCTGCCCTGCAGCCGTTCTAAGTCTGTTTGAATAGATCAGACAACCCAAAATATGCCTCCATCCATGGCACTGTATTAGGGGTTTTTGGTCAAAGCCAGGGTACTGTAAAACAGTCTGTGATGGGAGTATAAAATAGACTTGACTTCCTTTGCAAATAGAATAGAACAGCCTATTTTGGAGGTTGGCAATAGCCAGAAGAATAGTTGAAACTTTTTGCAAAAAAATGTTTGCTTTATAAATTGTGTATAAGGTCCCTAGATACCATGGTACTGACTACATTATAAATGCATAAGAGATCCATTAAGAGGGATGGGGAGGGATAAAAAACTGACAAATTAGGAGGTTATAGCTGAAAGCCCTAAAGATTTCTTCTGCATTGCAAAAGAGTATGAAGATTTTTATCCTTATACAAAGGTTCCTTCTTTTCTCAGGAAGGAAGGGGCAGAAGGAAAGAAAGAAAGCAATGGTGGGGGGAGAAGGGGGGGAAAGAACCACAAACAAGAGAAGTAGTATTATGAGATAGGTCAGATTTGTCGCTGTGGCAGGACAATGGGAATCAGAGGCCTAGAACTAGGGAGAGCCTTCAGAACTGATTAGTTTTGTTTCTTATGGAGGCAACCTGTGTGTAACTTCAGGCCAAAAGCATACTGCGGCCCATCCTAACAAACTGACAGGATAGACAGGCAAGTTTCCATTCTAGGATCACGACCTGGCACCATCTGATGTTGTAAAGATGGTTTCTAAAACATTATGATGATTATATTTTGAATACAGTGCCTGAAACCGGGGAATGCTGCACAGCTGCCTTGGCTGAGTCATGGGGCTTTTATAGTATGAAGGCATTAGTGGGTGTTGCCTCCTACCCTCAGGCACATTCCCACAGTAGTGTTTGTGCATGAAAGCTGTGCTCTGGCACTGAAGAAGATCCCCTGTGTTCTGCCATTGCTGGTGAGGAAGATCGCTCAGAGTCAGTCCCTGCCTCTGTTTCATGTTTGCTCCTGGGTGAGTCTTCAGATGCTTCTCTGGATGAGGAAACATCGTACCTTCCAGACTGAGTTTGAAGCAGGTTTTAATATCTAAAATTGCTCAGTGAAATAAATTGTTTAAAGATTGAGCATATTCTGGTAAGAGGTGTGATGATGCAGGCAGAATACAGTGCTGGCATACACAGACAAGGTATGCAAACTAAAGGAGGACAGAAAGCAGGACTGGAAAGGTAGCAGGAAGCCCTAGAAAGGAACCACATCTTGAATGTCTTGTACCCAAATGTACCACAAGACTGTTTGATTTAGGGCAGGAAATCAAATATTTTGTAAATTCTACTTGTTTGGCATAGGTGTATAAAAATAGCAAAACTAAGATAAGTACCAAGAAGGATTCAGATGGAGGACCTGCAGCCTACCTCAGGTACAAATACAGAAAGAGCACATGGGGCCAGGACTAGCCCTCGAGAGTTTGCCCTTATCTAAACAAGCCAAAACAGACTGGTTGCACCTAGAGACGAGGAAGTAAGCTTTTGGACCATCCTGCTCTCAGTGCACAAAAATGTGTACATAAACATTAGAATTAGCTATTGGAGACTTGTGATAGATGCAGAGTCTTCAAGCATTTTTAGTTCTGAGCAAGCAGTTTTGTCCTACTGAGGATGCCAGACTTCAGCTCAGTTAGTGTGGGGCTCCTGGAAATCTACTCCAAAGCTTCTATAACATATTAAAAATTGTATTATTTAGTGAAATTTCACTGAAGGGGTCAAAAAATACCAGAACCCAGCCATCTGAAAAACAAAGGTTTTTTTTCTGGAATTCACTGCTGCGCAACAGGTGCCCTGTGGCTCTTTTGAGGAAACAAAAATAGGAATTTATGCCAGCCAGGAAGTTGCCATGCACAATTACATAGTGAACTGGTGCCTAGGAAAAGTTAGCAGCTCTAACTTGCACACACTATGGGAGAGAAGGTTTATTGGTCATTGCATGATGCTGGATATCAGGTTTCAGCTGGAGTACTGTTACTGTAGTTCATTTTCCAATTTTTTCCCCAGTTCTTCACTAAAAAACATAGAGCTAAGCCAGAAGTCCTGCCAGAGAGTGTTGCAGATGCTTGTATGGATTCAGGAGATCTGGGACAGATTCATGTGAAACAGCTGCCCTGTGAGCACTGAGACACAAAGCTAGTAACCTAAGTTCAGGACTGACCCATTCTTAAAGCTCATCCCATTTTTGGCCGCTCTAAGAAACATGGTGCCAGACTGACTAGGCGTCTGACCTGATCCAGTGCAGCTGCTCTCATTTTACATTCTCCTTCCCCAGGAAACCTGCAGCCCTCCTGTCTATCCAGCAAGCCAAGTGTGGAACGGCCCCCCCAACGAGCGCACTACTCGGTGGCTGCGAGCAGTGTTGAAGGCCCCAGGATCTTTAAGATCTGTCAGTAAAGTACTCCAGAACCACAGACTATGAAACTATTTTCATCTCTAGGACCCTGTTAGATTGTGGGACAGTCACTGTGTGACCCCACATACCCGAAGTTTGTCAGAGTGCTGATTGGACCTGTAATGTCAAAACTGAAATAAATACCAAAAAATAGTACTTTGAGGAGCGAACTCATTTCCTTTTCACTGTCTCTTCAGGTTAGTCATGCTTTTTGTATTTCCAGTGATCCAAGGGTGGCTTTGGTTGTATTAGTTCCAGTTTTGGTATCTTCAGAATTTATAAGGCACTCAGCTTTAGACCACAAAAAGAAAGTAAGTCAAAACCAGTCACAAAACTGTCAGTTCACAGCTTGTTCCAGTTCATCTGTCTTTCACTTTTTTTTTATGTGTTAGTGTTTCCCACAGCAGAAATCCCCAGTCTGAGTGTATAGTTCAGATACAGCTCCTATTCAAGCCAACAGATTGACCCCAAACCCCACTCAGATGAAACTGTGATGAGAACAGCACCACCCAAGTAACCACTGAGCTTGCGGGCAGCAGAGTGAAAACATCCCAGTGCTCTCATGAGAGCATCTTGTATCTGTACAGCTCTGGACACCCACATCAATGCTTCTGCCAGTTTGTATATCCTACAGTGTAAGAAACATTGGCTTACTTACTGACAAGTCAAAAGGAGATGTAACCTCAAAAATTCCTGATTTTGTGGAATACATGGTAGGACCCAGCTAGCACTTTTATACCAAACATTATCCTGCCACCCAAATTCAACTCAGCTTTTAGCCCTCTGCTCAGGTTTTCTTAATGTACAGCAACATCTCAGTCCCTCACCTGAGCTGTGTGCAGCCTCACACACGTTGCACAGCAACCGTGCACCTTCAAATGCATGCAGGGCTGGAGAAGAGCTGCTGTCCTGAGAAACCCTGCTGGCCATCTCCCTTCCTCCAGGAGAATGGGGGTCCTTCCTGAGAGATCCACCTACTATAGGTATCTCATGCAAAGATGTGCTGCTGCCCCACACCAAGGACTTCAGGCCCTCATCTGTAGAAGGCAAAGCATTCCTGGTGGACTCCTAGGCCACCACCAGGAAAGGATGAGATTGATGAACTCTGAATAACACCAACTGAAAGCCCAGATGTGGATGAGGAACTGCAAAGTAGTTCAGGAGTTAAACTTTCAAATTGATTTCTGGAGTCCTATTTGTCCATTAAAATGGTGTTTTAAAGCCATACTGAGGGGGAAAAAGAAGGTGAGGACAGCAAGAAGCCCAGCTGGCACTACTGACAGCAGGTCTGTTGGTTGGCACTAAGGTTGTGGTCAGAGCAGTTTGCAGTGAACAGGCGCACGGTTCGGATCACTGAGGTGATTTCAGTGCTTGCCAACACTCTAGCTACTTTAAACAGTATTTAAAGATACTTGGAATTAGGTTTCCTCACTCAGGAGAGCACAATAGTCCTGAGTATGCATATCACCTTACTCTGAATCAGAGCAACACACCACATGAAGTGAAACACTTCTGTGATGAGGACTGGAAAAGATGCTCCTCCAAAGACTACTCTAACACTTGGTGGGAGGTGCTGTTCTCACTGAGCAGCCACAGGAAGTGAACTGTGACCACCCACACCATGGGGGAATAGCTGTAAATACCGAGTTTTGGGTAAATAAGAAGATTCCTGTCTCCTTGCCAAACAGCTGTTGATTTAGTAGGGCCAGGGGGTGTAAGGTTCCAGAAGCAGCTTGTCCTTGTGTACAACAAAATCTCATCCTGTGCAACCTTGTGGTGTTTGCAGGAAAACCAGCAGTGATACTTATTTACCACCCTTCATCTCAGGAAGCTATGCATGAATGCAAGCACAGGAAGCTGCATTTTAAATGTCATAATATGCTTTAAAAGCTTTTATCAGCTATGCTTTTCCAAGCTAGAAAAATATCAACAGCTTCAAGAATAATAAAATGCAAGAAGAAATGAAATTACATTTTTCTTTACTGCCTTCATAAGCCACACTTGACCCTAAGTCAAGCACAAATACATTAAAATGTTTTTCACCAGTGGCATTTTGCATATCAGGAAGAGCTCATAATTTTATTTTGAATTGGCATTTGCATATTCATTTAGTCAAATCCATTTCCTCTCATGATTAAGAGTGCTGTATAATTGATATTCTTGCCTGTAGTGTGACACAGTATGTGACTCAAAACTTGCCTTCATAAAGATACTTTAGAATGCTAAAGCACAACACATGCAGAAAAGCATGTTGCATTCCTGTATGCTCAGGCTGGAGGAAAATAGATGTAGTGCTCCATAACTTAGCCTCCTTCAGAAGTCTGGGTGGTGTCTTTGATCTGAGAGAGAAATACTTGCCAGGAAATACCAAAAAACCTCTCTCCACTTATAATTTTGTGAGTTCAAGATATATTGAGGGAAATGAGCTTATCACACTGAGAATGTGTCCGTGTCTTGTAAGGAAGTCACTTACTCCAAAAACTAGTTAGGGACGGGGCAGGGGGGGGGATGTCACTTTCTTTTTTTTTTAATTGGTGGAGGTTTTTAAATACTGAATTTGCTTTAGGAAATGAGCCAAATTTATACTTAGTGAGTTACTCCAAAAATGCACAACAGTCCTCATGGGAGTTTTGCCCCATACAGAGTACAGGCAGCCAGAACGGAGCCCTCTGCTTCATCAAACATTTAGAGAGGCATCACATGCCCAGCCACCATCTCCCTGTATTTAAAACTTTCTTCCAGCCTAACCTAGACTTTTCAAACTTGGCCTAATTGAAAAGTAAGCCCCTGGCAAGTATAAAATTTTAATATTAAGCCACCTGAGACGCCCAGTGAAGAAGAAAAGTTTTTAAAGGAATGGAACCTGAGAAAAAGATAATTGCCCAAGCAACTACTGGAGTAACTGTGAAGCTTTGCAAAGCAGGGCCTAGGCGCTGAGCACAGGCTGGGAGCAGCACGGTGCTGCCACACCGGGACGGCACACAGCGCATCCTGCGTGGCTCTGTGCACACCAGCCCTCAATGTCAGCTCTACGTGTTTCTCCACTTCTTAACGAGCCTTAATTTCTTACTCAGATCAAAGTTTCTAATTCTAAAATGATTCATAGTACCAGGCAACGTCATTATATTAGGAGACGTCTTAATTTACAAGTTCATTCCATGCCAACAGCAGGGTAGCAGAATCGCTAATTGTAAATAAGATCTATTTTATGCCAAATATCCTTGCCAAAGCCCTCTAACGAGCTGGCACCAAATGGCTTCACAGGAACATCCTACTGTCGGCAGTGCTTTCCAGGCATTACTGGCACCTTATGCCGACTCTATTTTTTCCCCCCTATGTCAGTTTGTTCTACCCTTTTTCAAGTAGTAAGCATGAAAATTTCCTCTCTCCACCACCACACATGCTAAAAAAGCAGGTCGCTTCAGTATACTGTACTTCAACTCTGTCATGTCTGGAAATATTAAAGATTACTGTTAAATATTTATGTACTGAAGCAGTTCTGCCACTCACAGAGAAAGCAGGTGGTGTTGGGGGCCTGAATCACAAATGCCAACAGTACACCTCTCACTCAGACATAGACAGGAGAAAAGCTTTGTGTGAGATTCAATTGCTTCAGGTGCCTACATGAAATATCCTAAAGATTTTGCTCAAATGTTCTTTGCCTGTGAAAAAGCTGAAGGTTTCACTTGCTGGCCTAGTGGGAGCTGAGAATATAAGAAGGCCTCTCTTGACAAATTACTATGTTCCTCTAAGGAGGAGCCAAAAAAATTAGACCAAAACACTGCCTTCTCTCTAATAATTTAATCGTCATGAGCCAAATTCTAAGCTAGTTTCTCACAAACTGCCATTAGTAGAAGCTTTCACTTAGAAGTAACTGAATAAACTCCAGAAGAAATCCCAATGTCTCTCCCCATTGCCCAGCACTTACAACACATCCCTGCAGCTGCAAAATGTATTGTCCTAATGCTTTAACCTTACAGGTAGAGTATTTGTTACTCATGAGTAGTCGCACACATTAATTAATATGGTTTGTACTGTATTGCCATTCACAGGCATTGACAACTGAATATAGCAAAACATTTGACAAAGAAAAATTAAAAAAATCAAAAACACCCAGAAGCAGACACTTACCTTCTTACCCAGAAGCTTACTTACACGAAGGTCTAGTTAGCACCAAGCTGTGCTTTCCAAAACCTGCTAACACATTTCCATGACCTCTCTCCACCTAAGGCAGGCCATCATCTCCAGGTCATTACCGGTGTGTGTGTCAGACACACTGATCCACTCCACAGCCCTGTAGACACCCACACAGTCTTGCAGAGCTACACTTGATGTCCAGCTCCTTATGGCCTCCACTCTGCTTGTCAACAAGAAGCAGCTTTGCTGACAGCTGTGGCAGATCAGGGATGAAGAGCTACGGACCCATGTCCAGTGGTAAGTTTTCCTGCATGCCCTCTATGCAGCATAGAAAGGTTCCAGGGCTCAAGGAGGGAGAAATCATTTCTTTGGATGTGGTAGAGATGTGTTTCCTCACACCTTCCCCAACTGAAGAACCTCCTCATGAGGCAGATCATGTCTCTAGAGATACAGTAAAGATCCAGCAAACCTAGAGAAGCAGCACATGAATATCAGATTCCTAATATCTGCAAAAGCCAGTCACCAGCCCCACCCAGAAACCTGCTACCTCTGCTCATCAGCCAGGTTACCTGCTGGCTGGGGATGGGATTGTGCTCTGCTGATGTAAAGAAGCACAGCTGGTGCAAATAAGACATGTTTTTAATAGGGTGGAAGTCATTAAAGAACCTTACCTACTCTTCCTTGCTGTTACATTACGTGTTTGTCTTTATTAGTGGAGTCCCTTATTCCACAATGTTGTTTAGCACTGTGTCAGCATTAATGCTCCATGTTGTAAAGCAACTACTTCTTCCCACAGCTACTATAATGGGTGTAATTGATCTTCCCTCTGGAGACTCACCTTATCCTCCAGTTCCCTGATCAACAGACTTGTCCTTAATGGCTGGTGAACTAATGTCTCATTAGTTGCAAGGTAAGATGAACTATGAATTTGGAAAACTGAAAGGCAAGTTATATGGCTGGAGACTTCTATTGAACAGGCTTTAGTGTTAAGATTGTGTACTTGAAGGTACAGAAGTAGAAATTAGAGCAACTAAAAAGCTGCTCTCTCCAAAGAGTGTTGTGTTGTCTCTGATGGAGGCTGTTAGAGCAGCATTCCTGCTACGACAGGAGGGAGCTATTTTATATTAATAATAATTTAGAATAAATTTCAGTGAAGCTGCAGGAGTGCTGTCTTCAAGTTTTGTGTAATTTTGAATGCCCAGCCTGTGAACAGCTGGTGAGAATTTAAGACTTATTTTGTGAGTCTACTATGAAACATTGCTTGTCTTGCTTTAATGAAATATAAGAAAAATGAAGGAAGATGTCTGTTCTCTTACAGCTTAGAAGAGAGTTTATATTCCTGTGATTTATTAAGTTTGTGGCTGTGATGGGTTTTTTTATGCTTTGTTTAATATTGTATGCATATTGCTATTAAATGTCATGAATATTGCTATGAAACTTAATGAATATTGTAAAATATGAGGTCTGAACAAGTCATGAAATGCAACGTACAATTTCATGAGAACTGGGCCTGTGTTGTCTTGGAGCATGCCCAACTTACAACATATTTCAATGAGATCTTAATTATTTTCTTTATGCATTGGCATCTATATTTCATGAAAACATCAGGGAGTCTTTTTAAAATACTTTAGATATTTCATGAAAATTGCTGAATATGAGAGCAGAATTTCTATGGCTGAAAGTTACCCTTTGTACAGATGGAAAATACTTTTTCATTTAAGAAAATGAAGGAGTGACACTCACCCTTGTTTTACCAAGTCGTCTTGTTTGTGGTGAGATTTTCTTCAGCTATAACATGGCTAATCACTCCTCTTTTTCCAGCCTTGTGAGATCCTGAAAACACTTGCTGTTGGCACCTAAGAATAATAGAATGGTTTGGGTTGGAAGGGACCTTAAAGATCACCTGGTTCCAACCCCTCTGCCGTGGACAGGGACACCTCCCACTAGACCCACTTTCTCAATGATCCATCCAGCCTGGCCTTTAATACTGCCAGAGCTGGGGCATCCACAGCTTCTCTGGGCAACCTGTTCCAGTGCCTCACCACCCTCACAGTAAAGTATTTCTTCCATCTAACCTAATTTCCCCCTCTTCCAGTTTTGTACCCATTGTTCCTTGTTCTGTCACCACAGTTCTTATCGAAGAGTCCCTTTCCAGCTTCCCTGCAGGTCCCTTCAGGTACTGGAAGGCTGCTATGAAGTCTCCATGCAGCCTTCTCTTCCCCAGGCTGAACAGCCCCAACTTTGTCAGCCTTTGTTGCCCTAGTCCTCTTATCAATTTCTGGTGCACCTCTGGACTTGAACTCCTACATGTTGTTCAAGCACTTCCTCCTTTGATTTTTCTCTCCTTCTTGCTCAGAATTGCAAAGGAGGAAATTGCCCTTGACAGCACTAATGGCTCATGTTGCATTTCTGTGAAAAGCAGGCAGACTAATGTGTTCTTGCTTGGATGACTTACAATATGCAGTGTTCCACACCCTTCAGTTAAGAGATGTTTGCATCTTCCTGTGACTGGAGGCAAAAAATCTGTTTTCCCCCCTTGTTTTCCTCAGGTATGATGCCATGTGGTGAAGAGTTCTCTCTCTGTCCTCCTGTGGCCAGTGGGGGCAGGTGGGTGATTTTTTGTTGTGGACCAAGTAGAGCTGGCTGTAAGCAGCAACAGTTCCCACTTACTGCAGCTGGAAAGGGAGGGAGAATTTTCAGAGGATGTTGGCAGGGAAATGCTTGGGAAAGCCATGGCAGAGATGTCATCCTTTGAATGCCTGCAGGAAGTAAGCTAACAATTGTTTAGTGGTTTCCACTTGCAAACTGGATCTAGTATTAAAAAGCACAGATGTCCTTGTTTAAGAAGGTAAAGAGAAGCTCAGCAAGACACAGGCAGATTGATTTCCTCACAAAATGCTGCTGGCATGTAGGGGTAAATCTTGATGTAGTAGTGCAGATGAGAAGGGAGTGCTGCCTGGCAGTGTTACAGCTGTACCTTCAGTATATCCTGCAGATAGATACAAAGTTCAATCATCACTTCTAACTACCCCTGTAGGAGTCCCTTGTAGAATCACCTTGTTAGGCAATTAAATGCTCTACCACCATGACATAATTCTGTGTCATCTGTCATAAATGTCATCTCAGCAACCTAATTATAAAACTCAAACAAACTGCTTTAAATGACACTTTGCTTCTAGACTGATCTGTAAAATTATTTCACTGTAAGGTTTTATAACTCCAACTGTAGTAAGTGGCATGCTAAAAACACTGCCAAGGTAGACAAGTTGGCTGCTGATGCCAGAGGTATATTCTTGGACCTCTCCCTTGTCAGCCCTGTGAAAAAGAAGTTGTCCTCAGCTATGAGGGCCTTGCATTATCAACGGCTAAGAGAGGCTCACTGTGGGCTGATCTCTGATGAAATGCCACTCAGCTTTTCCAAACAATAAAAGTACTTCTGGGTGTTTGGAGTTTGCTAAGTTTCCTATGGAGATGACAATAACTCTGTGTATCCATGAGTATGTTCTTGGTGACCAATATAAAACTTGTTTCATGTCACGTTATAGATGTTAGATTCCTACATGTTTCACACAAGCACACAGATGGGATGGAGAGGGACCCTCTTTAAGCACCCCTCTTGAATGAAAGGCTGAACCCACTTCAGGTGCTAGTTACCACTGGAGGAGTGAGTACATCCTGAATGTCCTTAGTGCCATAGTGTAAGACATGGGTAGTGTCATTAGAAACCAGAGTGTCCAGCTGGGAGATTCAAATCCACAGGTAACTCATTTCTTTTGGTTTATGCTGCTTGGAAAACCCACTGATTGTCCTTTAAGTCTTTTAAAATTGCTTTTACCTCACTGTGTTAATAAAATGGGCTAGCCCAGACCCCTCCTGGTCCAGGTACCCTTCAGGAGCTACTTCACAAGTCCACCTTTGCTTCTTCCCCAAAGTCACAGAGATCTTCCCCTTGCTGGCTGAGGCAGTGCTGGAGTGCCATTATCATTCTGCTGTTACTGAAGCCAGGGGTTGTGGAGGTAAAAATGCCCACAGTTTTCTTCACAGCTGGATTAGGCCTGAAGGGCAAAGGACTGCTTGGTCCTGGTGTGAAACACAACAGAAGGGCTGTCATACATTAAAAGCTTATCTTTTGTCTGTATTACATCAATAGGCAGTGAACTGAAAGAACCTTCAAAACAAACCAGAGAACAAACACTGTCTTGGCAGTCAGTACACTCTAATTGGTTTGCATTGTTAGTTTGCTGCAGCTTCTTTTATGAGCAGAAGCTAAGCTTAATGTGAAACAAATGCCCTTGTGAAGACACGTCTTTGGTTTTGGATTTGTCATCTCATCCAAACTATTTCAGTATCACAGGAATATAGCTATTTTTAAATCTTCATTCCCTATACCACTTTCTTGAGCTCTTTTGTAAAGTAATCTTCAAGACATATTTGTGGGGCAGTTAATAGTATCCAAAGAAATGACTTAGCCAAAACAAAACCAGCACCCTCAGAGATGAGGACTTTAGATAGAGTGGGTATTGCAGTATCTCAGTCCAAGTTCATGAGAGTCCAGAACGGCCCCTATAACTCAGCAGCAGACCCCTGCCCTCTGCCCTCCCAGCTGGCTGCCTGCTTTTGTGCTGAGCACCTGCAAAGGAAGCAGGAAGCTGGAGCCTGCCAGCATTATACTTTACTGACAAAACAAAAGTGGCTGGCAAAAGTTGAAGGTTGCTTTGTTGTCTAACGCCCTCCTCAGCTTGCTGAAGATGGAGCCTGAGTCACCAAAACCGAGATGATCATAGGGAAAGTGGCTCTCCCAGCCTCTTAAGGTAAGAGGCCTAATGTCAGGTCTCATAGAAGGACCCCGGGCTCACAATTGGGTTCCTCAAAGATCTTGGTACACACTAAGAGGCAACAGACCTCTATTCCCCACAAACCCAGTTCCTCCTGTTTCTCCAGTTTTACACACTTGGCCATTCTCCCCAGAGTTGTCCTAACACTTCGCCTTTTCCCCTAATTTTCCTTTCTCTTCATTGCTCCTGCAGAGTTTTCCTCTAACTTTTCATCCTGTAGTCTCTGCCCCAGCAGAAACATTCACATGTAGTTTTTGTCTGAACTATATGACTTGTAAGTCATGTAAGTCTGATCATGTCATATTTTCTTTAAATAGAAAGAAGAGAAACACAGTTTCCTCAAACAGACATTTCTAAATTCACCACTTTCAATTGACATTTCTGTCAGTGACAAGCATGAACGTTACATGAAGTAGATGGTGTTGCAGTTCAGTGGCTACAGTATGTCCCCTCCAGAGTCACTGTCAAATGCCAGCTTCGTAAGACTACATTTTTTTAATCCAAGTGACCCCCCACCCAGTCTCCCTAAAGGGAGAATTAAGCTCTCCATGCAGATCCCTCAGAAGTGCACGAAGTGTTTTGCTCTGGCTAAGATAAGTGTTGAGTAACTAAGAACATTTGAGATATAAATAGATTATTGATTTGCAGGTCACATCTTCCCAAAAGGTGGGGCCTTCTCTTACTAGGACTTAAAATGTTGTTTTATGAAATGAAAAATGAATCTCCAGACCACTGCCTGACTTTAAGTCATGGGTGCTATTCCACATTGGCTCAGGACACTCTATATTTCAAGGTAATCTGGAGTGCATGTGCATAATTTAGACTTCCAAAAGCACCACTCTTTACATTTGAAGAGCAGATCAGCTTCACTCTAGCAGTCAGCATTGTACTGTGATCCCCAGGTGAAGCTGAAGACTGTAATTCATGAATACACAGAGATTAGGAATTGTGGTGACCTTAACCTCTTGGAAAGTCGTGCCTCTGCTCTTCATACAACAGCTGCTAAAATGTCAAAGATTTACAAAGAGTACCCACAAAATGCAATTGTTCAGTTGCTGGAACAGACACAACAGAGCCCACAGTAAAAATGGAAGAAGCAGGGCAGAGAAGAGGAACAAGACAAGTTCCTCTGTATTACTGCATTATACTGAACAAAGAGGTCTTCTTGGGTCTACAGAATCTCTGAAAACTAGGTCACATGTTTTAGTGAGTAAATCTGAGAATTCAAATACCATCGGTTTAACTTAAATTAGGCATGGAATTTTACATTCTTATACTAAACAAACTTAACGTGAACCTATTGTCTTAAAACCTTTTCTGGCTGCGTTTTCTGAGTTCAAGATGACTCAGGATTCTGCCCAAAATTGCTGCAATGTAGTTTAAAATGTCCCATCTCTATTTCTGAGGTTCCCCTCTGAAACAGTAGGCTGAGTAGGAGGCTGTGTGTGCACCTAACCTGGTAGAACCCTTAAGCACTAACTAGTGTGTGTAGAAAGGCAGCTAGATTGACTTCATACTGTGATATCAAAGACCTCTCATAGAGTTAGGCCTTTCTCCATCTGATCTCACCAAATGAGGCTCTAATGTGCAAAACAGAAAATAATACTTCATGCCTACCATTTCATTTTATTGATTGAAATGAAAATTGGTCTGTTGGTTTGGTTTTCTCCATCCAGCACAGAATAGAGTTGTTCTATCTGGAGCAAAATTCAGATGTGCTCTTTCTATATGTTGAAAGCTACAAAACCTGCATGTCATGAACTCTATGTTGTGTATGCAATGCTAAGAGCATCCAATTTGCTTTCTGGAGTTGTTTTTTAAAATCAGAACTGACATGCTTCAGAACAGGAAATTGGATACCAGATCTTCTCCTTATGAGAAAATCAATAACAGAAAGAGTTATGCAGGGATTTAGGTTAGAAAATTGCTTCTCCTTGTGTTGCTCCTAGAGATATAAAAGAGGAAAATTAAAACGTTGAAAGAGTGACAATAAATGCCAGAGCTGGATTTTAAACCTTCAGATGAGAGGTTTAAAGGACATGCTTTCTCAAGGAGAAAAACCATCTTGATTGTCTAAAATGTCCAGGTCCAGATCAAATCTCCCCAAAACACTCAAAAGGAAATCAGGTGCTTAAATTTTACTGTTTCATATAAGTCTGGGTGTCCTTTCTGGCTTAAGTAAGAAGACAGAATAACTGCTTAGAAAACTTGTGTAAAGCCCCTCTTTCTTATTTCTCTTGCCTGAAAGTCTTCAAAATTTCTGCAGCAAGTTCCAATACCCAGTGTAGCTGTTGCCCAGGTGCCTCACTATCCAAGAGCAAACACTGTAAAACCCAAGTTGAAGTGGGGAAATTCTAGAGGGAAGGAGAACAATCCTGCAGAACCACAAGCTGTGTGCTGGCTAGGTCGGGGAGTGCATTGTCTGGGGAGCCAAGGCTTGGGGCGGGTCTGAACAGGTACAATGCCACAGTATCTTCACCAGAAGCCGGTGATCCAGGGAACTGGGGCAGCAAAGGTACCAGCAGAGGGGGCAGAGTGAAGCCGTGTAATCAAATGCCATGACCAAGATCTGCAGAGGTAGCGCAGTGCCTCGGTCTGAAGCAATTAGCTTTGCCGAGAAGGTTCATTAGTGGACTGTTATGCAACTGCTCAAAGCCACGCATCTGGTCAAGTGCTTCTTCCTCCTTGTACTGCTATTTATATATTCCCAGGCTGAAAGCTGGCATGCCAACACTAGTTGGCCCGAGAGTTGCCTCTGCTTTGTTTTCATTAAAAATGAGCTTAGGTTCACTTCAAGAGCTTTGAAAATTTCCCAGGCTAATAGGAGTGTTAAATCTAGGCACTGAACAAAACTCTGCAATTCTCGGTTTCTGGGCGCTTCAACTATCAAGCAATGTTGAGAATCAGGCTATATATTTAGTATCTTTCCTTTAAATAAGCACAGTTTGTAAAAAAAATCCCCAGAACCTTGGCATTAATATGTCATACCATTAAAAGATTTAAAGGAACTTCAGTGCAACATAAAAATTTCTTTTGAGAAAGTTTTTAAATACAGTATTATGATGCTACAAGTTAACATAAAGCCTGAAACTTACAAATAATACTAAGATAAAGTTCTTTTACTATAAAATTTTACTACTGCTTAAAAAGAAGCTAAATACACAAAATGGCTTGAAGTGATACAATATATCAGCTTGGTTTTTTTAAGTGTTCATGAGAGCATGAAAAAGATAACTGTACAAAAATTCAATTTAACCTCTTTCTTTTTTTTTTTTTTTCTTTTTTTTCATTTGCTACAGGTTTGCCACAGGACAAAAAATGGTTTCTAATATATGCCAAAAAGACAGCAGTAGCTCTGTAATGTAGAGGTGAGAGCCATGTAAGCATTGCTGCAGAAATTATTGCACCTGGAGCAGAGCCAGTAAGAAGAGCTCTCCAGAGCACGAGCAGGGAGAGCATGGAAAGTGGTCATTGTGTAGCCACAGTAGTTGTTTGAGAAAATTAAAATCAGTTACTCTGGTGTTACAAAAATGGCTATTTTTAGCAAGCTTAAAAGCCACTAACCATGTGATAGGCTGACTAGAAAAATATGAAAACAACTTATTTCATTGTTATAACCTTGGTAAATCTGTTTTCTTTACTTTAGTTGTTCTCTGAATGAACAGAGCATGGCCTCCAGATTTTGCTGCATTAGGGTCATAATTATGCCAGTTAAAAACAAAGTATGTGCAATGAGGTTTCGATAAAAATAAGTGACTGAGATGGTTCTCTTGATTTGTATCATCATAGATGGACATGCTGTCACAGGAACTTTTAAATGCAGTTAAATTTCTGAGGAACTTGTTAAAATTCAAAGATTCCTTTTTTTCATAATTAGCAGCAATTCTAAATACTATAATAGTGCCACACAGAGAACTGATATAAAAGGACAAAATTACAATGTTTTAATGCTTTGAATGTAATTAGTATACTGCTTTTAAAAGACATGTTTTTGAAGACTTCTCATCCTTAGCTTCCCCAAGCTCTGTATGAATAAGTAGCATTCGGTGCCTCCTTAGGAAGACAGGCCCCACAAAGTACAGTCCGGGAATACTGTAAAGCACTAGCACCTCCCAGAGGATGCCGGCTGCCACCAGCTCTGTAGCACCCCAAATGAGTCTGTTTTTCCAACTAGTCTCATTTTAGGGATGCAAATGCTGATACAGGTGTGAGTTAAAATGAGAAGTATCTTGCAAATCCTACACAGGAAGACCTCAGGTGAAGCCCTCAAACGAGATACAGTCACACTGCCTTCAATCACAGCCAGGGAATAATTTGCTGATGAAACAGAGATTTTTGTTCTCCAGGAACAAGAGCTGCAGAATGCCATGGGTTTGGCTCATGTTGAATGAGGAGTATCAAAGTGGACAGTTTCACTGTCTAAATGGAAAATGTTTTTAAAGAAATTTCAAATGGAAAGAACTCTGGAAATATGAATTTTGTATTTACCAGAAATACAAACTTCAGCATTCTCAGAAATTCTCCGTTTTTATTAGACTACTTAATTGTAGTAGCATTGGCCTGCAGACTGAGGCTGCACTACTGGACAATAATGCATTCCAGCAGCACTCTCCATGGACGGGACAGGCAGAAAACTGTGCTGAGATGCATCTGCATCACAGAGCAACCTACTGGTGCCTTTGAGCTAAAAGCTATCATCCACTTTCATGCAACCTGATTTACCCTCCATTCAAATTAAAGGAGAAAGACTTTTCTGGCTTCATCAGCAACTGGAAGGGCTCTCTGTTATCTACAGAACCATCACTGCCACAGAGAAAATAAAAGAAGTACCAATGGAATTATTGGGCTTTCCCTTTTTAGAAGTGAGAGTGTAATAGATTTCCAGTCCTACAAAAATTAAGAGGAAGCCCAGATTCCAGCTTCCTGGTCAGAAGTATTATTGGTAAAAAAAATTCTGTATAGAGAATAAAAAAGTAGTTAGCTCAGAATCAGAGAATATTTTTGTAATAGGAATAATTTAGTATGGTGCTAAATCCAAGATATTGTGTTAGATCAAACAGAAGAAATATAATTTAGGCTTCCATGTTTTAACAGTAAAACAAAGAAAAATACTATAAAAGAATGCATTCCTCTAACCTATTATGCTTATTATAAAATTATGCAAGTGGTATAGGACAATATTATTTTGAAAATCCATTGCACTAAACATCTTGTCAAATATTTCAAAGTGATTTGAGACAAACACAATCTTTTTGATACTTTACTGAAAAAAACCCTGTATTTAGAGAAACTTATTATGATGATAAATTTTCACTGAAGTAGTTTTGGCTTCCTCAAAAATTAACAAATACTGACACTGACGCTCTGATGATTGACACCAAGCCTTAACACCAAGAGCTGTGATATAGTTAAAGTTAATATTTAGCAAGGATAAATCCTATCTTAAGTCAGGAAGCCTGATCCCTTAATGCAGGATCACATGCTTAAAGTTCCAATTCTGCATTCCAATTCTGTTCTGAGAAATTTCAGAGGAACTTTTGATATTCCACCTCACTGCAGATATAATTCAGACCATTACTTTACAAGAGCATGAATGTGTCAGAAACTACATCCTCAAATTCTGATGGAACTAGTTTAATTAAATTGCATTTCAAACTGATACGTGACTAAGCGTAAAATAATCTCAGTCCAGATCTAAAACTGCTACATATTACTGCAGGAAACTTGTTTTATTTTCCTACGAATGACTAGACTAAAAACAGTGAAGTGTAATCATTTATAATCCCACAATCCCACAATATTAAAAAATTGTCACCAGATTATTCATACCAATAATCCAGGAATTGATTCTTTTAAAAAACTGTGTGTCCATCTTACTTTAGCTGACTGCTGTCACTGTCACGATATCCTCCTTTTTGCTTGTGTAACCAAATGGATCTAAATGAAAACATAGACTTAGTGAGATTAATGGAGTATTACCTACCCCTGAACCCCAGGAAGCATATTCCATGGTAAAATAACAAAGACTTCCTTTTAGAGGATGAGACTTTCTAAGAGTTAAACCTACTAACCTTTAAACAAGTACTGTGATAATAATTTTGAAAGCCACCAAATGCCAAACAATTCAAAGGAGTTCAAGGAACTACTCCTTTAATGTTAGAGAAACAAATTTCTCTTAATTCAAACAAAGCATGCAAACATTTCTATTCCTACAGCCACTGATTTAAATAGAAATAAGACAGCAAACCTGAAATACAAGGTGTTCAGATGCTGAAAGGCTGAGTTCACAAGAGCTTTCTCAAAATTGAAGTAAATCAAAACATCTAATGCTGATTAATCAAATCACATGTTTGAGCTAAATGAAAAAAACAATGTAAGCTTATAAATAGCCCCAAAGATCATACCTGTGTGCAACTGCAGAATTTAGGTGCCCCCACTATGTGTCTTCAGCGTCAAGGCCCCACATTTAAATTCTAAAACACTTGTTCAGCTGTTGCCAATGTCAGGAAACATTTAACTCCAGTTTCATAGAAGGGTGTAGGTGTCTAAAGTGGAATTTAAATCAAACATATGCACTTAAATCCAGCAGTGCCAGTCAAAAAAACAGACCCCCACATTTCTACTGGTACAGGAGATTCACACGGTTCTTCTTGACAGAAGGCACTGAAACAACTGATTGGGCATTAAATCCAAAGTCTAGCCTTACAATACACATTCTCTTTTTGTGGCCCAAAGAATATTTATGCATTCCATTTTAAAGTGGAGCAATTTCAAATGGAGATTGAGAACACTCTTTCACTAAGCAAATATTCCCTGCCTCAGGAGTTAAGTCCTGTGAGTTCTAATCCTGTTCAGCAAAAAGGAGGAACTGAAACTGTTCTCCAAAATCCAAAGTGAGCATCCTAAGCCATGGAATAAAATACTTCACATTTTCAAAAAATATGATTGTTTTTTGATGCATTTCTAAGAGTATTCCCAAATATATAAATTGCTTACTTTCAGGGGAAAATACTTTGTTTAGTAAAGTTATGAGCATTTATCAGTGCTCAAAATGTATGTCTTCTATTATTTTTCTAAACTGAGCAAATTAAGGATAAGCATGCTTCCTACAGAAACAAAAATCTACTTTAAAGTAAGAGCCACAGCCTCCATTTCATCTAAACTGAGAAAGGCAGAATGAAATCTCATGCTAGTGCAGAGAGGAGACCCACAGGACCTGAGAGTCAGTGTGTATGTCCAACAGATGAGACTGAGCACTGGCAAAGGTGTGTGGAAAGGAACAGTGTGTGGAGTCCTAAACTAACTTTACATTTCACCAGAGAAAAAGCCTTGAGATTAAAACCACGGTTCAATGTGCTGTGACAGATAGTGCAAACAGTGTTAGAAGCAATAAAGTTGCTGAGAGAAAGTAAGGGTGTTTCAACATTTATCAGTTATTGAGATATTCTCCTACAGTACTATTCTCACTAAGTGAAAAACACATAAAGAACGTACATATGCAAAGATGGTCGGGAGAACAATTGGAAAACAAATTTGAGAGAGACATCTGTATGAGAAGATAACAAAAAGACTAAGACTTTGAATTAGAGAAGAATAAAAATACTATACAGGGACAATAAATAATGATGCCAAAAAGGAAAATTGAATGCTTCTGCTCACTTGTTCTTAAACATACATAAAAAAAATATATATATTAAATAAATATCATCTACAAGGCTTTTCATTCCCATGTAATATACCCTAAGTTCTTGTCATTGTGTTTTCTTTGGTTTGCAGCAGTCATGAGGAACCTCAGCTGCTTTCTGAATGCCCTTATGCCTCATGTCCTGGAAAGCTGGTCTGGCCATGGAATCCATTTTCACAACACAATTTGAATGATCATTGTTTCTCTAAAGCAAATACCTATTGTCTCTTTTTCAAGTGAGTTCCTTCATGAATAACAAGATCAGCAGACAGCAGCTACAAAACTGCCATTCAAGTTAGAGATCTGTGGGGGGAAAATGTAAAATTTTGCTTATATTACTGAATATACGGAAGAAACTCAAGTTATAATGGAATGGGGTTCTCTCATAATAGCATTTACTACAGTAATATATGCATTTAAATAGAATTAAATATAAAAATCCTGACCTCTAATCCATTTATAACAGGCCACAAAGCCAAAGTGAGCTCCAAAGGGTTCTGTCCTCTCCATGTTGTCTTAGAGTCCTGATCATGTCACTGGTTAGAAACTCAGCATTGTTCTAGTTCAAACAGAGCATGGTCAAAGAAAAATGAGAAAGTTAATCATCAACAGTGAAAATAAAGATTAAAAATTGCCTTTGGTAAGATAGAAAAATATGAAATTGGTGAGAAAGAATCTGTTTTGCAACTAACAATGTCATTTTTCCATAAAGTTATGTTCATTATATTTCCGTCCTTTATTTATTAATAAACACTTGTACCATCATCCCTTATTTTGCTTTAGACCAATGTCAGAGAAGCCTTCATTATTCTACAGAATGTTCTAACTAATATAATAATTAACACATGTTACCTATATCTATAAACCTTCATTTTCTTTCAACCTCAGACTACCACTACCAGCTGAAGTGTCACTATTACTAGATTACTCACTCTCTACAAAATACAGCACTATCTTTATAGAGTATAAAGTTTTAAAGTCAAAAATGCAAAGGATCTTGGTCAAGTTGAGACTGTTATTTAAGGTTTGAAACAAAAAAGCCTGAATAGAGGTAAGGGGTGCTCTAACATCTCACTGGGACAGCTGTGGAAGAGAACTGATGTAACTTTAGGATTGATGCAATCTCATCAGCATTTCAGAGTTGTAAGCTGCAGCTTCAGAGCTGTTGCACTCAACAACAGAGTTGCTTCATTGCGATCCTTCAGTGGAAAGAGAGAAGAGTTTGTATTCAGGAAATGGGTGGAAAGCTCATAGAAAGGGTGGCTGGAACATATTCAGGAGAGCTGAAAAAACCCCACAGATATCCAAGTTTTGAACTTACCAAATTTCAGGTATTATTTTTCTAGTATGGATGTTCCACAAGCTATTGGGGTAAACAGTTATGGACTAGTCTTCTTTATGCCTCTACTATTGATCATTATATCTAGTCACTAATTCTGGGCTGACATATACAATTCTTCCCTGAAAAACCGAGAGGGAGCAACAGAAAAACATGAGTTCTTAATTACCTTTGCCTCGTGAAACCAACACATTTCTGATATGCAGTCTCAGTCAACATCCATGCTTGTAGTACAAGGGCATCTGGAGAAGCCACATGCACTACAGTAAACCTAAATTGTCAAGACTGATGTTTATATCTAATCAGTCTCACAGACGTGACAGGATAATTCTACCTGAGTTGTTTACTTTCAGTAGTCTGAGTCAGATAAGATGTCAGTTATATTGAAGTTAATAAGAAGATACTTACTTTATTAACTGTAGGATCATACAATGAATCAACCTCTGAAGAAACAGGATTAGTTATAAAACAACAAACAATAATTGCCTGTACTTTTTTTTTAAAAGCACCCTAACAATATAAAACCTAGTTCAATCTTATTTTCCACATGCAAGTTAGAGTATTTGAATTCATGAAAAATAGATATATCTCTCCTATGATGTCTACAGTATGCTTCCTACAGTATGAAAAGATAAGCATTATGCCAAAGCAATATCTTCAAATCTGTCACTTGTCAAATAGCCATCACTTTACTTTTCATGTTGCTAGTATAATTGTCAAAAGACATTATACTACTGACTATGCCTTTTCTTGTAAACCACTTATTTTAAGGGCTTAAATAGCTGTAGTTTTAGCCTCCTTAGTTTGTAATCAATTTATAAAGTCATAAGCATGCTGAGAAGGAACAACAGGCAAAGTCTTAGGCATACTATCCTACTAGCTGGTAAATAGATTCCAGAGCAATAAAGGTATAATTCAATAAACACTGCTATGTTTCCAAAAAAGGGAGAAGGTTACTGTTATTCTCCCATCCTTCTCCCCAAATAGTTAAACCCACATGAAATAAACAGAGATTTAATTTGCAAATATGAATGTAGACATGCTTGATTTATATAGAATATCTTCAGAGATCTGAGAACATCTGTCACTATTAATCAATCTTTAACTCACCTTGGGACACCTTCAGTTGATTCAGCTCTTTTCAAAATTTATTTTAGGATCCATCATATCTAATGTAAAATTAGACCACATGCTAATTAAACATAGTGCTTTCGAGATTAGAGAAAACAAGGTTACAGTTAAGGCCTAAGTCCTGTTCATCACTACCTTACACCATTTCTGAGAGTGGAACTTGACAAACTTATACAACAATAAAAATATTACAGCAAAGAGGCAACTTCTGGCCTAAGATTTTGATTGGAAAGGCTTACTACAAAGTTATTTGTCACTTCAAACTTTTCAAGCACAACACCAGATTAATTCTACAGTATTACAGACACTGAATGAAAACTCTTAAAAATGCCACTTTCAGTTTGATGAGACATAGGGGATCAAGCCAACAGAAACTTCCATTCAGCACCTGACACAGAAAACTCAGACATTGGGGTAATCTGGGAACAAACTGTGTGAAGAGCAACCCTGCTGAAAAGGTCACGATGGACCTCAATTTGTATACATACCAGTAGATCACACTCATAAAAAGCAAACAACACACATATTAGGAGAATTACAGACGACAAATTGCAGGATGTGACTACATCTCTTTCTACTTGGCATTGGTGAGGCACATGTGGAAGAATGTATCCAGCTTTGTACCACTTAGTTTATGCAGAGAATTAAGATAACTGCAGTAAGTACAGGAGAGGACAGTGAGGCAAAGAACATGTAGGCTACAGGGAGAGGTTGGGGGGAAAGTATTGTTTGGTTTGACAAAGAGGAGATGAAGGCTGAGAGGAACTGACTGCAGCCTACATGAAGGAACTGAATGGGGTTCCAACAGCAGCGGTGTATCTAGTTCTAACCCTTCTGCCAAGGGCTGGGACATCTTCCACTAGACCAAGTTACCCAAAGCCCTGTTCAACCTGGCCTTGAACTGGGGCTAGGGCTGTGGCATCCAGTTTCTCTAGGCAACCTGTGCCAGGGCCTCACCACCCTCACAGTAAAGAATTGCTTCCTAATATATTATTTAAACCTGCCCTTCAGCTTCAGGCCATTCCACCTTGTCCTATCACTACAGGCCCCTGTAAAAAGTCCCTCTCCAGCTCTGTTTTTGGCCCCCTTTTTGTGTTAAAGTGCCCCTGAAGCCTTCTCTTCCACAGGCTGAACACCCTCAACTTTCTCAGCTGGTCTTTGTAGGAGAGGTGAAGTGTTCCAAACCTCTAATCATCTCTGTGGTCCTCCTCTGGGCTTGCTCCAACAGGTTTGCATCATTTTAATGTTGATTGCCCCAGAGTTGAAATGAGTACCNAAAGTCCCTCTCCAGCTCTGTTTTTGGCCCCCTTTTTGTGTTAAAGTGCCCCTGAAGCCTTCTCTTCCACAGGCTGAACACCCTCAACTTTCTCAGCTGGTCTTTGTAGGAGAGGTGAAGTGTTCCAAACCTCTAATCATCTCTGTGGTCCTCCTCTGGGCTTGCTCCAACAGGTTTGCATCATTTTAATGTTGATTGCCCCAGAGTTGAAATGAGTACCCCAGGTGGGGTCTCATGAGAGCAGAGCAGAGGGGCAGGATCACCTCCCTCAACCTGCTGGCCACACTGCTTTTGATGAAGCCTAGGACACGTTTGGCTTTCTGGGCTCCAAGTAGCCGTTGCTGGGTCGTGTCCAGTCTCTTGTCCACCAATGCCCCAAGTTCTTCTCCTTAAGACTGCTCTACCCAGCCTTTATTTGTGCTTGGGATTGCCTTGACCTATGTGCATGCAACTTGGCCTTCACAAGGTTCTCACAGACCCACCTCTCAAGCGTGTCAAGGATGGCATCCCTTGCCCATAACACCTATGTGTTAAATAAATCTCATTTGTATTTAACTTTATACTCTCAGTCTAAAGCACAGTGAGCCCTAAGTACAGTGCCACTGGGCATGTTAGGATTGCATCAACAGCTCTGGAAGACACTTTACCACTAGCCTAGGTATGGTCTGACAGCACTGAATCAATGGCACATGAAAGCTGTTTTGAATTTTGTCTGGGTTCCCAGCAATAATCCCTAATATCCACAGAGATGTCTGTTGGTCTGAAAATACCGACATGGCCCAAAGCTCCACTTTCTTTCATATTTCATAATAGTAAAATATGGAGAAAACATTAGAGAAAGGAATTGTATAAAACTGCTTATGTCAACACTGCTATTTTCTCTTTTGCAATCAGAAATTTTGTTGAAGCTATTTTAGCCTCATGAAAACAAAAATCTCATCTTACCTCCACATTTGTCCTTTGACAAACAACCCAAAACTAATTATAGAGAAACAACATCCAGAAATGAGTTTACATTTGCACTTGAATTAGTTTAAATTTTCTGCTGTGTTGTTTCACCCTTTGACCTAAACATGCAAATATAATCCATATTTGGGAAAAAAAAATCTGCTTTCAACCTTCCCTGAGGTTATAATGCTTCTTTCCAGTATATCTAGCTAAACGGTGTTACAATTCTTTAAATGTTTTTATTCAGTTTAATCTATCTGACACATTCAAGGAAAAAAAATATTTCCCTGCAATTGAACTTAAGCAGAAAAGACTCCACCCCTTCTAATCAGCAACTCAGTATTACTGGCAAGTATCACTGGAAAACATTAAGTGCCAGAAACTATGCCTGATTTAAAAAGTCATAACTTGGCAATTTGCTTGCAGTTATTGTAACTGCAAAATTTTACACCTATTATATTTTACAGATTAATCAGCAAATATCATCTGCCCATCTTCAAACTCCACAACTATAAGCATTTCGTTCCTTGCCTGTCCATTCTTTCCCTATAATCAATAAAACAAACAAAACAAACCCAATACAAACAAACAAAAAAATACAGCAAAAAATTCCCAGCCCACGCTTCTTATAGGGACTAAGTAGAACTCTGCTTTATGGTCCATAAAAGCATTATACACTTCTCCATTTCCATAGAAATGCTTCTCAATAAAAAATAAGAAAACAGGACTTTGTAGAGGATGAGAAATTTGCCTTTGGGGTAGATTTCTAATCAATAGGAATGGATATATTATTACCTTCTGATGTTGCATCCAGTTCCTTCATTGTCTCCACATCTGATAGCCTCCTTAAAACAGCAGTGTTGTCTGGATATCTAGTTGGAGTACTTTACTTAAAAGGCTCCACTTTTTAATGTGGGAGTGATTCAGCTGCATGCCTTTACCTTAATGCTGCACTGAAAGAAAAGAGACTTTCTCAAAAAATGAAACAGGTTAAATATTTTAGTAGAGCAACCTTTATGGCTTAGAAACATGTTTCTTGAAAAAGTGTGTAATAAAATCTTTAATGTGTTCAGAGCAATGGTGTGTAGGTAAACAACTTTAACAACAGATTTGAGAATATAAACACATCAATACTTATGGAAAATGTTAATTACTATAAATACATTTGTATTTTATACTGGCATAGTTCTACCTCTCTCTAAGCACTCCTGAAGGCTCCCCCACCACCAGAGCTGCCCCTGACCAAAGATGCAGCCACGTGTGTAAGCTGAGCTCTAACCACTAAGCAAATTGCAATGTGAGAAAAACCAGAGAGAGTGAAGCCAGACGATAAGGAAGGTAAAACTGCAAATAGAAGATTGCTGAGATAAGGATTCTTAGGAGTTTAAAGGGCAATCAACATATAAAAGAATAAAAACTTTCAAGAAATAACCCCAGAGAATCAGATGATGATTCAGCATCATTGGGGATCTGTTCTAAGGAGGAACAGAAGTCAACCTTCCCCTTCTTGACTGATATCTGTCTGCCCAGCAAATGCTCTTCAGAGGTTTTATCGGGGTGGGGATCATCCTAACGCTTAGCTGAGTAGCTCATTAATCCTGGTGATCTTATGTATGTCTTAGTCAATAAGAAACTGATTTCTGCATTTGACTTGGGTGTGTTCTGGGTGCAGAGTGTTCTTAGTGCATGGTTCCCAAACAAAGCAACCCCTCAGCAGCCACAGAGGAGAGGTGACTTACACAATAAGAGGCATACAAGTACAGTGCACAGTCTAATTGCAATTAAAATAAAGAGATCTTGCCATACACAGTAGAAATATCTCAATTAAAGATAGTGAAGGGTGTTCTCTAGAGAAAAAATGGAAATTTACCTTTAAAGAAAGAAATCTAATCTTCTTTAAAATAATACTAACAATAATAATGGTATTTTGAGGCCTGCAAAAGACAAACCTATTTACATGACATGGATACTTGCAATTCAATGACCCAAGACATCCCCTTCCAGTCCAAAGTTCAAATTTTTTGATTATATATGGGTTAGTTTCATGGTCAAACAAGCAAAAACCCTAAGCTCTGTAAAATTGGTGCAATTTATTCCTCTAAATTTTATAGTATCAGGTGTTAAGAATTGTAAGGCATGCATAGAAATTTTTGCCTTGGGCTTGAAATTTATCTACACAAAAAAGGCACAGGCAGGTCAAGAAAGGGCTATTAATTGCTGCTGCTTTTTTTGAAAGGAATACTTACACAACTTTGCAACTTTTATGTAAGCTGTGCATTCTGAAGCCTAGGATAGGGCACAGAAACTAGCTCAATAGAAGAAAAGGAAATGACCAAATTGCTTATTAAAGTCAAAGTCGTTAATCAGTAAGAAGCATTTCATTATTTTAAGTATTGAGAGCATTGAAAGAATGAGGAAAAAAGGGTCTGATCAAGCCCATCTTTATGTTATTCATAATAAGTGTCTTACAGTGAGGTCTGAGCACAGACATAAAACTTAATTCTCAGGCAGCACCCTCCAACTAACAGAAAGTCTCAAAAGCTGTGTCTTCTACATTAAACAATTAAACAGAACAATCTCAATCTCTGTCTTGTAGTTCTTTATACTGTTCAACATAAATATTTACCTCTCAGCATGGTCCTTCACTGTGGCTTTGCTGTGTCAGCCACCACTGCCCCATGTTATGCCATGTTGCTGGGACAGCATTTACTCCCAACAGTGTGATACAGTCACGGTGTTCCATGTGGATAATGACAAGAAAGGTCGGTCAAATGAATGGAAGTGTCATAATGTGACACTTGTTTTAAGAGTCAGAGAACAGGTTCATGTGTATTTTGTTTAGTAATACAGACACAGCCCTGTGGCCTGACTAGCAGAGGCAGGAACTTTGCAGAGACAGCTTGTTGGGACTTGCGTAAGTATCGTTTCCCCAGAGCACGCTGTAGAACTTAAGAAATTAGTATGCTTCAGAATTCCCAAGTTTCAATGAAGGTAACAGAAAGGTAGGCTTTCCATAGGGTTAGGAATTTTTAACTCTCCTTTCAGACATAGTATTTGTAAGAGAAAATAGTTTTATTGCATTATTGACCATGTCATTATAATCTATATTAAAGGGAATATTGCTGATGAAAATATAGTTCCTGTTGAAGGTCTCATCTAAACAACAACCAAAAAAGTACCACTATAGCTAAGTTGTTAAATTACTAAATCCTCCCTACAGTGTAAGTTAAGAAAATTCACATCACATGCCAATGCTGGCACAGACTTTCCTCCAGAAGAAATGGCAATCAACCACACTGGTAATACACCTTTGTAACATAACTACATTCACACTACAATTTGTACCACTTACCAACTACATTAGTTAAAAATAAAATCATATTCTTAGTGAACATTATCATGTCAAACAATTACCCTATCTAGCAAAATTGGCTTATTTTTCCTAAAATAATGCTTGCAGTAATAAATATATAACTCCTTGTGGGGTTGAAGCATCTGCCAAATACCAAGATCAATCTTAAACAGTGTTAAGACACATGAATTTGGTGTACTTTAAATTAGACTAATATTCAGATCATTTAAATTCTGACTGAACTGGAATGCAGGTGAAATTCTAGTGACCAAAAAAAAAAAAAAAATCACAATTTTTGGAACAGCTTTTAGATATTTACTTTGGAGAAATAGGGAACAAGACAAATGTTTTCACCTTCTTTTTTTTTGCCTTTTATCACTTTTTATAACATCAAAGGAACCTGTAATTCAGGATTATAACCTGCTGTAAACATGGAATGAAACCGAATTCAGTACTTTTGGAAATACTTTGGGGCAAGGAAATTAGTAGATGGGTTGTCTAAAAATATAAACCATTTCATATTATGCTAAGCATTTAATTTATTCTAGGCAGACAAAGGCAAAATATAGAAGACAGTGAACTAAAATAAACCCTTTAAGAATTCTTATGAAAGAATGATGACTGTGGTATTAATGACTGTCCAGTTAACAATAGAAAAATTATAAATGAGTGTCCAACCAATACTCTGTTGAGTGTCCAGCCAAGAAACTGATTTCCATAGCTGTGTGAGGTGCACTTACCAAACACAGATATCTAAGAAAAAGAAAAGCCATTGAAACCTTTCTTGTCAGGATTCAGTTCCTTACCATTCTTCAGCTAAGTTTTCCTAAACAAAATTTTTCTTTTCACTACAGCCCAATCNTACTGGTAACTTTTAAAAACTGTGTAGTTATTGCCAGAGTCTAGTGACTCAGTCTCTTACTGCCACCGACCCAGAAGGCAAAAACTATTCCCAGCCTACCTGACAAGTCTTCAGCTATGGCTGATAACAATGTTACTACAGTTACTCAATTTCCATATAAACTCGAAGGTATGTCAGAAACCTCAAGATACATAGACCATGATAAACTGATTCAAATTAAATGTGAAAAGATGATGAGGCCCCTGTAGATAAGTTTCCACACTTAATTCAACAGCTAAACTGTGCAGAATGATCTGCTGCCGTATTACTCCAGCTGTACCTAACAATGTATCTGAAGTAGCTACAACATAAGCACTAAGGTGATACCATGAAGATCATGAAGAACACCTCTTGTCTAACAATGTGCATTGGCCCTGAAGTTGAATGTTAATGAAAATGCCCTGGATGTGCTATTTGCTTAACGTGGCACTGCGTATTTCCCCCTGTTGCATGTGTCTTAATCTGGTTCTTGCAAAAATCAAGCAGTTGAGTTCAAAGGGTAAATTAATTTTTGTTACAGATGAAAAAGAAGTGAGAATCTCAGCTGTGACCATGATTTCCATGGCTATTAAGCAGAAAAGTGCATGAGTGTTGTTTTTAGAACACACGGGTAAGATACTCCCTAAGAAATACCCCCTCTCAGTAGGAGTAACCTTATTACAAGGACACACAATTAAGTTTCCTTTAGAAAACCACCAGGACTGATGAGGTTTGCACTGATGTCAATGCATGCTAAGCAAGAAGTGGTCTGAGTCGACTAATAGGTTTGGATTGAATTAGGCATTTAGGTGGAATTCAGTTGCTTACTGCACATTATTAAATCATAAGAGATCATACAGAGGACCTACATAACTGCTTCCCAGGTCCAAATGCCTCTAGGCTCTCTCTAGCAGCAACCTTGAGACACTGAAACTTTGTAAACCAAGGTAGACGAATGAAAATACTTGTTTTCTTTTGCATCCACAGCTAGGCAATGCCAGAGAACAGTCAATCAATCTGCCTGAGATTTGACCTTCTAACAGTAAGATGCAAAAAGTATTTGGACAATCTGAATCTGCCCCTAAACCTTGAATTCAAAGGAACTAGGGGATTCTTCTGTAATTATGCAGAGACCCATAATCCAGTGGAGACAT
The DNA here is from genome assembly GCA_013399695.1 of Formicarius rufipectus. Classification (NCBI taxonomy): domain Eukaryota; kingdom Metazoa; phylum Chordata; class Aves; order Passeriformes; family Formicariidae; genus Formicarius; species Formicarius rufipectus. The sequence goes on along the minus strand of VXAU01004990.1, from coordinate 497,220 downwards.
CACCAAGGAAAGATGTGTTACCTGCAAGTTCAAATTCAAGAATAAAGACAGCACTATCTAAGGTACTATGCCAAGAAATAATGAACACACCATCCAGGAATAATGAGCTGTAGTCTACACCTCTTATTTTCAAGTTGCAGAGCACATTTTATTAATTGAACAAAACATATTTGTGCCATAACTATTGAAACAATTCAGTGATAAACCACAAGATAAACCACACTTAACTAATAGAGATATTTCACATAGTGTTATAACTAAATTGTAGAAGAGGAGTATTTTAGGGTTTGATATTTACTATATTTTGCAGAATCCTCTGTGAATAGTATTTAATGATGGTTTTATTTAACCTAAAAGTGATACCCATGTTGCTTTTTTTTTCTTTTTTCCTTTCCAGAAGAGAATTATTATAAGATCTTCTCAAATATAGGGAGAGAAACAAGCATACTTCTTTGGATCAAAAATAAAACCAAAGAATACTCATTTCTAGTGTATCTTTATTGTAATTGTTCACAATCTTGACATATTTAACAGACAAAATGGTAGCCATAGCAACTACATATCATGTATCAGGTACAAATCAGTAGTAGATTTACCCACAATACACAAAAAAAATTAGGATAGAGTTAAAAGGTAATAGAATATTTGTGCATCAGTCTGTCACACTGAGGAGCTAAATTCATGTAGTTTATCTCAGCAGATCATCAGTCATTAAACCATGTCCCAAAGTGCCACATCCACTTATCTTTTAAATATCTCCAGGGATGGTGACTCAACTACTTCCCTGCTTGACAATGCTTGACAACCCTTTTGCTGAAGAAACTTTCCCTAACATGCAGTCTAATCCTCCCCTGGCACAATTTCAGACCATTTTCTCTAGTCCTATCATTGTGGAGAATAGACTGACCTCCACCTCACTACAACATCTGTGCATGTTTTATGTATAAGGAAGTGTTGCAATGATCAAACCTCAGACTTGAGAACAATTCTGAACAATTAACAGGTAACAGCTGAGGTACAGAGCTTCCCTTCAGGACCAAAAAGCATCTGCCTCCAACAAGTGAACATTTTACTAGGAGATAAACTTACTTCTGTAAAAGTACTGTCAAATATACACAAGACATAATAATTCAACCACAGTGTGGCTATATATAAAACAAAATTGGTTTACATTATTCTATTCTTAATAAACAAGAGCTGTAAGACTGTTCTGAGGGCACAAAGGGAGAATATTTTCACTTAGCTTTATAAGTTGACTATTTATCAATCTCTGTCATAAGCAAAGGTTAATTGATTCTTAAACCACTGCTAGTGTAACAGCCTGGACTTTTTTTCATAACACTTTTCTACGTGAGATGCCTTATAACTCATCATATTTTGTGAATCTGTGATCAGAACTATTCACTGTTTCGTTTTGCAGCCTCACTTATGGCCTTTTAACACAACAGAGACATTACAGGAGTCTTAATAATCAATCCCTTACTAATTTTTCAATCAAAGGTACTCATTAAGCACCTTTTAGGCTGCCTGTTCTCAAAGAAATAGTGCACTTTACCCAACAAGCCGCTCAATATGTCAAAAACTAAAAGACCAATTCTGAGCTGTTGCAATAACTGAAGATTTCTCACAGTCTGATTTTGGCCCTCACTACATTTGTTTATGTAATGGTCAAACTGGAACTAGTGAAATGCAAAGTGCAGATACACTGAAAAAGCAGCAGGGTATTATCAGACCAGCAACTTAGTTTTTCTCATCCCTCTTTTTTATGTTCATTTCTCATCACAATGCACATAATGTAATGGGTCAAATTCTTTAAAAAGCAAACTAAAAGATCAAATCAATGCACATCTCAATCTGACAACACTAATGTTTGAAAAGTTAATCACATCAGCTCACAGCTGGTAAGTTCAAATGAAAGCTTTTATAATTAAATACAATAGTTTCTTATCATGACATCAAAGACCAGGGCTTTATGTTGAGTTACTTATTATAAGCATGCATTTTCACATCTTTGGAGTCATATCAGATTGCAATGAGTACTTTTCAAAAAGATTTGGGAATATATGCTGGCATAAAGTTAAACTTAGTTTAGGATACTACTGATTTCAGAGGTGCCATTAATCTTTTTCAGGGCTAGAAGAAATTTTGAGCATCATCTCAGGAGAAATGTGTAAAATATCCATTTTCACTTGAGTTGATGACAGTCATATAGAACAAATTTTCTACTCCTTGGATTCACTGCTTCATCATTAATATCTACCTGCTCTCAGAAGAAGTTTTAGACAACCTGTTTTGCTAAAATTTCAATAGGTTAAACTTCCTCTGTGTCAACTGTCTCAATGTTATTGCTGCAATTATTATTAGTGTGATTTTATTACTTTATTCCTCTCATCTAATTCAAAAGGCACTATCACAAAAGGACTGGCATATACATCATTATTTTTTGAGAGGAAATGTTTACCAAAAAAACCCAATATGGCCCATGAGTCTGCATATTCTTTGGTTTTGTTAGAGGCCTGCTCAGTTAGGATAATCCCTTCTCCTGCATCCAGTATAAGGCCAAAATTTTTCCTCATTATTCCTTCCATTGTAGCACTTTTTGTAGGGGAACGTCCCATTATAAAGGAAGATACGTGTAAGCAAAGGGCAAATTGTCTTCTTCAAAACCACTTGAAAACAGTGTGTGGCACCCAGGTCAAATTCCAAAAACCATCACTCCCAATTCCTCGAGGGATTAATGACAAGAAATAGGTGTCCACACAGCCACCTTTAACACACATGATGTCATGGGTGATCAAGAATCACTTAACCAGTGGATTAACCAGTTGCCTGAGCAACAACAAGGGGGCCTCATACTACACTGGCATTAAGAGTCCCAATAGTCCCACTAAAACACTATTCATGAGTGGACCCTACATTTCCACATCTCTCTTCTCCAGAGCAAGGACAAAGCATATTGGAAAGGCAATTTTTGGAAGGCAGAATTCGTGCTCACTGTGCTACATCTGCTCTGTGAAGTCATAGAGGACTTTCTACAAATTTTCTGTTCTTTCATAGAGCGCTAAAAGTAAAGTGTCTATTTACTAATTGCACATTAATTACCAGAGTGCTTGCAACACAATCCTATACTGTAATTAGCAGCATATTAAAATTTCAAGCTATCTAGCAAATAAACTTGAAACACTCCAGTTGTATGTGTTAAAGACCAAATGCAAAAGATTGGAGTTGAAACATTGGTTCCAAGAACCATATAATTAAAGTCACACAGAATTTTACAAAATTAGTTTTGTGTTTAAAATTAAGCATATTCTTCAATGTTTCTTCTTTACAGCTTTAAATCTAATCACCCACTTTGCTTGGCAAGATCCTGAAATCATATCTTCAATATCCAGCCAGCAAGGTGACCTCATTCCTTTAGCTTTAAAGAATGATTAATTGAATTTCAGATACTTTTTTTTTTCCATCTATGTTGGTAACATAGAAACTAATGTTTTATCTGGGTCGTGTAGATATTAACAATCTCTTCAAAATAAATGGAATGGGCAAGGTTCATCTTGCTGCTGGAATGACATGATCTGTCTTCTTAGACCTCTTAAGTTCCATTTTTGTCACGTTCTCCCACTACTATGTTTGCTCTCCAGTTAACCCATCTCTTGTAACAGGCTGATTTTTTTAACTAAAGCCTGCTATCTCCACTGAGTTTAATTTTTTTAATCCCCCAGTGAATATATTATTAGCATTGTAAAACACGGCATATAAATAGATCAGTTCAAACAGCTTCTCAAAAAAACTGATTTAAAGGGGTTTTTTGCTGTTCAAAAACAAAACGTAAAATAAAGTGGTGGTGACTATTACTTTCAAAAGGAACCCATGCCAATTTGATTTGTCCAAGATGCACTGAAGGTCCTGATGTCAGAAGCATTTTCCCCAGACACTTTAACAACTTTACGGATCACTGAAAAGTAGTGTTGTATCTATACTTGCAGCACATTAATCTGTGTAACAGACTGCACAAGTCTAATCTTGCTCCAAGATTGGTTCAAAAATTAATAAAAGAGTTAATATAATAAATTTAAAAAAAAATGTTCTAAAGATTTGACTGTGTTTATTCAATGAACATTTTGCATTCATTTTTGCATAAAGAGAGCATGCTTTCAATTACAACATATACCGGTTTAATTTTTTTTTAACTATAGTTTTATTCATATGATATTGATGAAGTTATTCTGAGGGAATATATTTCCCATGAAAATGTAATATTGTAAAAGTATTTTCTACTATGTAATGCGTATATGTTAAAAACAGAGATTGAAAAACATCTTTAAAGCAGTTCCTTTTAAGATTAACTGCTTTCGTTTTGTATTTTAAACTTGTACTTTACTTTCTCTGCAGGTCAATCTTGGAGTATTGGTAGGAATTAAGTACTGATGAAGAAACTGCTGCAAGAGAAGAAGACTGCAAGAGTGCCCAGCTGCCAAATTCACACTGTCCTCAAGCACAAAGGAGTGTAAGACTCCTTGTGGACCCAAACAACACCGTTACTTCATATGGATGACTGGCAAATGAAACTATTTTTACTATCCAATTTCTGTACTCTTTCTAATACTCTGACTATGGTAAGGAACAGAAAACAAAGAAAAAATTATTCTCATTAATATATTTTTGTACATGGAATGTCAATACTTTTTGACTAAATTTAAACCAAGTTCTAGAGAATCTCACCACACTTCACATGAGCATATGCTTTTCAACAAAGCGATGATGTTCAGAGGACAGATGTGGAAACACAGCCAACCTTAAATACTCTCTGAAGAGCTGAGACAGGATCATGAGCTATAAAGTTATGATTTAAACAGCAGCATTACACTACATGCAGTATCATTACACCAAGTAAACAATGCTATTACAAACTTAATGATATTCTTGAGACATCCACATTAGCACCATTGGTCTTTTATTTATTTCAAATTACTGTTCTTATTTACCTCAGCAGGGTTTCATACAATTACTCCCCAGAATTCTCAGATTCCTATGGGGATGATTTATATTGTCATTCCAATATAATGTTTCTCATAATTGTACTGTGTTTAAAAAACATTAGAACCCAAGGGGCTAGACAAGGAGTTATAATATTAACAGCATGCTCATATAAATCAATTTACTCCCTTGGAGGGAAAAAAAATGAAAAAAATAAGTTAATAAGATTACAGAAGAAGTACAAAGCCAGTGCAAACCTACCACTTTAAGTGTGTTTTATCAATGCATCACAGAGTAGTTCTGGAAATGAAAACATAAGCAGGAATCCATTTCCACATGTGTAGTATTATGTTATTGACATTAGTAGGCAGATCACAAAAAGTAGGAAAAACATCATTTAAATGAAAATATTCAATCTCAGAAAGTAGCGAGCAACTCCAGTGCTGTAAATGCACAGTGTTTTTGAGTTCTCAGTCTCTTGGGAGATCAACCTGACACTAGTGGCTGACATCGTTTCATAAATCCATAACTTTAAAAATTATTAGTATCCTGCAGAGATCAAGAGGTAACCCATGATTTCACAAACACTGACCATTCAGGATAAAATCTAATGATAAGTGTTATGTGGGTAGAAAATCAGGGGACTTTGGCCTCTCTTTTCCATTACTCACTAAAACATCCCTTTTTGTTAAAAAAAAAAAAGTTAGAGGTCAATTTTTAATATACTTAATGCAATGTGCAAACATAGGATAACTTAATATGTTCAGAAGATGGATTACTGGTAGCTCAGTCTGATCTGAGCCTCTAGATGCAATATTGTTTATTATATTCACTGATCTAATTTTGCTGTACTGTAGCTATATTTTAAGATGCAGCTGCCAATCACTCTAGAGTAAATTGAGTATAAAAAAAACTCCTACAAGACTGAAACAAGACAACAAATATTAAAAGACACTTTTCTGATATACTTCCTGATTTAAAAAGCAGCAGCTCACTAAACCCGAGATATTCTTCTCCACACAAAAGGAGAACATGCAACAAACACACCATAAATCCTACCGTGGATGTGCCTTTAAGATGGATGAAACTACTGCTACTTTAGTGAGTTCATCCAAAGCCTCTTTGTGATGATTCAATTTCTGTGAGGTTATAGCCAAATGATCAGAATAACAACTAGTTTTTGGAGTTTTAATCTTGCTCAAGTTTGCTTTACCCTAGGGAAAACTAATTTTTAATCTGTTTTCTGTGCAGCCATTATATCCAAGTATGTCTACTTCAAACACCTCCTCTATGACACTTACAAGTAGTGTCTCTCTTAGGACAGACTTCGCTCCTGTAAAGCACTGTGCTTTACACTGTGCTTTACACTTCACAGCAGCTGAAGATCTAACCCTTCATTTATCAAGTAGAACAATGAAAATTGCTGCTGATGCAAGAACTAGACTACATTATGTTACTAGACTACATTCATAAAAAAAGGAGATGATTCACAAATCTGACAAACTAATTTTAAATGCTGCAAATAAAAAAAAAATAAATAAAAAAAAGAGAATTTTGAACAGCAATAGAACTGACCACTGAATGTGTAATCCTGGACCTAATGTAAGAGATACATGGAGGCAGCACCAGAGCAGCAACAGGAAAAAGGTGGTAGCAAATGAATGGCCCGTCCACTGGGTGTCAGTTGGTACCAGCCAGCACAGGAGAAAATTGGAGTTCCTTCCTCCTGCATGACTGCCTTCTGAAGTCAAATTAATAATCTGGCTTGAATAAGGGTATCCTTCTGAACAGCACTAAGCTCTGTACCTGTTTCAGACTGGCACTGCCCCATCTTGAGAAAAATGAAACCACAAGACTACTAATGGGCATGCTAAGAGCACCATGCACATGTTGATCCATTGACGTTACCTTTGTTAGGAAGAAGCCAGGTAAATCAGATTAATTAAATATTTATTTAAACATATATCCCTATCTTTTCTTATCAGGATTTTAATTTTTTCCCAAACCACTTTTAAAAGTCAAATTCATTTAAAAGCATGGCCCCATTCCTTGGAAAATACAGTTGTTCAGTGTTGTCCATGCATTTTTGTGATTCTTTCTTTATGACTTTCATTTAAAAAAAATAAAGAGCACATCTTAACATTTAATTTAAATATCAGGATAATTTAAAGGGCATAGACTATATTTAAAAGTTTTAGATTGCTACAGTGGATTACATTGGCTCATTCATAAACATCTCAAAATTATTCCTGATTTTATTTTTAAAATATTCCTCTAAAAGTATTTGGCAACAGTGCAGATGCCAAGAGGTTAGAAGGATAAAAGCAATGCCATTTCCCCCTCTTTTTTCCTAACTTATTTTCTTGTTTATCACATAAGTGTTACATGATTAAGCATCAGGCTGCCAAGGGTTTCCCAAATGCAGCTGCACACTCCTACAACAAAGAGTTGCCACATTAAAAAAACAACAATAGAAGTCATACCAGGGAAATTATTTCTCTTCATTCACTGTTTGCATATTCATTAGTTCTGACAAGTCATTAATGCCTTGGGTCTCTGTGCATCATTAATATCTCTCAATGTGCTGTACTCTGGATGCATCAGAGCTATTGCTCTGACACAACCAGGTGTGTCAGAGGGTTTCACAGCTAATCACTCTGTATAAGTTATCTGGGTAATGCAAGAGGTTCTGCACTTTCTCATTAAATACATGACTGGTGCAGTTGTCTCTAGTCTGGCTAGTTAACATTAGAGTTTAGAAAGAGTTAGAAATTTGAGTTAGAAATTAAGAGTTTGGCATGATAGAAATGTAATTCAAAATTCCATATGTGTAAAAGAGCAGTTTGGGGATACATTGAAGATATCTAAAGTCTACCTTCTGTCAAAAGAGGCAGTCCCACTGCCTTTCCCAGAGTGAGCAGTCAAGCCTCTCACTTGACCCAAGGCTGTCATTTATCTGACACCATACTAAGGCAGTTCATGGAGCCAGCTTGCCAAAAAGTTGGAACCATTTCTCCTCAGGACCAGATGTCAACACAAGAGAGACAACTGTGGCACATAGATTAGAGAAGGGAGCAGAGGTGAAAAAACAGATGTCTGGGTTTGCAGCATCTGCTTCAGTTTAGCCATAGCAGCCTGTAAACAACAGAGTATCTAAAACTGACAGGAAAGATTAAGTGCAGATTAGAAAATCCAAAATCCTATTACCTCTGCAGATTTTATGCTCCTGAACTAGCTTTTATGCACAGCAAAAGCTTAGCTAAAGCATTCTCCCAAGAACTGGTACTCAAAAATGCTATTACCAAGAACAGAGGAGGGCTTTTTTGTTGTTGTTGGGTTGTTTGTTTGTTTGTTTTAATCACAGTGAGACAAATTTATTAGTGAAAGCAGGCTGGTAGTATGTGGGAGACCAATATGGAAACCCCTTTTAAGCATGAAGAGGCTCAGACCACATCTTCCATTTTCTGAAATAGTACCCTCTGCATCAGGCCCTATTCAGAGCACAACAGTAGACCAGCATCTACAGCTCACAATTCACAGTGAATTGCAGGCCCTAATAACAAGTACAAAGAAAATTACATTTTCCCCAGCTGGTCAGAGCAGCAGCTATAGTACGCAACAAGCCAATCTGATACTGTTAGCCCATCTAGGTTCAGAATCATAGAATTGAAATGACAAACTAAAATCCTTTTCAACTCATGCTGTAGAACACCTGGAAGTCTAAATCATAAAAAAATTCCATTGTATAAAAAATAACCTTCATCACAGCTATAATTTTGTTGTTGGTAGGTGCCAGAATTACCCACAAAAGACGTAGTTCAAATAGAGTTAATAAAAAGTGAACATTGTGTACAGCATCTACCTTTAAATATTAAAATCCTTTTGCCTTTACAAAAGACAGGATCTGTAGAAGAGTCACCTTTCCCCAAATTGCAATGTGGGAGCACAGAAAGAGGTTGCTGTAAAACACCTCTGTGACTGATGAGGTGATTAAGTTAAAACAAACAAACAAAAGGTAGAAGTTATAGCATGGTTAACAGAGGCTCTGAGACCTGAATTACACTTCAGGATACTAAAAATACCTCAATTGTTAGGTTCTTTGAATTATCCTTTCTGTACTCCATTCATACCGTTCCCACAGAGAACAAAGGGAAAGCAGCAAGTCAATGTTCTATGCTTTCTGCTCTATTCTGTGGTTGATGCTCCCAGCATCTAAGTAAAGATGTGGCTTGAACTCTCATTTCCAAGAAAAGAGAAGGAACATTGAACGTATATTTTATTCCAAGACCAGAATTTTAGGGGGGAAAAAATCAACGACCTTATATAAAGGAGAAAATCTTAATAGTTCCAATTCTAAATTGCTGAGAGTTGATGAATCTGTAAGTATATTTTCAATAAAATTTATCTGGTGGAATTCCAGATACATCCAGAAAGAGAATACAGGCACTAAAACCTATGTATTCATCAGTGACAAGGGCAGTGGCAAAAGTGCTCTTTTCACCATCTGTGGTTCCTCTTGAACCAGTGTAAGCATGCAACAAATTCATAAAACCACCACTGGAGGAGACGAGCATGAGTTTGCAACTGATGGACAGCAAAGCCATTTTAGAAGGAGAGCTCATTGCAGCTAAAGCTCCTGTGTATTTTATATCACCTAATTAGGTATAAGCAAAGAACCCCAGGTGCAGAGACAAAGGATTTGGAGTATCATCTGTCTCTTAATTTCAGAGCCTTTCCTCCAGTTGCACTTGTGTGATCAGTCGAGGAGTTCTGAATTTTTCTCTGGAAGATTGGCCTGCAGGCAACTGTACTGGGTTGTTTTGAGATGGGAGGTAAAGTTTTCGCATCTCTCATGCCTCAGCTTGGAGTCTCAGCTGCTAAACACACGTTACCTGTACTTCAAAATACAGTCACACTCTGCTTCATGGGCACTGAGTGCTGTATTACAGAGACTTCTGGAACCAAATCGGCTTGAGAACGGAGGCAGGAGAGAGCTGTTTCTGGTTAAGCTGAGGCTGGAGTCATGCAAGGAGCTGGGATGCTGGCATGGTTCTGACCACCTCTGCAGGTATGCAGGTGCAGGCATCCTCTCTCAGAAACACAAGGTTGTGCTTAGGTGCCTGAACTCTTCCTGAGCCTTATTTCCAGCCCCTAACTCCTCCCTCTGATCTAGCAGCTTGTGATGCAAAATTAAAATTTTATTTTAATTATTAAAATTTTTACCACAAAAAAGCACATATTTTTATTAAACCAAGTTATTATGTTGTTTTTCTAAAATCTAAAAATAATTCTAAAAATTGTAGAATGCTTTTACTTACAAATTCAAATATTTTAAATCCTACTGTTGATTTTACAGTTCAGCCAAAGTTTGAGCATCTCTGATTTGCTGTATGCAGCATTGTCCCTTTTCCTCTACAGGAATTAAGATAATCAGTCCTTGGACATTGAATCCAAAGAACACAGAATCTACCAGAAAAAAAAACAAAGTCATTCATATTCTGCCTGAAAAACAGTGTAATAAGGCCTTGTGTTCCTCTCTGTGGATCAACATGTTCTCCTTTTAAATCTTAATAAATTAAATACTGCTTCTGTGATAAAAAATGGACTAAAAAATTACAGCTCATAGTAGGGAGAGTAGACAATTTAAAAAATTGAAAAATAGTACCTACATCATTTTGAGAGATGTAGTTTTATGCAACCCAATATTAAGCCTTACATGTTTTTGCTTTAGAAAATATAAACACCTTCCACCCCTACACGATGTTTTTTGGTCTGCTTCCTTGTCAGCATTCAAGATAGATTTACATAGAATTGGTTTATTAGAATTTATAAGAATCGGTCTGGAGTGTGGTGAACATGATAGTTAGCCTATTTTCAGTATGAATTATAAATGCAAGTGGAGGGAAAATGCTATCACAGGTCTCATCCAGTAATGCAAAATAAAAATTTAATTCATTCACTTTCTATGCACCAGAACAAAAAATAAAGAAACAAACAAAAAACATTGCAGAAGACTTTTAGATTGCAATTTTTCACACAGACCTTGGAAATGCTGCCAGAGGAAAAAGTCATCTGTTCAGGGACCTTGTGTTCCCACACAGCTGCTTTGAACATTCTTTCTTAATCAAAATAAGAGGACATTAGAGGTGCTGTTGTAGGTTCTAGGCTCCCTTGTCTTATAACAAAGGAATCACATAAAAGGATAGAGAAAACATTTATACCTCCTCCCAACGAGCAAAAGTCTAGTGCTTAACTAATAAACCTTTCTTGCCACCATAAATTGTCATTGGATACTGATATTTTTCTCCCCTGAATGGACCCCTATTAATCAGGGAATGAATCAGGCTGCAAATTTGAGAGGCCTTTGCAGAGAACTCTCAGCTGGCAGCTATTTGTGTTTCTAAATAGCTAGTATTACCCTGTTAGTGCTCTCACTGTCCCAGCCATTGCAGGAGTTGCATAAGGACACATTAAAAAGTTCCAAGCTGACTCAGGAGTTTTTCAGGTCAAAGCCAAAGTCTCAAACTACATGGGGAAATAAATGGACATTTCACATCCTCCTCCAAAACGAATATTCAAAACAGAAAAATCCTACATAAAACCTGCCATGCTTAGCCAGGAGCGGCAAGCAATATGCAATTTTCCATAAATTAGAACTTTAATCACAGCTGTCAATCACACATCTTTAAAATGCAGATGTAATGTTTTCCATGCCCTCCAGCAGGTCTCCTCAACCTCTTACCGTTGCCTTAGTCTAGAGTACTGAACTGCATTCATTTGTTTCCCAGCTCTGTCCTGGTCAAAAACACATAGTAGGTAAAATGGTGAGCAGTATCATTAGTATAATACTACACAATGCTTCCCAAAGAAAACATTAACGACCCACTTTCAGTACTGGCTATCTTCTCTAGTGAAAAATGGAGAAATAACTCCTTCAGTCACACATTCTGCAGTAGTTATTAAAGTCCGAAAAGAGTTCAGCACAATTAGCTCATGAAACTAGCAGAAAATGTAAAAAACTATTGATTAGATAGCTAGGAAAGGAAACTTACCTGCTGGCATTGTGTTTCAGTCAAAAAAATCATTAAGAAACACTAGGATAGCAATTATCTGCTGCTGTGCCTCTCTTCTTTCAGGTCAGTTTCTAGTATTGGGACTTTTTAATTCTTGAAGTATGTAAAATGGGCAGACCTTATGGCAAATTTCTAACTGACAGAATTTCATAATGTTTCATTATAAAAAGCTGTTGTCTCTCCAAAGTATTGGTATCTAATTAGATGTAGATGACATTAGATTAATTCTAGATTAGATTACTCAAAATTCAGATCAAGTGTAATGATCCACTTGTCTATTTTTTATGAGCTTGGTTATCTGTCATTTCAGACTGCAATCATCTCAATGCATTACAGAGAAATTTCAAACTTTGGTTGGCCAGGAGCTCATGAGTACACTCATAGTCCTAAATACTTATTCTTCCTTGCTTCCAAGTGCCATCTCCAGGTAAATATTTAGTTATACAAAACATTCATTCTTCATGACTTATCTACTATGATTGTCCTAAGGACATTGTATCACAAGATTGTGTCTCTTCAACTCAATCTTCCCTTTGAAATTTTAAGAATCCCTGCTTGGTCATTTTTGTTCATCTGTATTGATACCTAGATTAACAAGGCTCAGATTAATATGCCTCTCAGAAATTTAGGTACTCAGAAAACTTACTGAAGATGTAATGTCTGCCTAAAAAAGATTATCTCTAATAGACTTTCTCAGAAAGCATTTAATCTCTGAGAGGAAGTTCTGCGATGATGCACAGCATTTTTCTCTTAGTACTCTGATAGCCCCTCTGTCCTCCTTTCCTCACCTCCCTCCTCTCCCCTGTCCCGTCTCCCCTACTCTCTTCTGTTCCATTAAAATTTTGATAAAAGACTTCCATTCCTGAGGATCAGCCCATTCTTCAGAAGGTAAGTGAATCCAAATAAAACATTATAAAACAAATATGTGAGTTAGCCAAGCCATAATTCTCAGTTCAGTGTTGATAAGCATGAAGAAGCAAAATAATTTCAATTGCAACATACTGTGTGGAATGTCTGCTTTGAATTCAATTTTGAAAAAGATCTATGTAAGGAAAAATATCAATGCAGAAGTCTTAGCTTAAGGAGATAATGCTGTGAAAAGGGTAGAAAGCCAATCCTGTGCTTCTACAGAAGATCAGTCTGTCCTCCTGGGGACCAGGAGGTTTTAATCCCTCAAGGTATAAATCACAGGAGAAGATACATTCTTTGAAGAGAGTTGTCTTTTTGTTCTGGCACACAAAAAGAAAAACAAGCATTCAGTCATCAGTAGCAGCAGCAATAAATAATCAGCATTCTAATATCTGATTTCTAAGCATTTATAATCTAAAACACTGTTTTCACCAACAGGCTGTTTTGGCACAGTCCCAGTTTTTATTACTTCCAATTTCAGATGAACCTCCAGAAAACCAAATAACATATTACTTCTGTCATTATGTCTTTGCCATTACCAAAAATAATTGTTGTCCTTCACTGTGTATAAACCAATTTTCTAAATGTTTAAATGTTGAACAGGAATGATCCCAAATTCTCAATGTGAATTCCCTTTGGGTGGTGTGTGGTTTTTTTGGGTTTTGTTTGGTTGGTTGGTTTGTTTTGTTTTTTCCTCCTCAGAAAACACCAATTTAATCTCTATCTTTGCAATCTTCTGGTTTGGAGCAGCTCCCAGACAGAATGCAAAGTGGTTAAAGCAAATGACCTGAGGGCTTGGGGGCACCACTGCAGGAACACTGACTGCGCAGTGCTCGCATGATTCTTCCAAAGGACCATTCTCATAACATTTTGCTACTATGTTTAGATGAAGCATAGTGCAATTATTTGGTCTGTAAGTACACATGAATTCCCATCTTGCAAAGAGGCACGTGGCCATCACGATTCCTGAGTCATTCTCACACCAGCCTGTATTTCCCTAGTGTGTGTCATTAGTTCCACTGCAGTCACGCACAGACCCACGATGTGAAGAGTGTCCTTGAGGACTGAAGGGCAGCCCAAGTCCAGGCTTCTACCTTTCACAGCATGCCTCCTCTAAAGCACTCAGAGTGGCATGGTTAGGCCTAAATAATTTTATTTATACAGATAAGTAACATAGAATGCTAGTACCCGAGCTGTCCCTCTCTCACATACACATAAATGGTTAATCTACAACAAATTCAGGATTGGAAATCGGCTACAATTTTATAATAAATATTAAATCAGAAATAATTGTATCCACAAAACCCCTAATTCTACAAAACCACAAAGCAAAGAAGAAATTTCCCCTCTCTAATCTATAGTAGCCTAAGCAACAAGGAAAGGAGGGGACACCAATGTCTCAGGAGGTATTGGAGAGAAAAGCCAATGGCAATGGAGGTTTACAATTTATAAATGATTATAAAAAGAGATTACTACTAATGGTGTGTATTTTTCAGATGTAGCTATCTTTGCAGTGGAAAAATGAGAGAATGAACAAATGCATGTATAAATGGAAAAAACAAATGGAGACTTTGAAAATATGAAGACAAAACCAAACTGAAAAAAAAAATACAAAAAGTTAGATTTTGACATTCAGAACTGGATCTTGATATGAAAGTGGGTAGAGAGGAATTAGAACTGAACACGGAAAAAGAAACACAGACAATTCATACCACAGCAATGTACAAACTGAGGCCATTCAGAAATACGATCAATCTGGAGTGGCATTGCGCTGCATAAAGCATTCCTGTCACAAATGCTGCTTCCTGTCCAGTTCCAAGCCCTACTCAGCACCAATACAAGACTGGTCAGAATTTGCCAAAATTTATTTTGGTTTAACAGAACAACAACTTTGCCAAAATTTATTTTGGTTTAGCAGAACAACAACTTTTCCTTTTGTCTCACTCTCAGAAACAGCTAAGACTTTAAAGAAGAGGACTGGAGCACAGAAAGGGAAAATCTTGTGTGAATCAGGAAGCCAGCATGAGAATTTTCAGCACGGCATTTAAAGTTTGGCAAAATTATAGAAAACAAAGTTTGGTTCATAATTTTGAAAGTGTAACATAATTATATCCACTGGAACCCTGCTTAATTTGGCACATCACATCTTTCCATCAATATTAATTATAGTATTCCAAAATTATGATTTGTTCAAGCGGATGCCACTTCCAGCCAAAAAAAGCCACATAAAGGTTTTTTACTTTCTCCCACACAGTCTCTCCCTCAGCTCATTCTGTGATGCGAGATGGGTAACACTCAGGCCTAGCTAAAATCTAAACAAGGCAATTTTACGCTCGCTATCTATCCCCTGTTGGAATAGTCATTGTTGGTTTAACAAACCTATTCTCCCAAGAGAAAAAATCAGATTATCTTTTCAGTATACTCACAATTTCTTCTGCAATTAGCTGATCACTATCGCTGTTTTTTTCAGCAGCGGGGTTATGTTTATAGGTCTACTTTCATTGAATCATTTTCTTCTCATAAATCATTTCATCTCTTGCCAAGCTGCAATATCACACTTGCAATGTACTACAGAAAAATTAGATGGATGCTTTGCAACCAGCAAAACAGACATTCAGAGCTCTATATGCTCTTTCAAGAGTAGTCAACACATAACATTAATTTCATAATTACAAAAATGTTAGTTTTCTCCTTTTAGACTTCCTGCTTTTAAATGAATGAAGTTTAATATTTTTAGTCCCTCAAAACTATTTAAGATAAATGCAGATCCTCTTTAAATACATGTATTTATGGGACAACTAAGAAATTATCAAAATGTTAGGTAGGCTGTGTGTCTCCTTGCAGATAGGGTCTGCCATATGTACTACATATGTTATGAAGACTTTGACTATTTCTCCTGTCTTTTTCCAGTCAGAATTTAGAGGTGTCTCTCACTGAACAAATTTAATTATTTCAGAACAGGAAGCATCGACACTTTAAGGAATTGTGTGGTAACATATAAAAAGACACCGTGCTAAGAATTCAATAGAAATGGTGTTCTCACAGTTGGGTTAGGTTTATCAAAACCTGTGGCTTTGTACTTAGTGTAGAAAAACATTTAGATAATAAGCTTTGCAGAAGGAATGCAATTAGTAAGGTTAGATATACCAAAAAAGGCTCAAAGCACTTCTGTGGATCATAAACTTTTTTGATTTGCTAACCTCATTGAAATCATACAGATACATCATACAGAAAATATTTTCTACTCTAGTAGAGTCATTTTTATTTCGCTTTACATGATTATCAACATTAGGGAGGTTTTATTAAAATAACAATACTTAGCTTTAATAAAAATTAAATCCCAAGAAGTGTCTTGAAATGATCATATACAGTGGAGCCTCACTATTCAGACCATTTGGGATGTTTTTACCATTCAGAAAGTTTCTGTGGCTGAAATGTAACTGCTCCTAGCATAATCAGTGTTTCTCTATTTTTATTTATTTATTTTTTAAGATAAAAGAAGCAATAGCTTTGAGATATATGTACTAAATGCCTACAAATGTGGGCAGACTAGCAGCAGAGGCAGCACCAAGCTCATGCTCAGATGAGATTCAAAATATGGTACCCACAGCACATTCTAAAAAATTATTAGAAAGAAAACAAAGGGAATTTCTCTCTTGCAGTTATGTAGCACGGAGAGGCATTAGGCACAAGAAGCAGCATAGTTATAAGCCAAACAGAGCCTAAATCAATGTATTTCACCTCTCTCCACACCGACCACCCCAGAGCCCACAGTATTATTCATGAAAAGAGGACATGACTTCTTTTGGTTTTGACCTGATGCTCAAGTCATTATTCTGTACTTCCTATGGGCATCTCTCCATTTGAACATCTCTCCATAAAACCTCCATTTGCAGAAGTTTTAATTAGGTGTAAGAGTCAATGTTTCAGCCTTTCTGCATCCACCAATTTTACTGGTGGTGCCACTATTTGTGCTCTGTATACACTGGTCACTATATTTAATGGGTTTCTTTTTCATAAAAGACAAATTCAACCATTTCCTTTTTTAAAACAAATGAGATGCAACATTGACTCACCAAGCCTGTAGCCCTTATTTTTTTCCACAGTTTCAATGCTCTCAGGATTTAGAAATTAATCCATCAGCTGCTTCCTGACTGAAATATAATTAAATCTGAGTCTATTAAGACTCCTTTTGTGTTGTGTTAAAAACAGTACAACAAAGACACAGAGTTTACATAGTTAGAATTCACAAATCCTGTGACTAGACCTTAGCAGAAAAATTAAATTACAAGTTACATAATTAAAGTTGTTTTTAACTGTTTTTGTGCTCCAAATCAAGACAAATTGTTCAGTCCTATTAGTACTGAACTGTATGTATGCTTTCTTCTTTCAAGGATGTGTTTAGAAATGTACATATGTATATTTGTCCACAAATAAAAATGAAGATGTAGCAAAATACTTCAACAGCTACATCTAAAAGTCTAGGACAAGTAAATGCACGAGATAATCATCCATGGACTAAACAGTTGACATCCCAGGTAGAGATAGTAGATTAGAATCTGTATTTGCTAATGCTTTTACTCCACTGAGTCACAAGCAACTGTGATAACCATTTTTAAAAGAGTGAAGAAAACAATGTGTTGCCTCATTGACAATTCTGATACAGAATCAGGAACCTGATTCTGTTCTCATTTGGAGATAAAAGCCATTTTTGGTTAAATCATGCAGAACTCTCCTGAAGTCAATGGATTTTAAACAGTGTAAAATTGGGATGAGGGAGAGAAGACTTGTATCTTTCAGTTGCATAGGAAAACCATTTCCATGATATATTCTATAAATTTGTAGGAAGCTCACATAAAATTTTCCATTTGAGCAATTTCCTGTAGCATAGCTAATTACTGTCATCTAACTAAGGGAAAACATGAAATTGCAATATGACTCACTAAAACATTAAAGTACTCAACAGCAGATATCGTTTACATAAACAATCTCAGCAGCAAATTAATCTTTGAACAATACTGTTCTCCATATTTTCTCTATAGATCTCTTCAATATTTTGCAGAGATATTTAAAAACTGCTCTATGGTTAAGGTTCAAGATCAGGACGATGCCTGATGATGTTGCTGTAAGTTTGCCATAGAATGCATAAGATCATAAGTACAAGGTTTTCTACAGTAATGTCTGCTAGATACTTCAATGCCTGTTTCTGTGCAGGCTGAGATACATTTTAATTTTGATAGAGCTCAGAAGTTCCCACCTTTTGGGAACCCTGAGACAGGCATTTTTCCTATGCTGTTCATAGGATGACTTGGTGAATGTTTCTGACCACAGCTGTCAAGTCAACACAAAGTAGAAGATAGAATACTCAGCGGGTTAAATACAGTTATGGGATGTGGGGCACCTACCTAGGCTTTTACTCCATATCATGACGAGAATGTCAGTGATAGCTCCAGGATTAAGTTTTTCTCTGTGTAGTTTAAAAGTGTAGGAGGGCGTTGCTCTAAAACCTGTTAGTGGGTACTCAGTTTTTCTGAAATGTTAAGTCATCTGTTTCAGTTGCTATTCCCTCAGATCAGCACTCAGACCTTTCTAAATTCAGTTGTGGCACCCTCAGCTATTCCAGGTGTATCTGGTCTGTTGGTAAAAGATGTCACCCTTTCCTGCACTCCTTGCCTACCTTACATGTTTAGGCTTCCTGGCTGTGACAGTACTACAGTTGTGGTGGGGTGTGGGGGAGGCATAGGACCACAAAACTGCAGAGCCTATTTAGTGGCAAAGCACTGATAGTGCAAAGGTGATAGTCAGATGGATACAGCCAGAATATTACTGAAGTCCACAGACAAAAAAAAAATCCCTTCAAAACTAGAAGGGAATAGAATTGTCCTTTAGAGCTGTTGAATTAATTTTGATGCAATGCACAAACTTTGGGAATTAAAACCGTTAACAGAGCTCTGTCACAATATGAAATTCAATAGTTGCTTCTAATCTGTCAGTTCGGGTACTGAAGCCTGCTTACTGTCGACTACCATTAAAAATCTTTTGTTCCCTTTATCAAAGGCACAGACAGTGAAGGGGGAAAATGAAAGCACTAGCATCTGAAAATGTTAAGCATTAATTATATGCTTTCTTTTCAGTTGCTTTTTAGAGGGCAGTGATTGTCCTATTCGAGGGGCAAAAAGGAAAAGTTACAGGGATTGCAGCTGCAGCCGCTGCTATTGTTATTGAACTCTGATTTTGTTTTGTGAAGATAAACCAAAACAATCATGTACAAAACAGGACAGATAAGCTAAGACAGCCTGCTGCTTTTCATTCTGATGTTGACTGGTGTTAAGTCCTTGAGGACCTGGTCTTATGAATCTTCCTTCAGTATTAGAGTGCAGTTCTTTCTGTAGCCTCTTCCAATACTGAAGGCAAATGCTGCTTTGTAACTCTACTTTCAGAACTTCCCAGGTATGTATGGATCTTCATCTTCTGGATGAGGATCAGAAACATTCAGCTTTGCCTTATACTTTGTACTGAAGCTCTAACTCTAACTCATCACCCTTGCCCTCTCCTTCCTTATATCATTGCCCACAAGGACAAAGCAACTCAGAACAATCCAGGTGAAAAAAAAAAACCAAAAAAACAAAACAAAACTCAAAAAGAGTTTCGGTTAGTAGAAGACCGTTCTACACGTTCTTGGGTAAAAGTGCAATCTGCCAGTCCAAGTAGCCAAACAGACAAATAACTTTTGTCTTAAGCAGGGGACTCTAGTGATATCTGTGAACTTGGATAAGTACCTAAAAAAAGCCCAGTAAAGGAAGGAACTTCTGAAACTGCTGCATTGGCCAAAAAAGGGGATTCAGCTTTACATCACTACACCATCCTGGGAAGCTGAGCTGGGATGATTGGACTGTATCTTTTCCAACAGAGTAGATACTTCTTTTATAGAATAACTGGCAGAACAAAAGAGGAAAGATCCTTGAGACGCTGCTTCAAAATAAAGTTGACAAAGCCTTCTGTTTCCCTGTGTTCAATGACATGCCAGATACATGTCATTGGACACTTGAACTTACAGTTGTGGCTAAGAAGGCTATCCAACTCTGGTCTGCTGCATCTACTCAGGTATGCACCAAGCTGAGCCTGGGCTGATCTAACGCAACCCTCAAGAGCCATGGAGATGAGGGAGTCTAACCTGCTGTTCTTGGGATGTGCCCCAGACACCACTTGATGATTATTCTCTCTGATTTATGAATATACTTTAAAGGCAAAACTGTTTTCCATGTATGAAAATAAGTAACATGAAAAAAATAATTTCTCAAGAATTCCTACAATTTTATTATTAAAATTCATATATCATATTAAATATAACCACAGAAAATGAATGTTCATATACAAGCAGAAAAAAGAGTTTCTAATTCTGAAGCCTCAGGAAGATTTTAGTAGAAACAGAATGTAACTTCGAACAGAAAAAAGATCAACAAAATAAAAGCATTTCTTGCTACTAACAGACTTACATTTTTCCCACAGTGTGGGGGACAGCAGCTGTTATCTATGCATCTGCTAGGATGGCCATGAATTTTAATGGATTTCCTAATGTAATTAAACACTGAAGTCCTTTAGCAGAAAAAAATGAGATTTGTATTTTTTTTCCTGAATATCCCTGTCCTTTGAATAGAGGTATATAAAGGACACTGGGAAATGACCAGAAACAAGCTCCTAAGATTACTGGTTAGGTGTCTAATGAAATTCAGAAAACTATATGAATTGTTGTATTCTATTCTCCTTGCTTACAAAAGTGGTATTGAGTTGCTGCTTTCCTGGAAAAGAATGGTACAACTGAACCTCAAATACGTATATTGTAATAAGATGATGTTTCCTTTATTATAGGATTTTCCTTTCTCCCTAGCTCATACATAGTTTACATTACTCACATTACCCTTTCCACCTCAGTATTTCCCATAATGACCTGCATGCTCGGAGCATAAAATGGTAACAACTCCAAGTGGTGATAATCATCACCCATCTGTACTGGCCAAATGACTACAGCTTACACAGAGCACTGAAGAATAGGCCTCACTTTATATTACACATAATTATGTCCTTCTCAAATTTTCCAGAGGAAAAACAAACACAACACTGCTCCTTAATAGACAGAGAACTCTTTTGGCTGTAACTTCTCTGTTCAAATCCACTTTTTCCACAGACACTAAAACCACAATGCCCAGTTCACACCTGTTATTTTTGTTTCAGTGCAACTCCAGTAATTCTGCATATAAAAGTGGAATTACACTGGCTGCTGCTGCTGCAAAGAGATCAGAGCCTGTTATTTCAGAAAATGCAAGAAGTTGTTTCAGTTGCTTTGTGTTACTGTGACGACGCTTCATCAGGGAACTCTACTTAATTGGTCGTTGATATTCATTTTGTCTTCCTGAAGTGGAAATTTCCATGGATGTAGCATCTTTCATACAGCAATATCCCTGGCAACTCCACAGGCATCTCCATGGCCACTCTGAGCAAACTGTACTCAATGGAAGTACTTGAGGAAGATCAATTTTGGTTTGGACTATTGCCGCCTAATTGCACTGAAGTCAGAGAATCCATGAAAAAAGAACCGGCTTTGGTATGTAAGGACACCTTTTCCACACAACATTTGTTAGGAAGCAGGAAGTTATTCCAAAAATGAAATTTCCATTAAACTGTGCCATTTGCATCCAGCCTGAGGTTGCTCAGGATGTTGAATATGCATGACATGAGCAGATCGTTCGAACTGCCAGATTAGAAGTGGTTGGCATGGAGAAATAATAATAAAAAAAAAAAAAAACCAAACCCTGAATCAGTTCTTTCCATTTATTTGTTGTTTAAAATTCAAAAGGCATTCCTAGGCTTACAGTGATTGAACTCCCCAGTTATTTCTACATAAAAAGTCATGGATGGAAAAACATTGTAAAGCAATAACCTGCAGCTGAGTTGTCCTTAATGTACTCATTTTCTCTTTTCGTAACAGCTCACATACTGTGACTGACTCAACGTCCTATTCTAATATAAATACACTTTATCATTTTTAACCAATAAGGTATAATGCAGTTTTGGATAAAAATCCCATAATACCAAAATAGCAATTTTTTAAAGTAGATTTGAAAAAGTAGAATCAATCTTAGCCTGCCTTGATTTTTTTGTCTCTTTTTTAGACTCAACTAACAGTACTTTATACAATTTCCAGGACTTTCAATATATAACTCATTCAAATTCACATATACAGCTGGATATTCCAAACCTTTAAAAATCTTCATGAAATAATTTCTGGCAAGATAGCGATAAAATGAAAGCCTGAAACTGCACTCCCAAGTGCAGATTTTAGAATGCTAAAATATTCTCTACAGCACTGAACATTTTAATATATTTTTAACAATCTCTGGATTTCAAAAAATCAGAAAAAGGGCAAAGGTTCAAGCTTCAGATATGAAGAATAATTTTATTTATAAAATCAAAACATTTTTTCTTATTAAAACTTTTTTAAAAATCACATCAAAAGTGATTGGAGATCTTCCAGGACTTGAAGGCCTTGCAAAATCCTTTTAATATTTTTAATAGATGAGCACTGAGAAAGTACTGCAAAGTTTGGTTTACGTCTGCTCACATGATGAAACCTCCTGCTTATCCCAGTTTTCTTCTAGAGGATGAATGATGCTGGTATCCCATGTGAGAGCTGACAATGCATAAAACAATTTGGATTGCGTTGCAATTGCTCTGCTCCTCTGTTTTGCATGCCTGTCCCAGTAATACAGTCATTCTTCATTTCACCTTTCTGTTGGAACCGTTTGCTTTCTCTCTTTCCCGCTATCACTGTTCTTTTTTTATAGTCCTCACACCACAAGGCGTCTTAAGAAACTGTAAATGTCAGCCAAGGGTAGTGATCCAGAATGCTGTTCATACTTTCCCTCAACAGCTCTGAGACCAGAGTTTTATGGGGTGAGCCTGGAAACCTTACTCACTGCTGCTGCTGTAGGTTCCAGAGGAGCTGATACTGGGCAGCCCTCTCATCCTGCCTCCTGTCCCCAGAGTAGCAGGACTGTCCCTGCAGATACCTCTGCACTCCTCAGCGAGTGAGGAATGGGGAAGGCAAATCCAAATTAAGCTCTTTGGCGTCATGGTGTCAGGAACCCACACATGACTAAGTGCTGTCTCCACAGGCCTACGAGTAATCTGAGCAAAGGAACATGCTCTGTCCTGTTTGTGAAGCTGATATTGCACACCAAGAGTGAGTATTTCATGACTCAAATACAAGTTCATAACACAAGACTGAGAAGGAGGTATACAATAAGCAATGTAGAGCTTTGCTAACAGGATATGGCAGATCCAGCTCTAAGTCCATGCCCCTCAACAAGGCTTTTTATGTACATTTCTTCCACTGACATTTTCTTATACCATTTAAGCAGTAATTTAGGCAGAACAAACATTCCCAGGAGCCACAGGGAGATAGATCCAGCTTCAGTCTCTGGGCAAGTTTCCAAGAACCTCCGTGTATCTATCTGCACCTAATTCTAGACACAACTGGGTGAAAATTTCTGAAGTCAGTGGCAAAACTCCCATTGTACTCATAAGGGAAAAATATTACCTGAAGGAAACAATGTGCTCAGATGAGCAGAAGTTTTTACTAACTCAAATGTAAGGAAGAACAAAAGTTGTTACCACCACCACCACGTAAATCTACCGAAGGCTTGATGCAATCTTGCACTCTGTATTTAAGTAACTGATATCAGTAGCCATGTCTGTTCTAGCTTGGAATGATGGTTGGTGGCTGTGATCTTACACACGATAGCAATCTATACAAAAAAGCTTCAAATTGTTGTTGGTGTTTGTTGAGAATTCATAGAACAACACAGAAAATCGATTGACTCACCTGCAAATAGGTTCAAGTACCCTCACTGTCTGTATGGTGAAATTAAGATTGGGAGGGCTATTAAATTGAAAAAAAAATAAAATTCAAATCTTCATGGTAAAAGAAAAACTCGTAGAAATTGGAAGAGGAGCTATTTTCAGTACAAGAGCAGTTGAGACCATTTCATTTAATCATCAGTTTAGGAAGCCTGGTAGGACATTTATGTGATTCTGAACTATGAAATATAAGAAAATTGTTCCTATAACATATTCAGTCTGCAATTTCTCATCATTTCAGCACCAGCCATAGCACTTAACACTTGGAATTTTTCTCATGTTTACCAAGTGATCTTTCAGACTAGTGTAAAATTACCCTCATTGGATAGAAACATTTTTTTAATCAAAAATTAGATGTGATCACTTTTCCTAAAAAAGTACATTAAGATTAAATGTTACACCTATAAGACCCTACACTTCTGGATTTTTTAATCTGTTTTCACAACTGTGCCTGTAAGATCAAAGACACTTTGGAGAAGCAATAACTTTTTAATTTTATTTTTTTTTATGTGCTTAGATGTGTGTGAATTTAATATAGTTTCCATGTGTGTACTTGGGCATGTCCATACACATGCATATGTCATGTGTGTAATATAAAAAGCTTATGGCAAAAGAATATTCATGTTGCCATTTAATGCATTCAGAAATCAGAAAATGCTAGAAGGGAAGCTGTCTGTGCGACAGCATTGGCTCCCTTATGCAAGTAAGGTACAGAGGATGATAAGAAGTTAAGAGTACAATAGATGCTTTCTTACTGTTTAAATGTTGTTTCTGTATCTCCCAAAGCATCACAATGCTCTACCCAGACACGTGCAGATTTCTAGTTATTATTGACCCATTTCATAGTTTATCTGCCATTCCGTATTCCTGCCCTTATTTAAATGGGTGTTTCACACATCAATAGATATTTAGAATTTAGTAATTAGGAGGGTACAATTATACCTTCATCAAGTTTTTTTCTCACTTTGTACATATCTTTTGATTGTGTCCCCAGTTCACTCCTTGGGGGTGAAATTCCTCTTTTGCCATAGTGGTATTTATTATAAAAATCACAGATCTGAGGTAGCCAGCCAGGGTGATTGGCTTTATAGTACTCTAATATATGAAGTGCTCTGTCCTCCAGGCATCTTGCTTTTCTTGTTAGCTTGCACTAAGGGAATCACAATATCATCCAGTTACTACTAACGCACAGATGTGCTGTACATCTTCCTGACTTGAGTATCATTTGCTTGGTTTATTATGATACCTAAGACCATGTGAATTTGAATTTGCTTTGTTCTAGTCAAAATACAATCCCAAGATAAAAAACCCAGCACCTCCCACAAAGACCTTACACTAAAAATAGACACAGGAAAAGCGAAGGTATGTGCCACCTGGGAGGCAATTGCTTGAGCGACTACTTTATGCTGGGAGCTACCTAATCACATCAGACAAGTAAGAAGGGATAAAAATCCAATTTCTTCAGATTGCTATTGTGTTTCTTTCTCTTTGGAGTTCGAATGCTGTGTGCTAGAGGAATGCCTAAGAAGACTTTCCAACAAACCATGTTGCTTTCAGTGATGAGACTGTGATCCACTATCTCCTGGGAATCTTTCATCCTGGCAAACTGACCTTGGGCCACCAGTGTTACTGAGTAGTGGTGTTGCCTCTCAGTGGTGGATCAAACTGAAGACTACTTCCCTGAAAACCTGTCTTGTGATACATGTAGGAATTAATAATAGTAACAAATGTGAACAAACAAAATCATAAAATAACTAGGATTGGAAGAAGCCTCAGGAGGTCAATAATTCAACCTTCTGCTCACAACAGGATCACCTGTGAGCTCAGACTAAGTTACTTACAGATTTTTCTAGTCAGTTCTTGACAAACTCCAAGGTTGAGATAGTACTAAGCAGACAGATAGTACTAAGTTTCAGTTCCTGACTGTCCTCATGAAAACAATGTATTTTATATCCAGTCAGAACCTCTCTTGTTTCAGTTTGTGCTCCTTATCTTTCACCCTCCTGACATGCACTGCTTTGTAGAGTCTGGTTTGGTCTCTTTGATACATTCCCCACGGATACTGGCAAGATGCTGCAAGTTGCAACCAAGGTCACCAATCCTCTGGACCAAAGGAGCCCCCTTCCTTTTAGGAGAGTTATAGAATTTGGGGGGCACAACAATGGATGTGCTATCTAAATGTGGTCTAGTAAGTGCTGAGAAAGTATATAGAGAAGTTATATAACAAAGTTTGCAAATGTTTTCACAGATGCTCACTGATTTACAAAAGAAACAGTAAGCTGGGTAGGTTTAATGCCATTACTTGGAACTGAGTTTGCCCTGAACCCTGAGATTATAATCATATTGTGGCAACTTGTATCATAGGCTGCAAAACTTGTCCCTTCTGCAGACAAATTTCTGACTTGTAAAGCTATGTTAACTCTAAAGTAACCAGTGTTGCTCCTTGGAGAAACGTAGATGTTACAGTACAGCATCCAGCATCAGCTTGCCCCTGTGCCACTTACTGTCCGGGGTGAGGACTATAACCTGAGATAGATGTTGTTGCAAGTGCATCCTAGCCAGCTGCGTTAAGACAGTTTAGTGTTGATATATTCTATTTTCATGATAGGAAGCTTTTGCAAATTAAGCACTATTTTACCAGGACTGTTAAAAGGCAAATAAAGTTGAAGACAAGTACTGTAACTCCAGAATTTTAATAATATAGTCCTGGCTGGAAGTCTCTGCGTAGAGAAGAAATGGTTTGGACTGCTAATGTGATTCTGTGTAATAGAAGCTTCTGAAGTAACCTATTTATAAGTGATATTACATTTTTGAGGGTGAAGGATAACATTGCAAAATGAGAGACCTAAAATTGGGTGTAACATTTAATGAATAATGGATTTCTGGAAATTATTAGAGAGTATCTGTGGAATGCAGAAACTCTACCCCTTATACTTAGGCATAACAGAAAAAGAGGCCATCTTGAGTTTTTAAAACAATTTTTTTGAATGACACTCCAGAAATCTAAAAAAAGGGAAACATCAATCTCCTTTATTAGAATTTTCAACAAAGTGTTATTTGCAGTGGTCATCAGCAGCCAATAAAAAACACCCTGGGGGAAAAACAAACCAACAAACAAAAACAATCAAACCACCCACTTGTAATTAATAGGAGAAAAGTAATCTAGTTATGACCATACCTGTCTAAGTATTGCTAGTTAACTTGAGATTTTCTGTCACTCATCTCTGTGACACTGCATTTCAGTTTTGACCTGGACTTAGCATTTCAGTGTATGTGTAGCCAGCATACCTGTTTGGTCAGACCTCAGTCACACAGCTATGAAACATTTAGCTCCAAAAACAAAACTCCCAGAAAAAGTGTATCAGCTTCAGTAGCCACCTGCGTACATGAACGGTTAATTCATGGAAGAGTATTTTATACTATTTACAGAATAACCACTATATGCTCCATTAATTTTTGGCAATCCAGTTGAAAATGCATCCAGGTATCCTCTCACAGTCATTTTATCCAGGGAAAGGAGATATTATATCAAGGGTTCTTAAAGCAAATAGCATTGAACAAGCTCTTTTCTGGTTATCACTACCACTGTTGGACTTCATGGCAATGCTCTAGAAAGGTGTTAATGTGTTTTATTTTGTTTTCCACTTGGATGTGAAGGTCTTTTTCAAAACCCTCCTGATAGTACATGGTCACATCAACTACATAGTACGGTTTGATTTTCTAATCTACTGAGCACCAGGTGCACAGGAGGAGCCTTCAGCAGTCCCCAGCTCACACAACAGCAGCAGAAAAGACCAGGGCTGGGCCAGGAGTGATGGCAGCCAAGCCCTTCACGTGTCTAGAAGAAGAACCCAGGGAGCATCAGCAAGCAGGTGTGCTTCCAGAAGGGAGTGCACACAGGGTGTAGGGCAGCAGTTTAGGATGGCAGTTCTTGTGGAAGGGTTTGTAGGGAAAGCACTTCCAGCTTGATCAGGGAGCAATGACATACACACAAGAGAAAGTCATGGCCTCTCTCAGTTCTGCATGCACCATGACTGACAAAGCTGTCCAGACAGAACTCTGGTGGGAAGATCAGACAGGAAAGCCAAGGAGAGAGACCAAAAGGCAAAATCATGTTCCCTGGCAATGACATGGAGGAGTAGAGTTGGTATGACCCTCACTGATGGGTCCAAAAGAGCACTGATCTGAAGGCATCTCACCATGGTTTGGTTGGTTTTGAACCCCCCTCCCAAGTGGTGTGTTGATGACTTCATCTCTGAAATGTGTTACTGAGGTAAGAGCCATAAATTTCAATGAAAAGAGTACATCCTTGGTATCTTTGAAAACTGTGTCCATGATAGTTACCCTCACCTTCAAACGGGAATCATATGTCAGGTATGGCCTGAGAGTAGCTTTGAAGGATAATGCATGGAATAAAGTCAGCAGTAGTTGTCTATTGGTTCTGTACTAGAAGAATCTGCAAATCCTTGTTCCTTCTGTGATATTGGCACCAGAGCATGTGCTTTGTCTCTGCTGTTCCAGCCATGAATTATAGCAAGAACAAGAGAAAACTGTCATTTTAAAATCTGTTGTTGTTATATAATTGACCGTTTTGCTGCCACCATGAGGACACCTTTAAAAACAATGCTTACATGGCAGTGAGTCTTGGGCTGTGGGAGATCTGTGAAGCATATTAATTAAAATTACTAATTTTAAAAAATATATTTTGGCAGTTGAAGATAAATAAATGCATGAGAGATTTGTTTCCTGAGTTCCTATGGTCTGAAATTACAGATGACAGTCCTTCTGTACAGGGTGAGAGAATTCATTTGGATTAAATTATCCTTTCATTTCCTTTTCTAAAACATCAGAAAACCTCCCTAACTGACATTTTTGCCTTTGTGTCAGGGATAGCATTAAGAATAATTTTCTGTGATTGTCTCTTCGACAGGCAGAGAACTCATTTTAATCGATATATTGTAAGCTGTTATTACAGCTATTTTCTATCTTAATTCAGCCTGCCCTTCATAATTATGTAGGGTTTTTCCTGGTTTTTTAAAAGCTCTGAATGGTGGCAGATTTCCACCACCTAGTGGAAAAAGTATGTACTGTTTCCTAAAAAGCTTTTCTCAGATTTCCCTCTAGTGCCTGTTTTAAACCATCCTATCACAAGCTCCCTTTTACCAGCACTTATGTTCAAAGTATTTCTCTTTTTTTCCTTTTTTTTTTTTTTTTTCTCCCAAGAACTCATTAATGTGCCTAGGTGTTGTCCTCTCCTTGAAGGTGTTGGACATTATTTATATTCCAGAAAAAATATGTCTCAATCTGTATGAATTGTATGCCTGTGTTTTCAATTCAGTGATTTGTAATGTGAAAGGAAAACTAAAAAGCTTAAAATATTGAGCAATACCTACCAATGAATTTCACTGCTTCCCTTCCTCTGCTTCATGGGGAACTTAGTTGCACACTCAAGTGCGAGCTGTGACAAAACCCACCGTATTATTTCAAGCGATGTTCTGTGTCAGGATGCTCTGCGTTTTGGGTGCCCTGACTGAAATGCCAAATCAAGTCAGGGAAAACTTCCCGAAATGAGAAGGTTAAAGAAATGAAAATGTAATCAGTGCTGTTATCGCCTCTTCCTATAGGTGCCAGGAAAGTCTCTACCCCCTTGCATAGCTCTTGAGCATTCTCTCCCTCCCCACCTATTCCAAAGTGAGCAGGATGCTTCCTTTGGCCATAGAAGAGATTAGTTTTCAGTTCCAACTTTGATCAGCAGTAAGAGCAATAGGGTTAAGAAACAGTCTTCCTTTCAAATCATCCAGGTAGAATAATGACTCAGAAAAATCCTGTGCCAGTTGAATCCAGTAGGATTTTTCCTATTGTTTTCCTGGGGGGAAACCCACAAAACCCCAACAAATGCTCACAAACAAACAAAGACCAACAAAAACAAACAAACAAACAAAACCACAAAACCAACAACAACCAAAAAAACCACACCACAAAACCAAAGCAAAACAAAAGATGGCATTTTCTGGTTCTTATCACTAGATGCCTCACAGTATTTAGCTTACCCTCATAATGACTCTTTGAATTAGGAAAATGTTACAATACAGCCTTTTTCCAGCACCTTATTTCCAGCTCACTGTTACTTAATTGATATGTGCTCAAAACTGAGATCTTCAAAACTCCAGCTAATTTCCCATATAACTTATGAAGCATGCAAAAACATCTTTGCAGTAGAAAATTTTCCTGAGCAACTAAATACTCTCTCCTGGCAATACTGATCATTTGGCATCCAGTTCACAGCTAAAGTCTGCCAGGATTCAGAACTGAGCTGTTTGCGCATCTCTCTGTCCCACAGTACTCAATATGCTCAGGTTTTTAGAGTTCTTCTAATGAATCATGGACTGCACAGGACAAGAAAGGCAATGGTACTGGTATTTCCCCCTCTCCCACTTTCTCTACTAGCTCAGTGAGAGGCTGCTCAACTATCCTATGGTAGGCATAAGGAGATTTCAGCTATAACATTTCCCAGATGAAGGCTACAGTTCTCAAATTACAGGGTGTTTAAAGGTAGGTCTTAGTGATACCTGTCAAAATTGTACTCCTTACATGGGAAAAATACATTTGAGAAAGAAAAGGTTTCAAGCAAAAGTGTCAGTGGTTAGGGCTGCAACTGGGGAAGAATGACCCCAAGCACCAGCACAGGCTGGGGGCCCACATGTTGAAAAACAACTCTGCAGAGAAGGACCTAGTGGACAACAAGCTGTCCATGAGCCAGCAGTGCGCCCTTGCAGCCAAGAAGGCCAATGTTATCCCAGGGTGCATTAGGAAGAGCATTGCCAGCCCATCAAGGGAAATGATCCACCCACTCTACTCAGTCCTAGTGGGGCCACATCTGGAGTGCTGTATCCAGTTCTGGGCCCCTCAGTACAAGAGAGACATGGAGCAGGTTCAGCAGAGGGCAAAGAAAGGGACTGGAGCATCTCTCTTATGTGGAAAGGCCAAGGGAGCTGACCATGTTCATCCTCGAGAAGAGTCAGCTGAGAAGGGACCTCATCAATGTCTGTAAATATGTGAAGGGGGTGAGTCAAGAGGATGGAGTCAGGGTCTTGTTGGAGGGGCCAAGTTACAGGAAAAGAGGTAATGGGCAGAAACTGATGCACAGGAAGTTCCATCTAAACAGGAGGACAAATTTCTTCACTGTACAGGTGACTGAACACTGGTGCAGATTGACCAGAGCCATTGTGGAGTCTCCCTCACTGGAGGTACTAAAGAGTTGTCTGGATGCAATCATGTGCCATGTGCTCTGGGATGACCCTGCTTGGGCAGGGAAGTTAGACCAGATGACCCACTGTGGTCCCTTCCAACCTAACCCATTCTGTTATTCTGTGACTTTCATATGAAGCTGATGTTTTAGCAGAAGGAGCAAGAAAATAGAGTGCATGAGTAGCTGGCAAGAAATTAACAGAAATATAATCTGTGGTACTTATAAAAAAATCCCCCCAAAGAGGCAACTTAATTAGAAATAAGAAACCCTATTGCTTTTTTAGATATCTAACAAAGAACTAGAACTAAGCTATGCAACATAAATTGTTGGAAACTCCCATAAAGACTTTTTCTTGTCAAGGACACCTCGAGTTGGCAAGGAGAACCTTGAAGGAAAGTTTTCCAAACACTTCACTGAATGCCAAGTAAAGGTATTTATACTTGTTATTCCTAAGTAAAAGACAGGGGACTATATCAACAGTTTGGAAAGGGTGAGTTTCCCTTCCAATTAGACTGTGTAATACTTCTGTGGTTGCAAAAATGTGGAGCCTGCTGTCCATTGAATGGAAACAGGACCCTGCACTGAGATGCACAGATATCTGTTACAAATGAAATACTTCACTTCCTGTCAGGATGGATAGCTAAACTGTCCATAAATACCAGGCAAAATTCCTTATATACTAAAATGACGGCTTTAAGGAGACAACAAGTGTTAGTTTTGAAATGTTTTAAGCAGCTACAAGTTACAATCACTCAGAATGGATAAATCAGTCAGATGGCAGCTATCTGGTGAGAATCAAGTTCAGGTCAGAGGTCACCCAGAAGGAAATCTGAATATAGACAAGACTGCAGTCTCTCAGCAATGAGGGGATTGACCTGTTTCTAATAGATTCAGCTCACTCTGTAGTATTCACATGCTCCTTTCAAGAGCACAAAGAGGCAGTTTGTTGATTACAGGTATTGCATAATAAAATCACACTGGAACAGCTAATGTGGCTATTTCAGTTGGATGATAGAAATTCAAACTAAAAATCCCAGATTCTTGGAGAAAGGGAAATGTTGGTCCATAAAGAATAATGGAGCATTATTTAAATAATTGAGTTCATCTTTGCCAGCTCTGTGGCATATTGGGAAGGGTCCTTAAATGGCATAAGAATTTCTCCATCTCAAAATGAGTGAAGAGATTATGAATATAACATTGTTCCTTGCGTTATGATAATTTTCCAGAGAGCCTACATCTCCCCCAAATCAATGCATATGCCCAACCCTTACCAAAGCATGTGACCCATGTCAATGATTCTGTAACAGGCTTAGCAGTACATTCTCCATGAGTGCGTGAATGGCCATTCTGGTCACTGGCAAAATGTCATGTTACAACAGATCTAAGGAAAGGAAAAATGATGTTGAACAGAGTAGTGCAGATCCAAGTTAACCACCTCTCAGAAAACAGTTTGCCAGCTCCCAGGCCTGGCTAATGCCACATGCTGAGCCCAAGGGCTCCTGCCTCATTTGCCTCCAGGCAGGGCAGCATTTCATACATCCATAGGGACCACCACAGATCTTCCCCCAGGAAGGCACACAACAGGCTTTACTTCCCCCCAAATACCCATTTCCTACGTCCAAGATGGGCTGAGGTTCCTCCTATGACAGTCCCTACCCGACCTCTGTCACCTAGATATTTGAGAGGTTCATGTGTTCTGGGACTGTCAGACACCATCCCTCTCTCCATCTTCACCCTGCTGTCACCGCTCCTTCCTTCCTTCCTTCCTTTGAAGGGGAATGCTGAAAGACTCTGGCATGTTTCAACAGACAGTTATGTTGTTTAATCCCTTTTTAGACTTGATTTGACCATGAGCCCATGGGTGTACTGTTGTAGTACACAACAGAGTAGTTTCACAGGCCTTGGGTAATGGAGTCAGCAGTGATAGGTTTGCAAATACTAAAAGGAAGACTTACACTAGTACATGTTTATGTTACATATTACACATGTACCACATCACATTTCTCTCTTTTTAAGGTAATGTTTTTGATCTGCTGCTCTTTTGCCAAGCCTCCTTGCTCTTTCTCTATCTGTAAGCCCCGCAAGTATGTGACTCGACAATTTCCATGAAAATAACAATAGACACCTAAAAACTCTTTTAAGGCATTAGCCAGGGAAGAAGAGAAGAGAGAAGAGAAGAGAAGAGAAGAGAAGAGAAGAGAAGAGAAGAGAAGAGAAGAGAAGAGAAAAGAGAAGCCATTGAGGATAACCAGGCTCTTTTGACAGCTGGAGCTCACAGGGACGCTCCCCGCTCCGCCCGCCCCCACGGACGGTCCTGGGCGGGCTGGGATCGTCCTGAGCCGGCAGGGATCGCCTTGAGCCGGCAGGGATCGCCCTGGGCCGGCAGGGATCGCCCTGGGCCGGCAGGGATCGCCCTGGGCCGGCAGGGATCGCCCTGGGCCGCCGCGCAGACCCTCCTGGGGGCTGCCTGGGCGCTGCTGACCCGGGGCCGGGAGCGGCCGTGTTTCCAACACGCCTGCCGGGAATCGCCCAGCCGAGCCGGCGGCTGCCGCTGCCCTGTGCCCGGGTAAGGCGGCGAAGGCGGCGAAGCACCTGAGCAGGATGGAGGCGGCTTTTATGGGATGACACAAAACCCACGAACGGCATTAGGGAGGAGCTTTCCGACTCAGGGGCCCGTTTCCTCTTTTATCGGTTTATCTCGATGTCTTGTCAATACCACCATTCCTTGAGGAGGAGCCTTTAAGCGGGGCCATCAGTATTTGTTTATTTATAGATGCTGAATCAGTTCCCTGGATTTCATTCTCTCCCCGTGCACTTCAGCGAGCTGACTCACTGTCCGTAGCTGGGGATCCTCCTGTTGTGGCGTTTTGTATGAAGCTGAATGCCGTTCAAGGCAGTTCTAAACGCTGGGACCTCAGGGACCTGGAGCATTGACTTATCCATATCGACCAAGCAGTACAATCCAAAAGCTGCTTTGGATCCAAGTAACAGCTCAGGCACACCAATCTGAACAAAATCTTACTGGTGAGCATCTACAAGAAGCACTTCTAAGAAAACTTTCCTTACACTGAAAGGTGTAAGCTAGTTAACATTGTTTGGGGTGTTAGTATAATTAGGTTTTGGTTTTGTTATTATTGGTTCACAGGTGGCAAACTTTTCCTCTCTTATCGAGTTTTTAAGCTTGCTCCAGGAGACAGGTAAGCAGTCACTGATGATGCACAAAAGAAATAAAATCCATATCATAACCTTTTGTTTAATTAAAAAAAAAAGTTTTTGTTATCACCTACATATAGGATCATGGAATCATAGCATGGTTTGGGTTGGAAGGGATCTTACTGATTATCTAGTTCCATCCCCCCACCAGGGACACCTTCCACTAGACCAGGTGGCTCAATGCCTCATCCAACCTGGCCTTGAACACTGCCAGGGATAGGGCATCCATAACTTCCCTGAGCAACCTGTTCCAGTGCCTCACCACCCCCACAGTAAGGGATTTCTTCAGTGTATCTAACTTAAATGTCTCCTCTTTAGTTTGAGCCCATTACTTTTATGTCTGGATTTGAGACAATTTGGAGGGGCAGAGACCTCAGAAGTTTCCTCCCTCAGATTCAATATCCCTGCTTTCTCCAATACAGAGAGAGACCAAATACACCTGGATGTAAGTGAAAAAAGAACTCTTTACCAAGAAGAAATGCTAATAACAATACTGATAAAACTGGATTAAACCAACCAATGAGGAGAAACTTCCCATGTTCTGCCAACTGGACCAAATGGAGATGGCAGCTGCCCTCTCCCACCCAGGAAAAACATATGTGGACACAGGACAGAGACAAGATTGACACCTGTCCACATCCTTCACTTCCTCACACCCAGAACACTGGCAGGAATGCTTGGAGAGTCAGTGCTGGCAGGAAACAGCAGCAAGATGGGATTCAATGCCAGCAGGTACTTGCATGGCATTGGAGTGAGGCTGCAGTGCTGTCACAGGCAGCCAGAGCAGGGCTGTGGACCCCCCAAGTGACTGGAAGGACCAGCAAGGCACCTGTTGGATCCAGTGACAAGACTTGGTTGTTGCAATTTCACTGTTCACTGACTGAAGTGGTAGTCGCAGTCTGGATCCATTGAGGAGGTGGTGGAAGCCCCAGGTGATCTGGGAAACCTCAGAACTCAGAGATATATAATCAGGTTCAGGTGGGAAGGCCTCTAGTACCTTCCCTGGGAGGAGAATTTTACACTGGATGATGTAATACTGGGAGTCACGGGATATACTTCGGGAGTCTTTGACACTTTTTAAGATGTTGCAGCTGTTTCTTATGTCCGTTATTAGTCCCTTATGGCCCATTATGGCTGATCAACAACATCTTCAGTCAAAGTGTGAATGTTCTGGGGAGTTACCACAGCTCAGTCATCTGTGTAAGAAAAAAACCCCCGAAACACTACCCAATCTTGCAGGGTTTGCATCTCTTTTAACATCCAGCTAGTAGCCAGTGGTGTTGGGTGTGCTCATCTTCAGCACGTGGTCTGGGTGGTCACTCTGCACATTGCTAGCAAAGCACATGGCTGACTGAGCCATGAGCACCAATAGTCCAGTCTCTCACAGCACCTGGGCAGTCACTGCAGGTGTTCCAATCTCTGAGTCATTAATCACTACTATTCAGTCTCCTCTTGAAGGAAGGCAAAATGCAAAATGCAAAAAAACCAACAACAACAAAAAACCAACCAACAAACAAACAAACCAAACCAAAACAAACAAAAACCCCAAGCAAACAAAGACATATTTGGAGAAAAGAAAAAGTGGGTATGAGAATTTTTGTGTAACCCAGGGCATCCTATCACTTGATAGTTCTTGATGAATATCCACCAGTATAATTCTGAGTACTCAAGGAGAGGTCTTCTGAAGAAAATGCTTCAGTGTTGCTTTAAGAAAAAAACCCCTAACTAAACCTTAAAAAAAAAGAAAAAAAAAACACAAAACAAAACAAAAAAAAATTAGTCCTATTTAAGAACCCAATCAATCTTAGAATTCAAGAAAAGGCTTTTATAGACTCTGTTTCCGATCCTTTTTCTGGTTTCTGGGCCACACTTCAGCAATTGAAATGCTACCCACGATTCACTGATGAACCAGCAAAAACCCTGAATGGTAATGAGAACTTTCCAGTAGAAACAGTCACAGCACAGTGCTGTGGCTAATTTATCACTTTGAGGCAAACCACATTACACACAAGGGTGAAAGGACAATTTAAAAATCGATTGCCTGACAATTTAAATATCTATTAATAATTATGGGCTTGCTTTTCAAGTTCTGCACTGCTCATTTAATCTTAATATCTTCTTCACCACATAACTGACTTTGGAAAGCAGTGTTTGTCTACAAGGTGACACAATGTTGAAACTCACAGACACCCTTTGCTCTTCAGCAAAAGCTCATGGATAATTCATGAACTTCCCATTTTCAGGTTGTGTGGTTTTGGTGTTGTTTTTTTTTGGTTTTGTTTTGTGGGTGTGTTTTTTTGTTTGTTTGTTTGTTTGTTTTGTGTGTTTTGGTTTGGTTTTAAGGTTTACGGGTTTTTTTTTCTTACATTTGTAAGAACTGAGGACAAAACATTCTTTTTAGGGACCTGTCCATGACAGAGGTTACAGTGGGCATCTTGAAAATAAGTTGAAAATGAGGCACAGTAGGGATTTTGAGAGACAATCAAATACATCCCTCTGTCTGACAACACCATTAGATTTACTCAAACCTTTCCTGACAGAGTGTGGCCATTCACATTGTAAACTATTCAAATGATGGACCAACCGTGGGTCTCCTAGTGCTTAACTAACCACATTGTTCAATCGGTTTTTTCCTGAAGTCTAACTAAAATTTTCCCTGCTGAAATATAAGCCCATTGTCACCTGACCAATTCCCTGTGAATATGAAAAATAGTTTGTCACCTTAAAATTTTTCTGTTATTTTTTATATTACAATAACTGCAAGCCAATTTTACTCTTGAGAAAGCTTTTTTGCCCTCTGAGATAGTTGGAATTGTAACCTAACATTTATTCTTAAACTCTAACATGAATTCAGTTCATGTGCTTTTTTCATTGGTAACAATACAAAGCTGAATGCTGGTAAAAAGTAATGATGATGTGTGTAGTCTGAATCTGGAAAAAGAGAAGAGAAAATACAGGCAAAAGGATTGTCACAAGTTTTGTTAGACCACGCGCTCTCGAAGGCAGTGTGTTGCGTGTTGCACACAATCCAAACTGTTCAGGAACACTAAACATGGTCAAGGTATTTGCAAAATGAGCAGAGTGGAATAATGTTGAACAAAGAGAAACATTGTCAGAAACAGAACTATATAGAGAACAGAATCCTGCTTCATAGGGTTTTGAAGTCTTTGAAGATCAAGCATTTATTTTCATTTTATCAAAGCATAATTTTGCAAAGTTACACATGAGATCACCTACATCTATGAATTTTCAGATTAAAATGCCAAGCTTTCTTATTAATTTCACCCTGTCTGACTGGAGTTTCTGTTTTGAGATACAGAACGTATCCTATTGGAAATGGGATCAAAGCACTGTGCTTCACAAAAGCTTTACTGTCTTGAAAATGTCTATTCTGCAACTAGTTCTAATTAGAACTCTGATTAAGGAATATATAGATAAAACAAATTCCAAATGGCAACTAAAAATTGGATTTATGTTTTGACTAGTAACTGAAAATAATTTTTCCGAGAAGATGCTTGATTTTCTTACAGATTGCAAGTATAATTATCTTGGAGATCCTAGTCAATAATGAAAGTTGGATCAAAACCTTAGATCTCAGTCCAGTGTTAGTGGGATTAAGGGGACCCCTCATCTCAATTAAGAAAAAAAGCACATTTAGTCCATTACATGTTACTGTTCTTATTTTTCTGACAGATTAACAAGAATACTAAGATTGAAAGATAGGGATGGATGGTGTGAATGTACTGTCACTTCCTCTGAGATTCATAAGAAATAGTAACAATCTTACATGCTGCTTGCAGATACTGAGCTTGAATCCTGTTTCATTCCAGAGGAGCACAGGCTTGTACTCTTGAGGTAACATGACCCCAAGGAAGGCAAGCAAATGCCTGCACTAACCAACCCTCTGTTATTTAGTACTGTGTAGTCTCCCAGCATATAGCTTCACATAGTCAGGTACTGTCTGATGGTTTGAGGTTAATAAGAACATTGACTGTTATGGATATATAGAGCAAAGGAGCGAATTTCTCAGCAAGCTAACCAGGGAAAGAAAGTATTTTGTCTACTGATGTTACTCAGCCACCTAAAGATTCAGCTGACACTTCAGGGAGTGGCATGATGATGCCTTTGATGGAAGCTGGAGGTAATTTCTTGGTTAAGTCTTCCATGGGTTTCTATTTCCTTACCGGTATTTCTCTAGTATTGTCCAGGTTTATGCA
Source organism: Formicarius rufipectus (assembly GCA_013399695.1). Classification (NCBI taxonomy): domain Eukaryota; kingdom Metazoa; phylum Chordata; class Aves; order Passeriformes; family Formicariidae; genus Formicarius; species Formicarius rufipectus. The sequence continues at coordinate 458,665 of VXAU01004990.1, read as the reverse complement.
GCAGAAAATTTCCTGAACTCATGTTGTCATTTCAGAAATGATAGTAATTGCAGCAGATTAGTGTCAGTGATGTGTTATTAAATCTGTCTGAACCCTCTCTGCACCCTTTTCATTTACAGTGGACTCAGAGAAGTACTGAAAAGCAAATTACTTTGTGTAGATACCTCTACAGCCTGCAAATAAAAGAAAAAGGAAAGGAGCAGTATTATTGAGAAGAACAGCTGTGACTACTGTAAGATGAAGCTGTTACTGTCAGTTCATCTTCCTCCTTTTCACTGTTGGAATATCAGACATTGCAAAGGCTCTTGAGATACGCAGCCATACAAGAACAGAGAACTTACCTAGGTCTGCAGGAGACATAACATCCATGCACAGAACAGTGGTTATGTCACATGTAGTTGGAGCTTGGAGTTTAGTAGTCACTTAGCTGTTTATTCGAGAATTATGGGGCTTTAAAATGAGCTGAAATTCACTTCAGGGTCAAGTTTGTAGAAGACTTCAAGTATTCAAGTATTGGTTTGTTTGGGACTACTTCACCATCAGTAGTTTAGAAAGAAATGTTCCCCTAAAGGAGCCACTACTTGTTTCCAAATAGGGGGTACTCCAGAAAGTGATGATGTAGGGATTGTGGCACTCTGCTGTCAAGGCAACCATCTCAGCCTTCATACAGAAGCTGTTCTGACTGTAATAGGATATTGTTTACTTGAGCTGAGAAGCCATAAGCAGTGCAAGCAGTGCTGCCCCACGTCTTCCTTGTCTTCAAGTGTCTCCAACAACAAATGTGTGTCAGCAGTGCTAACGGGATCAGCCTTGGACCTTTGCATTTGCTCAGTTACTGATCTTAGATGATGATCACTTCAAGAAAAGAAGCAATTAAATATGAAAAGAATGATCTGGGGCTTCAGTCCTGTATGATACTGAGCATGCCTGTACATTGTTATGCCTCAGTTGGTCACAGTTGAGGGCACTCAGCATCTTGCAGGATCAAACCATGAAGTGAACAAAACCCCAATACTTCTAATCAATAATAGCGACAGAAAAAGTGGATTTAATATGAGTACTGATTGAACAACCAGATTAAGAGTAATAGAGGACAAGATAAGAGGGATGAGGAGAATTTCATTTCTTTGGGGACTGTTGCTCTAGCACACTTTTTATTTAGTCTCCTGCCAGGACAAAATATCTGTTGGCTCTTGGTATCAGTTTCTACTGGACCACAGACTGCTCTGATAGATGTGGTTGAAATGAGGGTGCAGTCCACGTGTTTGAGATGCACTGAGTGCCAAATACTAGAGTTGTTTCTCCCTGGCTCACAAGTGTGGATGTGTGTGTTAGTGCGAGGCAGGAGCTTCAGAGCAGTTACAGTAGCTACACTATGAGTGGGAGAGGAGAACTTAGTACTGTCACTAAAAAGCAGGTGACAGCTCAGAGAAGATCACAGAAACAACACTGCAAGTGTCATGTTTTTAGTCTTAAGATAGTTTATAATTTAACAACATTTACAAAAACATATTTGGGTTAGGCTTTTAGGCTTTCTTTACAACTTTTCTACACTTCTTTTTATCATTCTCTGGTAGCTATATTAGAGTCATCTTTATAAAAACTACTTGAGATGCCCAGAGGAGATAATTACAACTGCAGCTGGGAATTAACAGCAGGAGTAATAAACTCTTAAAACCAAACTTTACAGTTTTATGTGAATAACTTGACAGTAATACATCATGAAAATAAAGATCAGGAAATAGAAAGATGATGTAAAACATAGGTGTAAAGTAAAGTAGTCCTAATAACAGGAAAAGAACTGCTGGTCAAATCCAAGTAGAGTGATAATAAGAAAGTCTCCTGGATTTAGTTCTTCACTGTGTTGTAGACAATGAAGTAGTCACCCCAGAAAGGACTGTCATTCATTCTGGAAAAGGAGATTGCAATGCAAGCTGTTGACTTTGGTGAATTTTTTTTTTTGAAGACATAAGAAAAAATTGGATGAGAAGGAGAACACAAAGTAAATGAGATGTTGGACATATTCCACAGCGTCAGCTGCCATAGCACCATCATGATGGGAGTAACCAATTTATTTATTCATAATGGATGTGCCTTCTTAATGTATGTTCCAGTAGAAGGTTCTGAATACTAAAATGACAGAGCTGCCCACCAGTCTCTTATGTGATCACACGTTCAGGTGTCTGTCTCCACAACTGTGCAAATTCAGCACCCTCTGAGGTATTGCTCCACTTTAAAACCGTGAAGGTCCCAGCCATATTTCACCTGTGCCTTCTCTGACAGTGGCCCATAGCAAGTGCAGGGAAGAGTACAAGAACACAAAGTATTTTTCCCACATCTCTTTATAAAAGCACTTGGCCTTCACCCAGAAACTGCCCTCAGATTCTGAGTACAGCAAATCAGCATTGCTATGAGATGGGTTTTCTATGGCGATGAAATTACCAGGCTGGGTCCTCTAAACCCATTTAAGACAAGAGAACACCCACTCAGTCAATACAAATTTGGGCTGAATATGGCATGTTATAAAAGGGTTTGTTATTAATCAAGTTTGAGGTTTTTTCACAAAGAGTATTAAGTCAGTATATATAGATGCACAGAAAGGAAAACCACAGAACACTATGGCAGAAATGCATTTATTTATAAGATACAGAATCTGAAGTTATCCTTAAATACAAATAATATTAGGAAAAAAAAAAAACAAAACAACACACAAAACTTGTACCAAAGAAACAGAAGAATGACTTAGTGAACTAGGTCATGCTGGAATCATGTGAGTAGAGATCAAAATTTTCTGTGATCATTTACTTTCATTTAAATTAAAACTAGGCCCTTATCCATGCAATTTAGAATACACAGGGAATCCAAATTGCCCCAGATTGTTGACAATCTGTTGTTTATTGTGAATCCTGTGGGCTTAGTTTAAAAATCTATGTCCACACAAAAGAGGATAAATTATTTTTTTTCTAGTATTTTTCATTCAGCTGGCTTTTCCAATGCTCTTGTGACCATATCACAATGTTTAAGCAACCTGTGTGCCATATGTGAAAATATCTGAGTCATGAATAAGCTGAATCTATTCTCCAGGGACCTTGAGCTCAGCATGAGTAAAGAGGTAATCAAGAAGATCAGAAGACTTATCCTTAATTCCTGATTGATTTAGATGCTTTAATAAAATATTATTAATTTTCTTCAGCTCTTCTATGTTCTTCTTTTCAGATAGTAGTCTGCTGGATATTTGGTCCATCTTGTTTCTAGTTTGAACTTGAAAAGGAAAATTTACTACATTAAATTGGTAACCTTTAAGTCAAGATCATCACTACCCTCACTTGCATTCTGTGAGACTTTGTAGGGAATTATGATGAACAAAAATACTAAACAGGAAAACAATGGCAGCATCCAGTCATAAGAAGTTATACAATTTGGTGGGTTTACCTACTCAGTACACTCTTTAATTGCTTATTTTCTGGTTTGGTTTTTTTTTTCAGTTTAGTGCAGTGTAATAAAATTAAATATGGCTGAGATAATTTTTGTAGTCTTCAGGAGTGTATCCATTCCATCAGTGTCCACAGGGAAATGTCTTATTTAGGGGCTACAATATCCTGTTTGTGGTCAGTATGTGTGTGTATTTCTCTAACAGTACAATTACTGCACTAATTGTAGTACAGCAGTTAAAAAAAAAAAAAAAAGAAAAGGCAAGCAAAGCAGACTACAGCCACATCACTGGATTTCTTAATCATTTAAATTAAAGGAAAATTCTTGCAAATATTGGTATTTGGAGGCCAGCCTCCTCTGGCACACAAATATGCAACATCCATCATGTACATTTTGGGAGGTATTTTTATTTTGGCCTTCTGCAGTTAACAGAATTTACCCATGGGTTTTAAAGCTTAAGTCAAATAGTGCCAATGCTAAATGAATCTATGCATCTGGATTGCAATCATAATCTCAGATTATATAACATAGCATATATATAAAACATTGTAACACAAACTGAAAGGCCCCTGGAAATCAGTTCTAAAACCACAGTCCTCCACCAACCTGAGTCCAAGCAAAGTGCTTTAATTCCTGTAAGAAGGCTTTTCACTATTACTTTGTATTTTTTTCTCTAGAGTAGCACATTACTCATTTTCCTATATCAGAGCTCTACTTTAGGCAGTGCCCTGTTAAATAAATCTACACTTTAAGTATGAGGTATTTCAATTAGGATTTTACAATCATGTCACTTAAAATCTATTTTATGTTCTTTACTTTGTGTGCCTGTAAGAAAATTTAGTTAGGGTGAGAATTTCCTGTTCAAAAGGGAAAATGAGGATTTTTGCTATGTTCCAGCAAATTGCCTACTACGGGATATAAGAAATTTTGATTCTGCATGGATTCCAATTCATACAGAATGGACTTGTACATTAAAATAATGCACCTGTTATTCTGTTCAATACTATCACCTCAGAAAACCCCAAGATGACAAGGACTCCATAAACCTGGGTCACTTGCAGCCATGTGTTTAGCTAAGCACACCCGACCAGTCCTAACGAAATGGAACAGTAATTACATCTACAGGGTCAATTCTACATGCAAATCTTGATACATGTTATCTAATTTTCTTATGTTTGAGATTTTCTTAGTTCCAAACAAACTTCCAGTCAGTAATCAGATGACAACCCTCAGGTAATCTGATTTATGTGTTAGCCTGAGTGTAATTCCAGTTTCAGTGGAATGATACCAATAGGGAGTTTTATGTGGAAAGGAGTAAAAGGCACGTTGCCTGAGTACCTCACTGCCATACAGTCATCTTTCGATATTAATCTAATTTCCAGTCAGCAGTTTTAGCAGCACAGAATAACACCACTGAGCTAAATTCTTCACAGCTGTCGAAGCTGACAAAACTTTTGCACTGAGATTGTGCCTTTTAGCTCAGAGAATGGGCAGTTTGCCTGTGCTTCTGCCCCCAGGACCAGGACCCACCGCCCATAACCAGCCAAAGCCTCTGACCATGCAAATACAGCAGTAGCGTGTTATAAGGTAGCATGACACAGTCCAGCAGGCCCTACATTTTTAAGAACCACTCTTTGGTTTACTTACTTATTAAGAATATTACGAATGAAACAAGTGCCAAACTGATGATCAAAGTAAGAATAAAAATGATGAAGAACAAACAGTGATTTCCTGTGTTGCTCCCTGCCATGTTTTCTCCAGTATTATCAGTGTTCTCTTCCTCATCTGTTAAGAGATGAAAAATCATTTGGTGATAAAGTCTGTTAAGGTTGGTTAGGATAAGCATGACAAAATGCTTCTGGCTTCAGGAAATGATGGAGTATACATCATAATTTTGGCCACCAGATTTTATTTCCTGTGATATTGCATGAGAAGGGAAGAAATCAACTTTATGAACTCAGCTTGAATTTGGAGCTATAAAAGCTAATCCATCTGTAATAGCTGTTAGAACATATTCAACAAAAATATTTCTGTTGTTAAAGTACACTGCTTTGTTGACATTGACCTGTTTTATGGTTCAGAGTTTTAGAACAAAGGTTGTAATTAAGTTTTCATCAGAAGGTTTTTTAAGGGCTTGAATGGACTTAGGTTTTTCAAAAGAGAAGAGAGAAAAATTCTTATTGAAAATCAAGGTACAGATTCATCTACCCATTCATCCTCTGGTTTTTCTTCTTTTACTCTTTGGTAATAGAAGTATCCCCAGGATGAATAATTTCCCAAATCAAGCACCTCAGTTAAGCTCCTGATACTGGATAGGATAAATGTAGGTCTTGACTGTTTTATCTTAAATGTTTTCAATATTCTTCTTTTTCATCTTTAGGATTTGTTGGTTTCATTCCAGTAAATAATGAGGAACCTATTCTTTCAATTGTCAGGAATGGAACAGACTCTTATGAGAGTTGTCCTTTCAGCGCAGGAAGAATTAGGGGGAAAAAGGAAAAGCAGTTGCAATGCTGCCCTTGATTCAGCTCAACATCACAGTTTATTGCTTTTTAAAGAACATGTTGCATATAGGGAAAGTAAGTAGTTTCTCTCATAGAAACCGTTGCAATCAAATGTGAGGTAGCAATAAATGCCAAAGATAACAAGTGAACACCATGAGGAAATTCATGTGAAATGTAAAAAATTTATATTTGAGGCAGATTTGTTTAATCTCAAGTTTACTACTACTGTAGCCACTTAATAGGATTTGATTCTATTTTCTGTTTTGAGGGGAGGAGGAAGCCAATGTAATTTCATTTTAGTGTCAGTCTCTTACATACTAAAATTACATGCAAATTACTGTAATTTCTCCCCCTGTAATTGCTGTCTTCTGAAAGGGAGCATGTGCATCTGTGAAAAATGTATTTCTAAATCGTGTTCTTGTTTTAGCTGGTGGAAATCTCTGAGGTCTTTGCAACTGAGCAAACAGCAATAAAACTGAGGGAAGGCTGCATATACCATTACAGCAGCTTAATAATGGCCCAACCTGGGCTAATAGAAGATCTGAGAGTGTATCTACTTTTCTTTATTGTGTTTAATACACTCCTGCCTGTGAGTAAGCCAAAATATTTTCACAACTGGGATTTTGAGGTTCTATTGTTATTCCCTTAGCATTCATAACAAATGCACTATATACTAAGTGCCTTCATCTTCCTGATCAGAATAATGAGGACGGGCAGGACCTCCTACTTCTGCCTGTCAGGTGTGCTAAGGTATCAATAGAGTCTCAAAAATGGTCTGAGCTCTGCCTACTAAATGCTTCTTACTGTTTCACTGGGTTGAATGTGCCAGACTGCAGTGTTGTGAGGAATTGGTGAACACATATTCTTTCTAAACTGCAAACTGTGGGAACGTTTTATCATTTAAAACATAAATTATTGCATCACTCCTACCAATGCAATCAAAAGGTATATACGTTTTAAATAGCTTTTGATATATCTCTGATTTTCTGGCAAGAAAACCAGAATTTTATGCTGCTGAATAAGGCAGCTAAGGACTGTGAAAAAGTAATTTTATGTATTTAAGTGATGGAATAAGATGCCCACAGAATCTCCAAGCTTAAAAAGTATGTTAAAAGACTAATCCTAGAAGGAACCAAAGCACTTAAAAATGTATGAATAAAATACATATTAAGCTACCTTTATTTACTGCTGACATATAGGGAGGAGCATGCATGTGATTATTCCAGAGAACCATATATGATTCCACAGAACTTTGTATATTTACCCAAAAAGTAAACAATACTGACCAATAAAAATTTCAGAAGAAAGCAAAATGGCATTTAAGTCCCATAAATAGAAGCATGATTAAGTCATAGCCATTTGAAACTCATTTCAACATAGCTGTTGATCTATAGATTTCTTCAGTCAAATTTGCTATTATAATAAGGGAAATAAAAGCAGAGTCAAATATTGTTATGTGGAATGCTGCTGAAGAGCTCCAGGTCTTAAAATATTTTCAGGTCACAAAGAACTATTCTTGTTGCTGTGAGAAATCAAAGACAAAACCCCTATAAAATCAGTAGAAGTGCGGGAGCCATATCTGAATCTGTAAGTAAAGAAAGTCTGCAAAGTAAAATGCTTAAAAGTCTCATGGGATATTTCAGATAACTGGCCTGAGTCCCTAGGAGATGTGTCTTCAAGGAATGAACAGAAATTCTCTGGTGCTTCCATTGCCACATGTGAATTTTAGAGCTTGGGAAGAGTTATATTGCTATTTATGTAGTAGGTGTATATTGAGCATTACTAGACACATTATCCTACAAGGGATCATCTCATAAATCCCACTGGAAATAGAAGAGAAGTTCAGGCTTGACAGTGAATTCCTAGCAAAATGCAAGGATTTTCAAGAAAAAAACTCAGCAGGAGCAGCTAAGTCATTGTCTGATCTGTCTAAATTAGGCCATTTTCAATCTTTTTCTTACATTTTTCAGTACAGAGCTTGACATACATATTGGCCTATTGAGCTGTTGACATCAGTGACACACAGTGTGGATAGTAAGTATGGAAAACCACAGAGCACAACCTATCATACCTACCTAGAGAATGTTGGGATTCATCTGGACAAACGTTTAGCTTGTTTAGGTTGTTTAAGGAATCAACTACATAAAGTTTTCCTTCTTCATGAGTATCAGGCAGGTTAATTTCCAAGGAAGGCCCCTCCATTGTACCTAAAGGAAATAATAATTTCAAAGGTAAACTAACACATGGATATGGGAAATAACTGGTCAGAGTTGGTGTCCTAAGGAAATACTGACCAGCCTAAACAATCCTTAAAACAAAGGGATTTGAAGGACCAGCACACTTACTAGATCTTGAAGGTAAGGATAACTCAATATATAGTACTTGTTTATTCCTGCAGATCTTTGTTGAATATAACATTTTACTTCTACGTTGTGTTTGTGCACATGTGTATACTTACAGACATATGTGCATATATGTGGGGAAAGAAAAAAAAAAAATCTGACTGGCTCCAGCATTGATTTGAATGGTACTTATTTAGTTGTATAACCCTTTGTTTCGATGAGTACTTGATAAGAGGTAGGGTAAGATCCTGACAACAGTGAAAGCCAAACCTTCACTAATACTGCCAGGAAGGATAGGATACTACCCAAGTCCTCTGCTTTCAGCATCAATATAGGAGATAAGCAGCAAGAATATATGTCTGCTTACACACCCTGGTATACCACTGTGAAGCTATTAGTGTGAAAAATGCAACAAAAAAATAGTTTTTTAATGTGGTTCTAGTCCACACAGATAATACTTTTAGACAAATTAAAGGTTGATGGCAAAGCCTTTTCTTCAGACTAGTACTCCCTTCTTCAAACAAAAAGCACTGGATGAGGCCCAGTCAACAAAAACAGCTTCTCTGTAGAGTCTGGGTGCATGAACTCAGTGAATGTTTGTTTCTATAAATACAGTTTGGAAGGAATATTTTATATAGAAAAGAAGCAATACCTAAGGAGGGTCCACTATGAATAGCACATTATTCCTTATCAGTCTTTTAGTTTTATTTATGCTACTCTGATTCAAAAAATGCATTCTAGAAATGAACTAAAGCCATAAGGTGATGCAGACACTCTAAGCAGGCATGTTTGACTACAGTTGTCACTGAAAACTCCCTCTGTAATTACTGAGGAAAAACACATTCCTCCAGGTAATAATCCTCTCATTCTAAGATACATCTTTTTGACCTTTTTCTTGCTCATGAACATAAGGGGGGAGTTCAGAAGGATTAGTTTAGATTTGGAGTAGAATACATCACATCCATTTAGTCTTCTATCAAAGATCTCAAGTTCAGTTTTACTTGCCAACATAAACCAGCACTTCTTGGGATGCAAACCTGCTATTGATGAAGGGTGTTAAGCACCTAAGGTTGATTTCTGAATCCTACATGGGTTTAACTGCCCTCTTGATGTGCTTCTGAGCCTTCTCTCCCTCTCCAAGCAACAGAGAACAGTGTTCTCTGTGAACAATGTGACTGGATTCCTAATATAGCACTTAAATTAAAAACCTAAAGTCTGAGGAATACAGCCTTGAGTGTTTGCCTCAACAAGTCTGAAGACTAAGTGCTTAAATCACTCCTGACAACGAGGCTTGTTCTGCTGGTGGATTGACAGGACTACAGAGATACTTTCATATTTATGTTTAATAGCATGTAAGATTACAGCTTATTTTTTACTCTGTTCAGATCTGTTGCTCCAAAATACAAAGAAAAGGTAGAAAAGCTGGAACAAGTTAGCCTTACCTAGCATGTGATGTTTTGGCGTGCTGCAGTAACTTCAGGACAGATGGTTGTGTCCACTGTCCTTCCTCTAGAGCACCACGTGGTGCCGGGCAGCACAGTCTGCAAGCCACGTCCCCAGCAGCACCGGCTCTGCTCTGTCCCCACATGCACGTCCGTAGCCAACTGCAGTCACTACAGAGCCCTACATTTGAATGGCGTGCTAAAAGTTACCACCTCGTGCACGAAGGCTTTTGGTTATTTTTAGCTTCTGAAAAGCAATGGTTTCACTTGGGTATTTTGATTAGTAACCCCAACTTCAGGGAAGACTCTTCTTAACTACTTGAACTGTAATAAGATTCATTAGTAGCATAAATTTCTGCATATGCTCTTATTTTTTTAAGCATTTGTGCATATACCCAAAGGGAACATGATCACTATTAATTCAATAAAGTTCATATTACATTTGTTTGATTCCACTGATATGCCAAAGGAGAAAGGATACAGCCATCAGTGTCACTGGTCAAAAGTATTGATTATTTTCCCAACAAACTAATCTAAATATTGAGGTTTTGGGATTCACTTTATCTTAAGCCTTGCTTAAAGACTTACCCACCAATGCAACCTTTAACTTTCTTTTTAAGCTGTTGTGGTAAAATAAGAACTTAGAATGAGAACAGACTGAAAATTCTTCACAGAAAGAAAAAAAAAAAAAAGGAAATAAAATCTAAACGGTTAAAAACCAGAATTAAACACTACTTACAAAGTAATTGTTTTCAGTTAACGTGCCAGTATGGAAGAAATCAGTCAGTGAAAATCACATGAAGAAAACTTCTTCTGCTGTTCTTCTCTCCATTTTTAGATCCATAGGAACCTGTCAAGTCCTGCAGAACCCATAGAGACAGCTATAAAACAGACTGCCCCTTTCAGTCTATATTTAGCATTCAATTTAGCTAACTATACTGACTTCACAATTTTTTCATTATACTGAAGTCATGATAATACCCTCTCATGGAAAATGAGGTTTGTTACTGATGATCAATATTTCACTGGCCTTTTGGTTAGTGCCAAAACTTTTAGGCTTCATGCTTTTAAAACTCATTTGCTATGCAAGAGTCATATCTATGACACTGTATCTATGAGTAACCAGTTTGCTATGCAGAAGACTCATATCTACAGTACTGCAGTCATGAGTGTTTTAAAGGCATACATACTAGAAAAACCAAAGGTCTTTTCCTCTCTCTCCCATACAACTTAGAAACTTAAGTGGGACAGTGATTTGTAGGTCATCCTTAGTTGTCTGAAGATTAAATTCTGATGAACTGTTTGCAAGTACTGTAATTGCTCCTTTGCTGACAGTTCTTTTGATCACTTTTGTCCTTGCTGATGTTGCAGAAGGTAACATTACAGCACTCTGTAACGACAGGCAGCTGTTTCCACAGAGGGACTGCAGCTCAGAACGACATTACTGAAGCCATTCTACATCTATAATTCTGAACCTCTTTAAATAGACAATAAACATAATTTTTTTTCCTCAGGAAATAACAGAATAAACCTGACTTGTAGGTCCCACTCCAAACTGACAAGCTCCACCACTGCCCTGAGTTGCTTGGCCAGCAACACAGATGTAACAGCTCATTCCTTTTCTACAGGAGTCTCCTACAAATCCTTCCTCCAAATAAGGGCGTGCAAGCCAGAAAAAAACCCAACTCTCACTTCCATTCCCAACAGTCCTGACACCAACATAACTGTAAGGCAATGACCCAGGCCTCTCCAGCTCTAAGCTTGAAAAGGTCTACAAAACCATCCCATCTCCACAGGGCAAGAAAAAAGCCCCTCTCTCCTCCAACAGCTCCTGGAAGTCGTTCTCATCCCTGTGGTTGGCAGCAAGGTCAACCACGTTTGGCTGCAGGCTAGAAGGTGCTGCAGAAACACCAGACAGGAAGCTAGCAAAAGTGGTACTTTACATGCCAAAGGTCACTATCCAGAAGCCAACAGGCTTGAGGGAACAGATCAGTTCAAAGGGGACAGTCCTGATCTGGGCAAGCACAGGCAGACAACTTCTAGTTCAAGGATCAGAAGTTTCTTCACTTGTGTGACACTGACAACCCTTGTTCATCATACTACAGATTTCAGTTGAAGGGCTTTGTTTAGGGTCAGTGATCAGTTTTGTAAGCCAAGCAAGTTCTTACATAATGGATTGAGAGGAAAAAAAAAGGGTAACTTTGAAAGTACAATTGATTAGTATATATGGATTTTCTGGAATAGGTTCTGCTGTTACCAGCAACTGTCAAAGGAAAGAAAAAACAAACCCAAACAACCCCCCCCAAACCAAACTTTCCCTTATCAGAGCAAGCAGCAGTTTTCAGGGGGTGGTGGTTGGTTCTTTTTTGATGCAAGGTTTACTTCCTCTCCTGATAACCTGACCTACCATTTTAAGAATGCTTATTCCAACAAGCACTTTTACAGATCTTCAGCTTCAGAAGTTCCAGCTATCTAGGTTTTAGTATCTTTATTACATAATCCCCCTCCACCATTTCTAAGACAGTTCTCTGTTACTGGCACATTTCTGTCCCCTAGAGCCAAAAACTGAGGGGGAAGAGGAATAGCTTTCAACATTACAAAGAGGGTAAGCTGGAACAGTTCCTGTGAGATGAGGGACAAGGTGTTTTGCCGCACCAGAAGTAGGAAACATTTGACCATTACAAAAGCAATGACAAATCAAGACTAGGCTGTTGTGCAGACCACATGCAAATAAGATACACCTTTGAAATAGAACAAGTTAAGACTTTCACGTAGCATCTACTAAACCACTGAGACTAAGCCAACCACATCTGAATAGGCAATTAAACAAACCCATCTGTTTCAACCTTTAGATTTTGCTGTTATAGTTTTCCACTCATGGAATAATCACTTTGACACAGAGCATAAGCAGTGAGAAACATCTTTATTTCAAAAATTAAATATCCCATTTTAGAACATAAGAATCTTGGTCTTGTTTTAAGTTGAGGCAAGTCTTTGTCATTCCCTACTTGACTGTCAGTGCATGTTACTGAACTTCATAGTCACTGTCAGGATAAAGTCATACTACCATAGAAATTTCTTCATCCACCTGCCACTAAAGAGTTTAAAAAAGTTACTCAAATAATTTCACACAGTCATTTTTTCAATATAATCACACTCTCACCAAAACACTTGATCAATTAATTTAATTTACTGCTATATAAAGAATCCAATTTGACTACAGTTATTCATCCCATTTAACATTTCAGGTACAATATAGTCAACCTTTGGAGTAAGTGGTGGCTAATGCAAATGCTATAGTGTATCCCTGCACCCAATGTTACACCAGTCTATATACAGTGTGCATATACAACTAAGCAACAACATGCATTATATTTACAGTCTTTATATAACAACATTCTGCACAAGTGATGATTACAGAAGTTAAAAATTCATTTGAAGGTCACAAATATATTTTAATTATGAAAATTGAACTCCATTGAAAACGAGATCTAGAAAAATTCCCCCACATCTGCTCTTTTATCACGACATTTACTTCTAGCCTTTGTCCGAGCCTTGAATGCTGCAGAGTTGTACAAGTGCTACAAAATAAAAAAGAAAATATTACATATGTTAGAAGCCTTATGCACTTCAGAGATTCTTCATGTTACAAAACAGATGAAAATATCTTCTCATTGATCTTTAAAGTAAATTGGTATCCATTATGAAATTTAGAGCATAGTATCTTTGCACCACAGGCCGATTAATTTTAATATATTTACACATTTAAAAGAAACTCTGTGTACGAAAGGCTGAGCTACAAGCAATTCTGGAAGCCTGTTAAGTCTCGAACATCATACATACAACACATTTAATGTAGCCCCAGTTTAAATATGGTAACACTACTCCCCAAATTATATGCAGGATGAGTGCATTCACAAGCAATAGAACAAAATCATCCTCTAGTGCCTATTTCACACTGCAGAGTTTGGGATACTGTCTTCATAAAGACTCAGTTTCTGTGGCTTCCTCCCTGAAAACCTACAGCTGTCAAGAGACCAAGTTTCATATGTGTGGAGCATGAATCTGGTACCAAATCAGCAACCACATCAACCTTCAGACCACCTGGGAGAAAACCAGTGGCAGACACATGCCCAGTGGAAAGCCTGAAGGATGAGCTCGAAGATGCATGCAAGCAAAGCTAGGTTTCATTCAGGACTGTGAGGCACTGTTACAACTAAAGTGACAAGTTTAATAATGAGAGCTTCTGAAGTGTACAATAAATGCATTAGTGTATAATGCAAAGAAAATCCATTAAGGTGCAAAAACTTACCCTTTCAAAACGGGATATCTTCATTGTTTTAAGAGTTGCGGCATCTAGCATTACTGGTGGACCAAGCTCAAACACATTCCGAAGAAAGTCATTTGACTAAACAAGAAACACATCAAATGATCAGTTTCTCCTCTAATTCTCAAGTTTCCAAAGTTGACTATGATTATCAAGTATTCCAATAAAATACTAGGACTTGTCTCCAATTGCTAAATTGTAAAACCTTTTGAAATTAAGTCAAGAACATTCTCTCCTTCAATTGAAGTAAGGCTAGGAACAAAACCTGTCCCCTTTGAGAACACAAAGTGCTGCCCATCTCCACTGGTCATTTTGTCCCAGCAAATGAGACACTGTTCTGTTCTACACAAGACCAGGCAGCTGAACACAGACCTGTATGTTTGCAACACACCAGTTCTACAATATTTGCCTGAAAAAGGAGTACTTGAAAAAACTGACAAAGCTGATACATGCCTGGATTCCCTCAGTCACACAAACACAACTGCTGCTGGACTAAGGACTTTAACCCCATGATTATCATAGCAATTTGGGAGAATATATTCCTAAGGTACATTCCTGTTTCTGCTATGTAAACAGATGACTAGTAAACAAGCAGTTCTGAGAACAGAGATAAAGACTTATCTCTTTTCTTCTGAAATGTTTTCATCACTGGGCTGCAAATTGTGTTCGTGATTTTTGACTGAAACCTTCCCTTCCTCCTATAGGCTTGAATAGGAAGGGCAGAGGCATGCAGTTTTATGGCAGCCAGATGACCAAACCACTCTTTGCTGCAAGAGTATAAGGATTCAGGAAAAACCCTAAAGCTAAAAAGACATTCAGCTTAAATCTTACTTAATGGAGGAGTAAATTGCTAAGCCAGCTACAACTCAGAAGCAGCTCACCCAGACAGCTCTAGCTCACTGCAATTTTTTTTCTAAAATGCTGTCTTCCAACACTTCAAATGCAAAGCCCATCATTTCGCTAAATTCCACACAGGATTCTGTGGTTCAGATTAAATTACATCAATGAAGCCAGACAAGGAACAACAGTCTCGGCATGTGTGAAACAGCAGCTCACCTGTAAATGATATTGCATCCCCGACCCCAGGATGTCCTTGAAGGTGTCATAAGTTTGTTTTTTAACCCAGCAGTCAATATACATACGCTCAGGTCCAAACTTAACCATCTCTGTAGGAAAGTCCCGCTCCTATCCAAAAATCAAAGGGAACAACATACATATTTTAATTTAAACACTCCTTTGTACTAGAATTATATGCATCTCAATGAAGTTTACTTTCCTTGACAAACTGGGCACACAAACTGTCCCAATAATATACATATAACAAAGATTGTATTTGTCCATAAAAACAGTGGCACCTAAAGTTAAGTCTCATGTAAACTTGAAGCTGATATTCTGCAAGTTAGAAAGTATTAAAAAACCAAACAAAAAACCAAACAAAAAAACCCAACAAACAAAAACCACCACAAAAACCTCCACTGCTCTAGTTTCATCTTCACATCCTTTAGGAATTAAGACTTATCTCCAGAAAAATGAGGCCTGAGTGCAGGAGTCACCTTTAAGTCAATCTGTAAGCCTCATTCAGTCCTCACCTTACAGATATGAGGAGTTACATTTGGGACAACGGAATATAACAAGAGCTAACAGATGACTCAGATCCTTCTACATGCAGAATCTTAAATGGGACTTCAAATCATGGCAAGCCTTTTCCTTAGCTTTCAAGATATTTAACTATTCTGAATATCAACTAATATTTAATTGGTCTTAGCCGTACAGCAATGCAAAACTTATCGGACAAGCAAAAAAAAAAAATCTAGTTCTAGAGGTGTGAGGTAACAACTCAGTAACATGATAGAAGTTTTACATTTATCTTACAGGCTTTACTGAGTTATGTCACTAATCAAGTACTTTTAGATTACTGTTTTGTGTATTATTCTCTTAATCTGGGTGTACAAACCCAGAAGATTATGGTACAACACTCAGGACAACTCCCCACCATACACAAACACTTCTGTGGCCCCTGACAGGTGTCATTTGTAATGCATCTTACTACTAAGTTACTTTCTATTATGCACAACAGTTCAGTAACAGGTTTTACAATAAATCTTTTCACAGAACTCAGGACACTAATTTGGATGCCCTACAAAGTTTTCTAAAAAACTCTGTTCATGTTGTAAAATAAAGAATTTAGTATTTACAGTGCAAAGTTTAGCCATTTTTAAAGAAAAATAAACCTCAATATGGAAGTCAAGATAGGAGCAAAATAAAAAAAATTACATTCTCTGTTCAAAAGAAAAGCAGTTCACTTCAAACAAGTGATCAGAATTTGAAGTATCATTAAAATTATTTTTTCCTGTTGCCTTCACTGAAACAGTAATTCTGTTTAATACTACTACTATTTTTCCTGAATTGTACACAACATACTTTGAAGATCTGGATTATAAGGAAGGTAAAAGAATCACCTCAACAGCCCTTAGAATGTCTCTGAAGACAGATCGCTGCTTTCTTTTATCCACTTTGGCCCGGTGCTTGTTTCCATCAGTAGCCAGAGCTCTTAGTTTCTCTGTTAGAAGGTCCATATCTTCATAAAAGAAATCCTAGTTAAAAAAATATTTTTTTAGTTTGTGGCTTTAGCCTCTTTCTCTGCAACTAAGAAAATGGATCTCCAAATGTTGGATATGTAGATCTCTACAGCCTCTTATGTTATTTCCAGCAACAGAAATGGCACTCCAGTAGTTCCCTTTGCAGTGATTAAGCCAGTAAGAACAAAGTAACAGCACCCAGTTTACCAAGAAGGGCATTAACAAAGTCTATTTTAGTAGTCACAGCCATGTGAAACTGCCACCTACTTCAGTGCACACAGACACCTGTAAATCCATCCTGCTCTGTAATTCCAAGGGACTCAAACTGACTTGACTGATATTCTGAACCTGGATGCCAGTCCTGACAACAGACTGAGGGCACTCTAATATTATTAGCACAGAATTAATGCTGCTGGAGATGGATTCTGAGACACCATTAAACTGACAGTATGGAATATTTAGAAATAAGTCTTATATGGAATGAGAAATTAAAAAGCATGGGATTTTTTTAAATGCTTAACAAAACACTCAAAGTAAACTGAAATAATGAAGCCTTACTCATTATATTTGTTAAATATTTAGTATGTGCTTTACATACATATATTTTCTTCCCCCCCATATATTAATTCAGCACTAGTTCACCTGTATTATTAAGAATGTATGTAAACTTAGTTAAGAACAGGGTTTTGCCCATGTTTTTAAAAAATCTAAGTGTTTTCTGAATAAGATGAGCTCACTGCATTATTTTTGAAAGGAATTGGTCAAAGGCAAAATACAGTATGCAGTCTTAATCTGTGCTGATTGTTAAGGATCCAGTGAGAATAACCTGCACTGATTAAAGGAGCATTTCTTCAACATAATAGAAGCTGTACTCGTTTGTTAGTGCATTTTAAGACTTTAGTTACTTGCACTCAAGCTTGACCAAATAAAGCCTCAAGCTGCAGCCTCCCATTATTTTTCTTTCAAAGCTGACTTCCATAGCCAAGAGACTCAAATCCCCACTGTTTGCAATTACACAAGACTCAATATATTGTTTCAGATTATGCAGGGCTGTCAAAAAAACAGTTTGGAATTTAGTAAGGCATACTGAAGAATGTAAAGGCAAGTTTAGCTGTGTATGAGGTAGTATTGAGCAGCTTGCACCTAAATTCAACTCAAAGCAAACCCCAAGAAATCTCACTGAATGCAGTAATACCGGTATCTGTGCAAAATTCGTGCAAATCTTTTCACTGTCTCCCCCGTTAAAA
Organism: Formicarius rufipectus; assembly: GCA_013399695.1. NCBI lineage: Eukaryota > Metazoa > Chordata > Aves > Passeriformes > Formicariidae > Formicarius > Formicarius rufipectus. Next base: position 440,792 of record VXAU01004990.1, on the reverse strand, counting down.
TGACTGCCTAGTCATTAACAGAACAGTTACAAATGCTGTGAAACCATCCCACAGAAGTTATTCTTCTCAAGTTACCTAAATAAGGATATTAAAAAAAACCCCAATACTTAAAAGATTTTTCCATCTAATGACAAATATTTAGCTGTGAGAGCAGAATTGTGCAGGTAGTGAATTACTAAAATGTGTCTGCATAAGCATCTGATTAGGCTTCCCGTTACATTGAACAATGCTGTTTTATCCTGGAATCTCTAGGGATTTCTCAATTTTCGTAAAAGCTGATGTTGAATTTAGATTTTACATCTTGTGCTCCACATTTCTAGTGGCTATATTCAGTATTGTTTGATGTGTTTTGTTTCACTGGTCATTTTGCAATCCAGAAATTAGTGTAAAAATGATAGCTACATTGTTGCAAATTGTTGCTATACCCACTTAAGATTGGGGCAGATTCCATAAAATGAACAAAAAACAGGGAATTATCTGCCACTTGCTGAGATCTGGGGTGCTATGAAACCCAGGTTAAATAATTTGTCTCCTCATCATCCCAGTGCAAAAAAAATTTAGCTGCTGACATCTACTTACAGCATCTGTTTCACGTGCCAGTTCAAACAGAAGGGCTAATGTTTCTCCAGCAGCTATTCTCATGTTGAGATCATCACAAGACAGCAGACTGGGAAGTTTATGCAAGTGCCTAAGGAGTAAGTCATATTTCATTAAGATGTAAATTTTGTTGACACTGTTTCACTGTAAATAAAGTTTTTCAAGAAAGACACTCACATTTCAATCTTCTTCTTTACTTCATTCACTGGACAAATGGTCAACAACAGTGTCCATGCTAAGAGAGCACTGATGTGAAGAACAGTATTATGAGTACTTGATACACCATTAGTATCTCTATCTCGCTGATAGGCCTTTGTGAAGACATTTTCCAGACATTCCATTGTAGAGTACAGTTCCTGAACGAGGGGAAAATATAATGGAAGTGGCTTCAGAGTCACACACTTTCATCTTGTCAATGTATTAAATTAAAAAAGTGTATTTATCCTTACCGTTATGTCATCAGTGACAATGAAACAGCAAATCCCTAAGCAGGTTGCACACTAAACACAAAAGAAAAACACATCAGTGTTTGCCACGAAGTGTTACAGTTGACAAAACCTTCAAAAACATCGACCTTTGAAATTTAACATCTAGAGTAACTGAAACTTGACATTAAGACCTTGGCAATACTGTTTAATTCAGCTTCTTTGTAATACTTAGCTCCCAATTACCATCTACACTCAGGATGATTTTACAACATGTGCTACTGTAACAAATCTTCACTTTTCACATATTACTTAACAGAGCTTAAAAATCCCTTGAGTAAGCTACATAGCACTCACCCAATGATTTTAAATCTCACTAGGATTCACTAGCCGAAATAATTATGCTGCTAAACAGTAATGGATCTATCATATTTATTCACAGCTGTGGGAAACATTTTCCCTGACCATTATTACAATTAAATGGAATGAAAACCCTGGACTTCAAGAGCCTTTCCTAGAACCTTCCAACTCCTGCAAAGTCCTCCCAATCTCTTCCCTACCTCACATATTCTACCCCAATTCTTCTTACAAAGAACAAGGGAAAAAATGTTTCAAAGCGATGCTTGCACTAACCATATGGGACTCAAAGCTACATTTAAACAGGACAAGTTTTAATAATTTGTTTGTTTGTAGAGATAACTGCTGTTATTACTACCGCCTCTTGCAGCTTGACAGTATTTTTTGTAACATAGTTTGAGTACAATAGGAGTAGGCAACCATGTAATGATAAAGACAAATTGGAGAATATTAAATATCTGAAGTTTAAAAAAAAAAAAAAACAAACAAAAAACCAAAAAAACCCCAAATAAAACTCTTGGCAAGAGCTTTAGGCTGTCTTCAGTCAGTATTTCAAGCATATCAGTGATGTATAGATGAGATGACTGAACAAAAAGCTCAAAATACTTTTGGTAGTACAAGTGTATTGTGTATGTAGTTCCAGATGTGCTATATGTGATTTTATCCTAAAGATAAAAGCGTAAGTAACATTCCTGTTCTGTTAAAGAATAAAATTAAATTTTAAGAATCAACTAAAATTAATACAGGAAGGATACATCATTCAGTGGGAAAGCTTTTATTTTTTTTCTATATGACCTCAGCATCAGCCCTCAGAACTGCAGAAATGAGACTGCAACAGAGCAAGTTCAGACAATTGTCAAAGTACTACACCAAACAGCTTTTTAAGAAGGTCTCCAGGTTGAAGAACAGAATCCCATTCAACCTTTAGGTGGAACTTTTCAAGCCAGTGAAAACTGCTGTGCATCATTCAGAGCATAAGTCAATATTATGAGGACACACTAGTGCGGTAACCTTTAGTTCTGGATTACACAATAGAGAGCTGGTCAAAAGCAGCCTCTGTCCCTGAACTGGCAAATAAACATCTCACACTTACAGCCTGCCTGGCTTGGATACTGGCTGTTCCATCACAGACAATCTTCTTCAGAACTGGACCAAGAGTCTTAAAAATCTCCTCACTCTCAATTCCTGATCCCATCTGCACACACAGAAGACATGCCAGTCCAGCAGCTGCACACTGTTCGTCGCTCTTACCTGGAGATCAACACACTATGATGAGCAATCACCTCGTTCATTGCTTTCTTCCTTTAACATTTAAAGATAATACTCTGAAAGCTTGCAAGTGGAAATTCAGAAATAAATTGTTACAAGAAAATTTCAGTTAATTTTCTAGGAAAGTTAAAATATGACACCTAAATTTGAAAAAAGAAATTACAACTAAATTATTAAGTACTATATGAAGACTAGAGAAGAATCAGTCTTTCTTTTAAGCAAATGTGGTATTTCATGAGGATTATGATTTTCTAATACCAAGTGTGTTCATTACCTTTCTTTATGCAGCGCTCAATGCTATCAGTTAGAGTCATTCTCCTTTCCATGACAAATTCATATAGTATTTTAGAAGAAAAAGCACTTTTCAGACTTTCAAGAGCTGCTTGTCTTGTCTTTGCACTGTAGGAAGAGAGAAGGAGTATCTGGAATCAGCACACATCAATTAAACCTCAGCCTTTGTTTTAAGGTAGTTTATATTTGTCTGCACTCAACAGTGGAGTAACCCACAGAAGTACAAAGAAGTATTAAGTGCTATGAATTGCCTTCTTACTCAGGAACAGTAGATCAGTTAGGAAATGGAGTTCATAAATGAAGTCACTCTACTTCATGCTATTAGGAAAGTCTGACTCATCCAAAAACCTGGTGGAGGGAAAAGTCTTTTCATATCCAAAAGTCCTCACCAGCATGAAATAATCCTAAGGTCAGTAAGCATGTAAAAACATTTGATGTGTATTTCCCTTATTAAATCAGAGGAAGCCAATAAACAACGCATGAATGCATTTCTTCAAAGCAGACTGTACCTCTTGTCCAGTGTAAGATCAATAAATCCCTTCAATTTGTATTCTAAGTCTTCTTGAGTGGCTTCTTCGTCAACCTCAGGCCCTAATCGAGTAGAAATAATTTCATTAGCAGACACAGTAGTTCCAAAGTAATGTTTTTACCACTAATAAGAAAGCAGTTTAACACAGACAACAGCTACATAATTGTTCAGTATTACAGAAGCTAAGTTGTCTTAAGCCTACCACACCAAGCCACCACCCAAAATACTTTTGTAAAAACTGGCCTGTTGATACATCTCTTCTGTTCTCATACCTACTGCTTACATGTGCCAAGAACAAGTGACTGAATGAATCAGGTCTTACAAAAACTTGCTTCAGCTGATGACCATCTGCCAACCCTGTCAGCAACTCCTTCTCATCCAGTCCACTGCATCTACCCCTGGAGTACACCGAGTACTGACAAAGCAGCCTGCTCTATATGGAATCGCTTCAGATGCCTCTGTGACAAAAAAACCCAGTTAAGAGTGGCAAGTATTCCCACAGAAGGCTTCCTGCCTTATCTCTCTGTAGCAGGCTTTCAGGTCACCTCCTCCTAACAAAATTACATTAGAGCAGTTCAGGCTGCAGAGATGGCAAAAGAAGACAAAAAAAAAAAATCTGGTTCAAAACAGGCAAATGCGACTCTTTCCATCTTAAATTCTTCTGCATTTCTTACTGTCTCAACTACATGTTATAGAAATTTATGTGTTAGAATGCACCTTAAAATTTGTTTCCATGTCAGCACTGGAAAATTCTAACAGAAAAGACACTGAGTTTCCAGAGTCTCACGAAACCTGGAGTATATTCTCACAAAACAAAAACAGACGAGATTAACAATCACACAGTATTAATGGAATGTCACTATTTTGCCACTACTATAGACTAGGACTCAAACCACGGATTCAACTCAGGTTTTATATTTTTATAAAGATGAGTAGATACAAATGAAAGAATTTACCATCCTCGGTGAAGCTAGCAGGATCACTGAAGCCACTGCAGTGGCTCATAGTTTCAATTGAAGCATCTTCATCACTAAAAGGCTGCACATTTCTGGGCTGACCACCTTAAGGAAGGATGAACAGAATCGTTTGGTCATTTTTCATATGGAAAAGGAAGATCTGAGCACCAAAAGCAGAACTGAACTCTCCCAGCAGATTTACTCTCACTAACCCAAAGAACACTTCTGTCCTCTGCTAACTCCCTTACTCTCACCTGTTCTGAAGACTTAGTCGACTGTTCTGGACAGTTGTGAATGGTGGGGAAGGGCCCACCTAATACTGGTCCAACTCCCACTCTACATTTAAGATCTTTCTACAGTCACATTCAAGTTAATGGACTTTACTGGAACAGCTATTTTAAAAAATAGACATAATTAAACTGTCAGGATGAACTACCTAAAAAAACTGTCCTTTTTTTATTTTTAGGAACTTCAAGACAGCAGAAGTTAGACATTTAGGCAAACATACATTACCCAGTTCAATGCAGGATTTATGGGATTAAGTGTAGTATGTGTAGCATCATCAATGTTCAGCTTGTTTAATGTTGAATTACAAATACAACCCACAACATCAAATGGTTCAAGAGAGGATAAAAGTTTTTCCCTCTCAAGACTAAGAATGCCTTAGTGCAGTGACTTCAGATTTTTTTAAAAAAGTAGTATTACTTTCACCATCATTCATCCCTACTTTTCCTGTATTTCTCCAACAGCTCCCAAAAGTCACTTACAGAACTCTGTTCTCCCAGCTATTTTTTTGTGACACACCTAACTCCTAAGTTATTAAGGCAGCACTACAGTGCTTGCCAGCTTCAGGCAGGCTTCCTAACTGACCAAGACCCCAAAAAGGTACTTTTATTTAAGGAGCAACTTTCAGTTGGATCAGTGTCCAAGCGTTTTCCAATCCAGTCACACTCCAGAAGTTTCGCAGCTTTCAGTCTGGTATCACTGACCTTAACCCAAGAGAAAAACACCAGCCAATGCATGAACGAAGGAACTGGGAAGCTCGGGGCTTCCACTGTTATCAAAGTGAGCCCTTTACAAGCTCAAACAAAAGCAGGTGTAGAAACACCCCGTGAATTGCTCACTTCCTTAACACTCCATACTGCAGATGATGCCGCTCATGGCAACGGCCGCCCGAAGGAAAATTTCTCACCACCCCATAAAACCTCTGTCCTGCCCAGGCACCAGCACCTCCGCCACGCACATTCTGGATCTGTATGAAGACCGCTTATTTCCCAGTGTCCTGTTTTAGGCTAATAGTAAGGGGTTTTCTACAGCTCGTTGGGCCGCACTGCCGCCGCCCCCCCACGGTGCCGCTGAGGCCGTTGCCCGGGCCGCACCCGCTGCCCCCCCGCGCCCCGGCGCATGCGCATGGCGCCGTGAGGTGGCGGTTTCGGGGCCGGCCGCCGTGCCCGGCC